>CM024244.1:24848231-25430565 GCA_013421045.1 Propylea japonica
TTGAAACAACATTACTCAACTGAATCCAATGAGCGTAACAGTGCGATCGCTGGAGGTTATAATGGGAAGAGTGCTCCTGGTTAATACTGAGCTCAAGAGCACTTTGTAAATGTTGGGACCGCTTGAAGTGTCTTTTTATAAACTGCAATGCTAAAAAAACTTTTTTTTTGGAATTATACTAAGACTTTCAGCAATTTTTACAAACTAAGCCAAGACGAAGTAGAACAATACCCGTAAACACCAGAGCGTTTCATGATAGCCAAGCACAACGCTTCGACACAACTCTCTTTTCTATACAAATTTGTGACGAACGACTAAACGAACGTTCAAATCTGCCACTAAAAATCCTTACCCTCCACTGAAAGACGCCATTGTTATTAATGACCATTCTAATAACCTCTGCGTAACGTTTACACATAAATAAGCGAAAGCCAGAAGCTGGTCGCGAAATCATCCAGAATCCCGCAAAGATTTATTCAATTCCTCTTCTAATACCAACCTAATAGCCCTAAGTCCCACTATAAATCAGAAGAGAACGGTCGGACAATAAGGCCGCAAATGAAACTTTCATTAAAAATCTACACCACTGTGACGTGGCGATTTTCCTCACTTTGCTTTCATGTTTGCTGACGGTCCTCTGTTGCCGATATCGATCTCCTGTTGGTCCTGCAGACAGGCAGGCCAATAAAGCCGGACGTAAGCCTTCTGGGGCCCTGAGGACCCTACCTCAAGATTTGAAATTTTATTTGAAGATTCAAGTTTGTCGTAGTATAACTGACTTATGCCCGATTGCACCGTTCGTCTAAGCAACGTTTAAGCCCTGAAATGACGTTTCATCAATGGAATAAACGTCACTTAAGGGCTTAAACGTTGCTTAGACGAACGGTGCAATCGGGCATTAAACCAACATCAATCAACTGAATCAAATGAGTGTATACAAAGCGATCGCTGGAGGTTGTAATGGGAAGAATGCTTCTGATTAATACTGAGTTCAAGAGCACTTTATAAATCTTGGGACTACTTGAAGTATCCTTCCATAAATTGCAGTGCTAGGAACCTTTTTTTGGAATTAATACTAAGGCTTTTCAGCAATTTTCAAAAACTAAGCCCAGACGAAGTAGAACAATGCCCATAAACACCAGAGCGTTTCACGATAGCCAAGCACAACGCTTAGGCATAACTGCCTTTCCATACAGAATTTATGACGAACAAGCTGAATGAACGTTCAAATCTGCACGAAAAATCCTGAACCTCCATTGTAATTAATGATCGTTTTAATAACCTCTGCGTAACGTTTTCACATAAATAAGCGAAAGCCAGAAGCAATCTGCTGGTCGCGAATTCATCCAGAATCCCGCAAAGATTTATGCAATGCCTCTTCTAATACCAACCTAATAGCCCCAAGTCCCACTATAAATCAGAAGAGAACGATCGGACAATAAGGCCTCGAATGAAACTTTCATTAAAAATCTAACAATGCCGTGCCGCTGTGGCGATTTTCCTCACTTTGCTTCATGTTGCCGACGGTCTCTTGGCTCTCCAATGCCGATATCGATCTCCTGCTGGTCCTGCGGACAGGCAGGGCAATAAAGCCGGACGTAGGCCTGCTGAGGCCCTAAGGACCCTTCCGAGATCTCCGGGGATTGGATTCATGTTATTAAGTGGGCTCTCATTTTAGAAAATCTTGATGAACAAACACAATTGATCTTCGGTATAGATGGCCGGTAAATGTGTATATAACCTGGAGCTTGAGGGTATTGGGCAAGGTGATGACTTCTAATGGCCGCAGGATGGGTTCAGATAGCAGGATTACAACTCTGATCGGGAGGTGAGAAATATTTATAGAGGATAATCTTAGGATGAGATTATTCCACATTCGTGCGAATACACTTACAGTCACAGTGTTGATGGGAATTTTGATCGTACTGGTCTGCAATAGAACAAAAAGACGATTCAAAGCTTTTATAATTTCTGTATTCTTATGCTTATTTTAATAGCTTCCGAGTAGTTATTGCTGAAATATCTTATCTATCACTAGGAACTTTATCTTATTAATTCGTTAAGTACGCCTATCTATATACAGGGTGCCCGAAACCATGAATAAGCCTGCAACTATAGATAGACACTGTCGTGGTCTAACTTATTCCAAATTTTGACCTTATGAAAATTCCACGGTTTCCGAGATATTCATGGTTTTCGTATTTTATTAGAAAATTTCCAAGTGCGATTAGTTTTTCTAGTGCCATTCTTCAAATGAAGAGGTACTTCGATATGGTTTTTTTTAATTTCAAGTGAGATAGTTCAGCTATCGGAAACAAAGACCTTAAATTCATCAAACTAGTGGAAAAGGTTAGAAACTCGTGAATTACAAAGAAAAATTGAAAACTAAATGAAATTCCTTCAAGTTTGATGAGCTACAGTGTAAAAAAATGTAGGACGCCCCCGGTAGACATCATCTTAAAAACTTGCTCAGTTATTGCAGATTCCAAAAAGGTATCATAAGCCTAGGCATTCTTCAGTTTTCATTCTCGTAAACTACTTGATTACCAAATAGTTGAAAAATTCGAACAACTGTTTTTGTTGTAATCGTTATTCTGAGCTCATGTGTTAATGTAAATGTATATTATACCTATCCATTCTGATTTGTTTAACCTTATGGTTATTTTTCAATAGCAAAAGTAAGGATTTTTCAAAAGAACTTCAATACTATTACCAAATTACTATTCATTGGAAATGAATGAAGAATGCAAAATAAAACAATAAGTTCATTATTCATATCGAACATTTATTCATAATAAAATGTTCAAATTGGCGTCCTTGTGCCCTTATACACGCTCTACACCTCTTAATGAACGCACTTTTAATGTAAGAAAATAACAAATTTATCAAATATTAGATCGGTAAGGTTTTCGAGATGTTGAATGCAAATAATGTCATTTCTATTCAACCAGAGAACGATACGCTACTGCTTTTTTTCAAAATAAAAATAATTTTCGTAATTTTCCACTAGATTCCAAAAAAATGGCTTCCTGACTTTAACTCATGAGTTCAGAATAACGATTACAACAAAAACAGTTGTTCGAAATTTTTCTACTATTTGGTAATCAAGTAGTTACGAGAATGAAAAACTGATGAATGCCTAGGCTTAGGATACTCTTTGGAATCTGCAATAACTGAGCAAGTTTTTAAGATGATGTCTACCAGGGGCGTCCTAAATTTCTTTTACACTGTAGCTCATCAAACTTGAAGGAAATTTCATTTAATTTTCAATTTTTCTTTGTAATTCACGAGTTTCCAACTTTTCACACTAGTTGATGAATTAAGTCTTTGTTTCCGATAGCTGAACTATCTCATGTGAAATTAAAAAAAAAAACATATCGAAATACCTCTTCATTTGAAGAAATGGCACTAAAAAAACTAATCGCACTTGGAAATTTTCTAAAAATACGAAAACCATGAATATCTCGGAAACCGTTGGAATTTTCATAAAGGTCAAAATTGGAATAAGTTAGACCACGACAGTGTCTATCTATAGTTGCAGGCTTATCCATTGTTTTCGGGACACCCTGTATATCCAAATTGAGAACTTCAATTCGAACGAAGTTATAGTTAGTTCAAGTTTAAAAAGGGGTTACAGTTCACTGCGACTCAAGGTCTATTGTGCCCCCTTACAGAGCTGTTCTGATCACACCCTTCACAGCTCTAATTCCAGTTCCAGAGATCTGTGAAGGCTTCAACAAGGATAGTTCCTCACTCTTACAAGTTTCTTGTCCAAGGCATTCTCTCCTTAGCTCGCAATGCACAACATTCCTTGACTAGGTGAATGGGGATCTTCCTCCTCCCAACAGAGCCTACACTCATCAGTGTCAGATAATTCCATCCTCAACAGGTGCTTCCTGAGGCGATAGTGTCCTATAAGAAATCCAGTGAGGAGGTGTTATTACATAATTGTTTCCTACCAAGATCCATATTCTTTTGAATCTTGCTGTTTCAAAGTTCAGAAGGAACTTAGTGGAATGATCCATCCCTGGGAGATTCCGGAAGAGCTTTTTCCTCTCGGCTTTCTCCTTTTCCAGAAACTCCTTCATATAGGTACATTTACCTATACACAGAAGGGTTCTGGGCCAATGGGTGCGCTCTCTGTGGCAAGTGATTGGCCTCTTCGTTTCCTTTGATTTCCAAAATGCCAGAAACCCAGATTGAACAGGCCTTACTTTTTTGTCTACCTCATTGCGAATTCGAACGTAGCTTACTTTTAGAGTCAACAGTCTTTCATAATGCTCATTATATTAAAGTATTTCATTTATACGCTGCCACAGTAGATAAACTATGTTGATTCTCGAACGGGAGTTTTCAAGCTACGGTTCCAGTCCAGTAAATTCAACGTCATGATTCGAGATGGCTGCGTGATAGGAGTCACCTAATTGAAGGTGTATAAAAAAATCGAAAATATTCTTAACTAGCGACCGGCTTCGCACGGTACGACATCACATTAGAAACCTCAAAAATAACAGTACATACTTCTCCACTATTTAATGGAGGTTATTATACATATAAACCTTCCTCTCAAATCACTCTATCTATGAAAAAAACGCATCAAAATCCGTTGCGTAGTTTAAAAGATTTAAGCACACAAAGGGATAGAGAAAGCGACTTTGTTTTATACTTTGTAGTGTACTCCTGAAAAAGTCGATGATCTTTTCGCAACTGCTTGAGATAATTTTGGCCTCAAGTTTTGAAAGGATGTGGGACTCAGAAAGGCATTTCCATTCAATTATGGGCCAATAATTAACAGTGCTGTGCATAGGGTGGCCTACATATACTGTACCGATTGTCTCTGAGCCAAGGAGTAATCGGTATAATTATAATCATAATAATTTTATAAATAATCTAACATTGTAACAAGATAATGTAGACTTGAGACAAGGTACCATAAGCTACTATGAGATGTAGCTAAATTCTGACCATTTTTGGTGAAGGTATTTTTTTTTAATCAGAGTAAGTGGCTAAGAGTATAAGGAATTACGGATGGATGCAACTCTGGTAACCAAGTAAGGAGAAGATATATGTATCAGAATGACTACAGCGAAAAATGATGTTATTTCATTTCCCCACTTCACTGTCAACTGGATTAGAAAATATATAAACTAGTCTTGTTCTTTCGTTAGCGAACGAGTGAAAACTTGGCAACTTCGCAGCCCACCAGAAGTCGTAAACATCTTATCAATATGTAAAGACGGAATACGGAAAAAACATTTCATCCTGTTTCCATATCTCACGCTGCCCATTTCTCTCGCCCGCGTATGAAGATGTGACTTTACGACCAGAAGAATCGCATCTACAATGTAAATAGTGGAACGGAAGCCCGGTACAAGGTTTTTAGCGCACTTTTTCAATCCCCAGGAATCGGTTCGCGTATAATCCCGCTTTTTACGTAAGGTTGAAAAAACCTTTATTCCTTTCAGAGGTGTTGAAGAGATGCCGTACGAGATCACCATTATGTTAGGTGTTCTATTCAACGTATGCATCTCCTTCATCACCACGACAATGATTATATTTCCACGAAAAAATGACGTGAAGGGGCTCATGCTGGCCTGGATGAAATTTTCAGACCGGAGATTTTCTACAGAAAAGGATTTATAACGAACGGCTTTGTTGTTCCCAGTTATGAGTTCTTTCTTAATAAATAAAGTTCGGTGAGTGATGTTTTTTTATTATAGAGGGAATTCAAATAAGAGGTGTTATTTTGATAGTCAAAGAAAATTCCCATTTTTCAATATATGTAAATGATCGTATGTTTTTTTCATTATAAAGAAGAAGCTATGCCGTTAATAGCAAAAAATAACATCAGGCAAATTACCACCACAACCATGCTTACAAGACCATATCCTTTTAATGAAATTTTACATAACCAAATCGCAAAGTGGCTGCCCTATGTTCTCGATAGCCTCACGAATTCCATCTTTGAGGTCTTGAATCATCGATGGGCTATTGGCGTAGACCTTCTCTTTCACGTGGCCCCAAAGGAAGAAGTCGCAAGGTGTTAAATCACAAGATCATGGCGGCCAATTTCGATCACATCTTCGAGAGATAACACGGTCCGGAAATTTTTCCACCAATTTCTTTATTGCGATCTGACAAGGTGCTTCACGACAACCCAAAAATTATCGAGTTTTACGAACCGTCTCTGCCAGATTTTCACCATTTTAATAATGAATTTTAATAATTCCAATGCGTTCTTGAGACGTGTATCGTTCTATTTTTATTAATGGCGTAGTTTTTACTGGTCAAATGTCAAAAAATGACAGCTTCAAACGTGACATCTACCGAAATAGCGTACTATCATTGAGTTTAAAAATAATAAAAAATAATATTTTTAAACTCAATGGTACTATTCAAAATAAAACCTCTTCTCGGAAAACCCTTTATTATCTCATGTAGGTTCGATATGCTTTCATACTGCTATAAGACCAAAGGAATTTAGGAGGGGTCAAGGGATTATTGAATGAAATTCTATCGATAGTCCCAGTAGGTAATAGATGTTATGAAGATGACAAAACAATGGAACATATGGTTGAAACTTCTTCTGCTCATGAATTTCAAGATGGCTTTTGATTATGTGCCCCATATGATGAATCGGCATGAATCGGAACTATCAGAGGATTGAGATTAATAAATATCTTCTAGCTTTCAGATAAATCCGAGCGAATAACAGCCATTATACGCTAGTAACATTCTATACTTCATTCACGACTATTGAATATATTTCTTGAAGATTTCAACATTGTATATTTTGTAATAAGGATTGCTTCAATTGATGTAATAAAAGTAAAATTATTTCCTCGATTGTCAAGGTTAACTCATATTTGTTAGTTGGAGTACTTAATAATACTGAAGAAATATCAATTTGAATAGTATAATTTCATAGCTTAAACTATGAAGCATCTGACAGCAGTGAATAATAACTCATTTTTCACTTCTGATTAATAGGTATTATTATGGCAGAGCAAATACACGTATAATGGCTGGATTATACAATAGTCTTGAATAAAAGTATTTTTCGTATTTGAAGCATAATAATGCATAACGAAAGGAAGTATGAATGATTTCAAACACATACTTAGAATTTTCGTAAAATCATCAGTTCAAGCAGAAATATAATATAGAAGCAGCAAAGTTTGATGATTTGGTCAAAGTATATTTCACATTGGTATTGAACAAACCGATTTCAACAATTATTAACAATTGTTTGGCTTTTTTACCGTTGGTTATTTCTGGAAAACAGTCGTTCAAATTTGAATAATCCAAAAACCATATCTCTTCATGAATTCAACATTCCCGTTCAGATCTTAAAGCAACCTTAAAATTTCAAGTTTCAAGGATGCCTGTTTCGTCCATCTTATATGCAGAAGAAAGAATTCTGTAGCGATTACTCTCACGATTTTATGACAGAATAAATCTCGAATTTTTCAAATCGCTTTCCAGAATTCCATTTTATCATATCACTCTGATACGAGAGATGCCGATAAAACAATCGTAGGCGGATTCGAAATTTGTAATATCACAACCGAACGCCTGTGTATACGTCAATCCGTCATGTAGGACCAGAAAAAAGCTCATATTGCTGCAGAAACAAGGGAATATTTATGGAATATGGGGGGTGGTGATGCTGGATGGAAAATGAAACTTGGCTGGCAGACTCAACATGATTGATAGGGAGAAAAGGAATTAGATATCAGAGAGAACGAAAATGGAAGAACGACTAAGATTGACTAGTCTACCAGTATGGTCTGAGATGGGGTTGGCACATAACCAAACTTGGATAAAATTAAATTTGATAAGACAGATTTAGGGTCAGTCGTATGTCAAAATTCCAAGTGGATATTTTTCATAATTTACTACAAATAATGTTTGTTCCAAACTTTAGGCAATAATTGATGTGTTAGGCACTTTCTGTGTGAGGACATATGTATATGTAGTCGGAAAACCAACCAGTTCATTAGCTGTAGAGGAAGCAATTTACCTAAGAGAACGATACTCTGAAATCAAACCTGGCCCTCCAGGTTGGGGGTTGAGGCATCGGGCTAACTTCTCGATACTCATAAAAATGTAGAAATTTTGAGAAACCCAATAGGAGCCTCGGAAATAGGACTTCACACAACAATGAATGACTTAAGCGAACTAGAAGAATGCAACAACGTCTTAGAATCTTCAAAACCGAATAAATAATAATGAAGATAGATTTAGTAGAAGAATCTGGTTTATATGAGGAGCAAGCATGGCAGATTCACTTCAAAGTCCCGGTCGAGTAACCGTTTTTTTTAAGATTTTGAAGAATTAGGAGGACATAAATATTGTTGGAATACATTTCTCATCATAACAGTTGATGCACAGTACAATTTTTCAATAAGTTATTCAATATATCTACCCGTTTGGCCGTTTATGATGAAGTGTATATGTATTGGCTTTCAATGGTTCAGGAACACCTGCTTCATTGACATAATATAATGACTTATTACAGCTCCATAAAAAGGAATGGAGAATGCTTAAGTAGCACGAACGAGAAAGCCATTTTCTTTTTAGAGTATAGTTTTGATTCGATAGGAGTAAAACTATTGCGAAATCGATCAGAAAACTCTCGAAACGGTTGAACACCATTGTCATTATGATCAAAAAAATTGTCATTATGAACGAAAAATGGACACTGTACTCAGCATACAGATTCATTTTTTTTGAGTGGATTTGGATATGGAAGCGTTTTTCTAATGTTAAAATATCCATTTTGAATGGAAATATACACACAGTTTAAAATTTTCACCAACTCACAACAAAAATGCACTAATCATGGAAACATCTCATTCCACGATTTCATTCAATTGCTTTTATTATATGCAAATTTCAACTGTCACCGGTGATGTATTTCGTTGATATCAAGTACATTTTTTGTTTTCAATATCGACTAGCAAATTTTTTCCTGAATCAATATTACGAGTGGTGAATTTCGATGCCGAGTATATAACTCTGAATAGTTTATATCAAGAACACGTGTCTTAGTTTTTCTCCATTTATTTGCTTGTTCTAACAATATGTTGTTTAGAATTTTCAGCGAAATATGTTCCAAATGGCTTGGTTTGACTCATTAAGTTACCCAATAATAAATTAAAAACAAATTTGGGTCGGTTGGCCTGTTCGACACTCAGTACTTCACCTACCGACAGAATATCTATGAGTTATTGATTCTTCATTTTTTTACATTCATTTTTAGACATAGAAAACTACGAATCCGATCAATTTCGAATTCATAACACCAAAAATAGTCTTAAAAATCTTCATATGCAAATTCGATTCCAGAAGAGAAAGTAGAGAATTTGGTTTCCGTGTAAGTTCAAAGACTTCATATTCCAACGAATCAAGTCGTATGTTATGATATGAAACGTACTCACCATAACGTCAAGCAAATCCATAAGGGGGAGCTGATACCTCACGTACCTGAAAATGCCATATGGGATTTCAGTCAGTATGCCATACACATGTGTTTCATATGAGAATAAAACATGAGAACGAATAGAAAGGGAGAAATACATTGCCACAATTTATTCTCAGAATATTGGAGCTTTCCCTTTCCGTCCCATTTATGAGACTACAAGAAAATTCAATCATGACATTTTCAGAAAACACAAAAAATTTCCCATAACTGTTATAACAAGAAATCCCCGAAGTTGTGATTCATAGCTACTGAAAATATTATCCATTAACCTCAAGTGTAAGTTTTACTATCCTCAGGACACATTCATTAATCCTTAGAGATGAGCCAAGCAGTGTATTATGCTGTAACATTATGCACTAAGCTTGCACATTATGACGCCACACGCCACACCTCATATCTATCTTCCTCGTCATGTAATTCTAACCAAATGTCTAGATGTATGAGTTTATTACAACCTAATGAACGCTATAAAACGTGATTTTATTAGAAGTAACAAAACTTGAAGATATTGCATGCACAGGCGAGATGTGTAGCCATGCGGTTATAACCGTTGATGTTGGTGTGAAGATTCAACTCCATATTGGAATAGCTACACTGCGCAAAAAAATTAACGCACATTATGGAAATCTCAAATTTATTCTACAACTGAAGGTGTTCTCAATGGTAATTATTTTTATCAGAATTATGCATGCATATGTTATCCATCTACAGATGTTTTTTCCCAGCAGGAATAAAAAAATATGTGATTATCAGATTTTGAATGTATTGGCTCCATTCTTAAATCAGTTGTTCACATACACAAGAATTGTAGAAAGGTTTGGAGTTTCCCATACAAGTGTGTCCAGAATGTTGCAGCGATTCAGGGAGACAGGTATGGTATGAATGTCCGATGATCAGGACAGGGTAGAGACCGCGGGTAACAACTGGCATTCAAAAACGTTACTCGAGAGTAACTTCGTTGAGACAACGGTTTGCAACCGCTCGCCTTCTTCAAAATCAGCTGGAGCAAACTCATGGGGTGCAAATTAGCACTCAGACAATAAGAAATCGTCTCAGAGAATATGATTAAAGGCCTCGTGTTGCGGCAAGAGGCCCAGCTCTTACCCCAGCCCATCGAAGGGCGCGTTTGGATTTTGCGAGAGAGCATATCCATTGAAAAGAGGCTGATTGGGAAAGAGTTCTCTTCACAGATGAGTCTAGATTCTGCCTCTACCATTGCGATCAACGTTCTCTTGTATACAGACGTCCACATGAAAGATATGCTCAGTGCAATTTCCTGAATACTACTGGTTTCGAGGGAGGATCGATTATACTATGGGGTGGAATGTCTTTGACTGCTCGCACAGACCTGGCTGTCGTTGATAATGGAGCTATGAATGCTGATAAGGAACATTCTTGAAGAGCATGTAGTGCCATTTGCCCCATACATTGGTGAGAATTTCATTTTTATGGACGATAATGCCAGACCCCATCGTGAGCGCATCTTTCAGGAGTACCTTGAAGAGGTTGAAGTCCCTCGAATGGAATGGCCAGCAAGAAGTCCAGATCCCAATCTGATCGAGCAGGTTTGGAACAACCTCAATAGAAGGCTGAGAAGTTCAGAAAATCCTCCAGCTACTCTTAATGACTTAAGAATCCAACTCGGAGAAATCTGGAAAATAATTGTTTATTTCTCTTCTTTCACATAAGATTCGGTGAAATCCTGAATTTTTCTTTCATTCAATGTGTCTTGTTTCGTTCAAAATCTTCCCGAGAGAACATAAAAAAAGTTATAAAGTCAATGTAGAGTTAACTTTCATTGAAATTGAGATTTTCAGAATGTGCGTTAATTTTTTTGCGCAGTGTATATTACTCGATTATTGACAGAGATTGAAATTGTAGGCCAGGGTGAATTGTGTCCTGGTCTTTATCGTAGAAGAATGTTAGTGGGATTTTGATATCCTGGGAAGGAAATACTCATCTGAGTTATCTGAAATACTTTCAGTGCTGGTCTTATTGCTCTTGCTTCAATATTATTGAAGGAATAACATAAAAGAAGGTAATTTCATCTGCAGCATCCACAGACAGCTATTTCGTTCTATCGGGGCTCATCAGTACGAAGAAAAGCTCCAAGTCATAGAATTATTCTAGTACCCTATGCTCACATCTGGCATATCGCTCTTGGTACTAGTCGTATGAACAAAACGCCATCTCTGAGGATACTTACGAATGACCTCACCTACTGAATGAAGAGATAGCGTTTCGTTTCAGTATTCGTACAAATAATGAACGAAAAATAAAGTCCAAGAATGCCTAGATCATTCAAAGCTATTCTCCATACAGAGAGGCCCCGATAGGATGAAATAGCTATTTATGGATGCACTGGATGATATCACCTCGTATGTTTTTTGTAAGTTGACGAGATTAGCCCCGAAGTATGAGTTTGATATTTTTCAGTTTGAATTGACGAATATTATTATCGGCTTTCATTGTTAATATTCTCACTTGAACTATTCAAGTTGAGCCTTATTTTTTCATTCAATCAAATACTTAATAATTCTTTACTTCTGGTCGTGCTTTTGTCGAAATCGAAAATTCATCCAGTTCGAACTTCATTCTCTTGAGAGCTTTGTTTAAAATCTTAACTTCTAGATTGAGATTTCATTTGAGAAAAAGTTGACCATCTCAATCTTGTGTTTTATTTCATTGGCAGGTAGTTCATGAAATATTTCTCTCCATTACTGCTACTGTATGAGTTTATTCGACAGAAAAAAAATTTATATCACTATAAAGATGACTGCTTGAGCGATTAACATTTTTTGCAGATTTTTTTTGATGAATTCAATAATAAGCCTTAAATCAGATTGAGAAAATATCAGTAGATATCGCAATACTTTGATAAATATAATTTTTTTATGTTATAAATACTTGACATAATGATATTATTTTGTAAAATAGTATTAGCTTTGCAATAGTTTCCTCGAGATGAGAATATTATAATATATAAATCATGTAAGCAAAAACAATACATAATTGTGAATACAATAGAATAACAATATACACGCTGAACCTAATAAGAAGTTACCCTATTCCTATTCCTTCTTTTTGTATATTTTAGTGAGTATAGCAGCTTAATTTTTTCCGGATGATTTCGAGTCTCAGCAGTTGTTCGGCTGAGCTTTTGCATCAAGAGATAGTTGCTACCCAGAAAAGTACGTTTTCAGTTTTTTTGTTCGAATTGAAGGTTTTAGTGATTCGTTTTATATGTAAAAACCAATTTTCATTTTCTTCTCTCTATATAGGTCAGAGTTCCCTTCAACTATCTGGGTGACAAATGACAAAAGTGGCCACAAGAGCTGGTTTCCGGAGGTGAGTGGTAGTCATGGAACGAGGTTTTTGAACGAGCTAGATAAGATGTGATAGCTTTGTGACTTTTCATTCAAGTGAGTTCAATGGCATATTTGTGATATATGGTTCAGGAGACTGATCCTGAAGATCTATTGTACAACCCTACGCTATTTACCATTCAGGCAGCTTCAGGAGATCCACTTCTTTCCAGGGTGCAACGTCCATTATGTTCTTTGCTTCCAAGAAACATAGAAAAAATTTTTTTACTGAATACAAAAAGGGATAGTTGATATTCTAATATCCAATTCCAAACCCATTCATTATAAAACAGGTTGTGAAACACCAGTAATTGCATTTACTTTTACTACCACTTGGCAATTTGATCATCCGTATAAGCATAGAAGTACACCAGGCGCACTTAGTGGGTGCTTTCATACGAGAAATGGCGTGCAAATAAACAGATGATGGCGTCAATTTAACGCTAGGTAATAGCAGGTTAAGAGCTTCGAATTAATGTGTTGTGGCCGGATTACTTGCGGCATTAGGCCTGGAATTCTAATACCAGGATTTCAAATCAATATTACTCTGAACGATTGGTGGCACGTGCATGTATTGGCCCAGGCTGCTGAAGCAGTTATGCATGGATAAACCTCAGGATTTGCCGTCCCATTTCCCCATTTGAGGAATATCAGCTTAATCTAACATTAATTGAGGCCAATGTTCTGTATACGGATATTTTTATTTCGAAATTTATCCCTGTCAATTTTTGGTTTCCGAAGAGGAAATATGTATTCGTTTCAGAAAGATATTGACTTTCACGTGATATTTTCCTGAAATTTCCTTTAGGAATTTGGTCAACATCGATATAAAGTTTGGATTCAGTCAGTTACAGCACGTGAATCTCTTTACTATTTATCTGTTCAACCGAACAGAAAAATTTCTTGTCTGAAGCATTGTATATCATATGTTTCTGATGTGAATTTACAAATTTTTATACTCGTTTCGTGGTATCTAAGTCCAAATTCAATTTTGTCGGTGGGACCGCTTGGCCGTCCGTTAGCACAATAATTTTTGAAGGGATTGTCCTAGAGACTCGAACTTTTCAGGATGAGTTTGGGTACCAAATGGCTCGGTTTAGTTCGTTAACTGGCCAAATCGTAAAGGGCGTTCCATAAAAAATGGCTATTCAAAATTTTTGTTCCTCAATACAAAACCAATCGAAATGAAATATTACAACCGAATGCAAGATGCTGATAACAAGTCTCCTGCAAAATCTTGTGGCCATAGTTTGAACAGAAACATAGAAAATCTAATTGGAATATGGAAAAGAAAAATCTTTATATTTACATAACAGGCTATCTGATTCAAGCGAGATTTATTCTATGAATAAAGATCGATATACTGAATCTTCATGCAGAATTTTGTATTCATACTGTTAACAGAACCATACAAAATTCACTTGAAATATTGGAAGAGAAATCTTTCGGGTTAAATTTATTTTGACAATGAAAACTACATCAGAACCATTATAATATAATTCCGACTGTGCTAAGATTCTGCATTCATATATTTGGTAGCAATCTCAAATCCCATGTAAAATTTTGAGGTGATAGTCTCATTGCTCCACCAAAGAACGAGGGCAAAAGCTCCTGCGCAGGGCTTTTCTTTTGTTTTTTGTCAGGTCTCGAAAAACTCAAAGAAATATCTTTCCGTATCATTCATCCTCCATAATTATTTAGCCGATCTCATTTATAAGTGAACATATTCTAATATATCCAAGACTGCACCTACCCTGAAAATTTCGAGACTATCTGTTTCCGTCCACAATTTTAAGTGGGTAATACAAGGCTGAACAGAACACACTTTCATTCCTACCCTGTGATGCTCTCAACTATTTTACTCTGCTTTCATCTATTTTGACCTGAGGTAGGAAAGTTTACGGCATGAAAGATGCTTAGCGTTCAACGTGACCACAGTTACGCCTTACCCTTCAAGTCCAAAACGCTGATTTTGCCTTTCTGTTACGATCCTCGGTTCCGAAAATTCTGTTTATTCGGTCAGTTCAGGCCCTGAATTTGTGGTACGCCCCTTCAGGTTCATTTCACATCACAAATGAAAATATTATTCTGATTCTGAAGCTGAAAAGTATTTTCCAGTAAATTGAGTAACTCTCGAAAAATCATCATTATCATCAGGAAGATTTGTCGTTCCCGATTCCAGAGTTCGAATAAAACATTGAAAAAGATTCAGAACCCTTAAATAAAGACAAGTAAATTACAAGATAGGGTGAAAATCAAATAATAGATGGTCAGTTAAATAATTGAAATGAACTTAAGCAAAACGAAAAGACTCATAAGCAATAAAAACTGAACTGAAGAAAGGCCATAAATGCTGATTGATAAAAAAGTCACGAAAAGATCAGACGGAACACAGAACCTCTGATAATACACGTAACAAACTTCAAGAAAAATCCTTCGAAAAACTGATCACAAAAACATTGGAATCAAAAAAAGTGTCATGGAGAAATTTCCGATGAATCAATAGAAAATGATAAAACCAGTTAAATTTCTTGATGATGCCAGAGAAAGCACACTTTAATTTATATGAATAAGGAAAATTATCGCTATTGGTTCGAAGTATATCCGCAACATCTTCATGAACGACGCCTCCATGATGAAAAAGTTACCGTATGGTGTGATGTATAAATTTTTGGAATTATAGGACCATATTCTTTTGAAGAGATTAACAGAAATGTTACACTAAAATCCGAACATTACGTATAGATGTAACGGTTATTTTTAAGGCCCGAATTGCCCGACTAGGACAAAACATATTTGCTTCTAACAAGATGGCGCTACCGCACATATGGCACGAAAAACTCGAATTTCATTGCAAGAAATGTTCCCTGGTATTTGATATCAAAATTCGGTGACATAACATGGTCAGCTAATTCCTTCGATTTGATGGCTCATGATTTTTTCTCTGTTGTTGACACAAGTTACGCAAAATTTTAGATAGCGATTGCAAAAATGTATAGATAATCAAGGAAGCCATTTGAAGGATGTAATTTTCAAAACATAAATTGCACATTTTAATATTTTCGTTTTTCATCATTTTGTTTCAATAAAATGTATTTTGCTCTTGTAACAGATTTTTGAAAATAGGTGACACCAAATGCCTAACAAGTATGTATATTCGAAAGATTCACATTCTTTAACTGACTGATCCAGTGGTTTGATTGCAATGGTGTAGTGTTGTCTCTTTCTTAACGTTGGGGGAAGACAACATGGTAGGGAACCTGCAGTACAAGCACCGTGTCAGGCTGCCCGTGATACTCGATTCAAGTACTTGCGGTTGCCTACCATACGGCCTGAATAAGCCCATTGCAACGATAGGAGAGAGACAAGACAACATTATTGCAATCATAAGAGTGGATTCAGTCAGTTTCAAACATATGTATTCAAATGATAGGTAATAATTGGAACGGAAAAATGGGGAATAAAATTGATGCAATAGATACCAGAGAGTTCACTAATGATCATCCAGCATCCTTCGTTTTCTCCGTGCCGGCTTCTTTGCTCGCCTGGAAATTAAATACCTCACATCAGCCACCTGGGACTCGGAGGAATTGTCCGCTTATATCGAATTTATGAGGGAAACATTCAAGACTGCACAATGGTGGACTATAAAGTTACATCGGCAGGGTGCGGAGCCCGCCCTCGCTCTCAGGCGACACAATGGCCTCTTCTTTCCGCTATTGCCATCTGGAAATGTATCTCAAAAGCGTTTTTACTATTTCTCCTACTTCCATTCAGTTTACGTGAGTTATATCTGAGCTCATCTTGGAACGGTAGAGTGCCTTTGGCTATTCATGAATATGCTCCATGCATGGATACTTGGATTTGACGTTTTGCATAATACGTCAATTCCCAATGGAATGGACATTATGTCTTACTAGACAGATATTTCAACTGTGGCTTATCGCATTTAGTACTTTATTTATGTGCGATATTTTAACTCAGTCCTGATATTTATTCACACAATCCTTCAAAGTCGTATTTCTTTCATATTTTTAACGGTTTATCTTAACTGTGGAACAGTTAGGTTTTATGTCGCCACAAACAGATTGTGTGAAAAGATATGAATTGATCGATCTTCAAATTGATTCGTTCACGAGTTCTTGTCACTTAAAAATCGTACAAAATTAATAAGATCTTGAAGACATAGTAGGCATAAGAAGGGTGGAAATTTGAATATATTGGTTAACTGCAGAATAACTACAGACGAAAACCTAACATCTGTTTCGATTACGATAGGAAAATGTCTCGGCACAAGCAATAGAAGTGAATTATCTAGAGATGGCGTTGTTTCGGTTACAGTAGGTACCAGCAGCAATACACCAGATCAAAGCACGGCCCGCGGGCCGCATGCGGCCCGCAGTCAATATTTCTGCGGCCCGTGGTATATTTTTAATATTAGAATGGAAGAACAATCACCTGAAATATATTGACGATATAATTGTGGAAGATTTTAAAGAATTAGAAAGTGATATATCACTTTTTACTCATCCGTTAACAATTGATATCGAGAGTGTGAGGACTGACTATCAATTAGAATTATGCGACCTACAATCAGACTCCTTTTACAAGGGCAGAACAGAGTCTGGAATAGATTTTTTTAAGCTCCTTGGCGATCGCTTCCCTAAATTAACCAATCTCGGCTTAAAAATGGGTTCAATGATGGGCAGTACCTATCTTTGTGAAAGTGAGGATTCCACGATGAATTTTATAAAATCTATAGATCCTCACTATCGGATAATTCACTCACACACGCACTGCGTCCGGCTACAACTAATAATAATATTGATATTGAAAAGATTGAGAAAGATAAATTAATGAAGCACTAATACCATTGTATAAAGATATACAATGATAATACCTGAAATTTAATGTAACAGTTAAATATCAACTATATTAAACGTTATTAAACCTTTTCAAAAATATGTTTTTTATTTGTGCGGCCCTCCAATCTATTCAGTAATTTGTATTGGCCCGGGATCATATCAGGTCTGGACACCCCTGCACCAGATGAAGTTGAAGTCATAAAGTGACTCGTACTTCAACCTATACAGGTTTGGAAATTCACATCTGAAACATACGATATACAATGCATCAGACCGAGAATTCCTCCGTCAAGTTGCACAGATGAATAGTTGAGACAATCACGTGTTGTAACACACTGAATTCCATTGTCTTATTGCAATATTCTAGTCTTGTCTCTCTCTTATCGTTGGGGGGAACATAATTCATTCAGTATAGGAGGCAACAGTAAATACTTGGATCGAGTATTACGGGCAGCCTGACAAATTAAATAATTCTATACGTGTACTGCAGGTTCCCTACCACACTGCGATGAGAGAGAGACAAGACTAGGTTATTGCAATAAGTCAACGGAATTCATTCAGTTACAGCACGTGATTATCTCAACGATCCATCTGTGCAACTAGACGGAAGAATTCTCTATCTGATGCATTGTATATCGTATGTTTCAGATGTGAATTTCCAAATCTGTATATTTCTAATGATGCTTCACCATATGACTATGCAACCTTGATCTCAATCTTAGGTTCAAAAATGGCGACTACGCCGAAATATGTAACTAGATGATGATTGAATATATACACCAGATACCAGATATATTAAATATATACAAGGTTTTATCCACGAAAGTGTTTTATAGACTTTTGCTACAACTTCAAACTCAACACTTCAAAATGAAATTTTTTGAGTTTATATTAATACACTAGATCTTGAATTATTGGGCCCTAGATGGCTTTAAAACCATACAGACCTATCTGCCTACTGATTAGCCCCAATGGCTCGAAACAGTTATGTGGTGATGATCTGGATGATACTACCTTCTTGTAGGTTTCCGGAACGTTGACAAAACTAGCTCCAAAGAACTACCTCATGCTATAATTTGACTCAAATGTCTGTATTTCTTGAATTTTGGGCCTTAAATGGTCTCCAACGACTTGGTTGGCCTGATAGCTCTAAAACGGATAAGGTAAGGGTACTGAAAATTTGAGAGTTGGTTCGAATCAGTCAGTAGTGTTGAGTTATCGACATTTCAAATTCTTCATTATTTTCCAGATATTTCCGATACCACATATCCTTATTTGTCGAAATTTCATGCGATTCGACGTTCACATTCAAAAAAAGAAAATTTCGATTTTGATATGGTCTCTGAAGGAAAATCTACGATCAATTCTACAAATCCGATGGGTGGAGAGCTCTTTTTTATGTGACCCATCCTGTGTACATGCACATGTGACTCAAATATTTTTATTCGAGCCGGATAAAAGTTATAATCGAGGGCTCCCCCAATCCAAGGATGGCTTATACAAAGAAATTGTTAAATTGTCCTCGGATTGAACGACTTCGCAAAGCCTTCAATACGCCCCTTCCTACAGGATATTTATTCAAAGACGGCGAATGTATGGAACATAAAGGAAAATTTCGATACCTAAAAATTCCTTTACTTTCTTCGGATCTGATGTATTCGGAACGTCCTTTAGGACCGGCCCTTTTCAACTAAGGTAATTGAGGAAAATTCGGGCATGTGAAGGGTTCCGTTGTAGATTAAGCTTGGTCCTGAATAAATGATGATGGAGCGAGAAATTGGATCTATTTCTTACCCGCCCAGCTCCTACTGGAAAATCCATATCCTGCGTCAGAATTTGAATGGGAGCTGGAGAACTGTAAGGATTGAAATGTCCACGAGGAACTCTTCGACCAAGTTTTGACAATCTTTTGCAAGTTTCATATCCGAGAGGCATCATAACTATCGCAAAAATAGTTTGTACTGATTCTAGCTGTTTCACATATAGGTAAAGTGACCTCAAACCCGATTTCTAGATGCGCAGCTGGTTCAATCTACGTGAAGCCAGAAACTACAGCTTCAACACGGGTTTGGATATGATCAGAGAGACATTTCGGAGAATCTTTCGGAAATGAGTGTTTTTCAAAAATAGGGAGGTGTTCTTGGCAAGGAAGACTCGATCAAAATCTACTTTTTCATCATAATAACCCACTCAGAATATTCGAAATAGTTCAAATGCAACACATCCGGTCATTAAACCCCTATTACACCATGCCTTTTGTCGTGCCTTTGCCGGCCTGACCGATTCCGCCTGAAATTTCAATGTACTGCGCATGTGCCTGGGACTATTCTGGTGCCTATGTCAGACTCGCAAATAAATAGAACTGGTTCTATTTTTCACTCTTGAAACTTGAAGGATTTCGTGCCTTTTCGTAGAAATATCGAGTCGGGTCCAATAACACAACATTTTCTATCTAATTTGACATCTTGACATAAACTAATATATTTTTTCTTTTGAATTGATCCATAACTAAATGAATGAGAATATTGGTGAATTGGTGAAACCATTATTCAAAAAAGGCGATGTAAGTGATTTCAACAATTATAGGCCAATCAGTATACTACCCTCATTTTCCAAGATATTTGAGAAGATTCTCTGCAAGAGGCTTTCAAGCTTTTTTCGGAAGTTTGGTATAATCTCGCCAAATCAACATGGCTTCATGAAGGACAAGGGTATTGAAACGGCGGTCTTTGAACTGATAAATGAAATAACTATTGCTCTGGAAGAAGGAGAGGTTCCATTGAGTATGTTTTTGGATCTTTCAAAGGCATTCGACTGCGTCGATCATAAAAAGCTCCTAGATATTCTGGAAGAGTGTGGTATAAGAGATGTTCAACTAAACCTTTTGAGGAGCTACCTGACATCTAGAAAACAGAGAGTTGTCTTGGAGATGGATGGAGAGGTTTTTACGTCAGATGATGTAGAAATAATTATGGGAGTTCCCCAGGGCAGTATTGCAGGCCCTCTATTATTTCTTGTGTATATAAATTTTTTGGCTAAATTGTGTTTACGTTTGTATAAAGAAATTTCATTGAGGTTGTTTGCTGATGATGTAAATGTTTTGATCCGTTCGTTTTCTGTAAAGTCTGTTATAAATGATGCAAATGTAATGATGAATTTGATATTTGAGTGGTTGAGTAATCATAATCTGGTTTTAAATGTTGAGAAAACTCAATGTTTATTTTTTTATAATGAAAGGTCTAAATTGGATTATCCTGCTTCTATAAATGTTCAGAGTAGTTTCATAAAAGTTGAGAATAATGTGAAGTTCTTAGGACTAGTGCTTGATAAACACCTTAAGTGGGACCCTCACATTGCACAGTTGAAGAGTAGACTTAACTCCGCTTGTTACTCGTTATTCATGTTGAGGAATCAAGTAGATCTAGATTTATTAAAATTGGTATATTTTGCAAATTTCCAATCTGTATTATCCTATGGAATTATATTCTGGGGCAGTTCACATCATACAGATACTATTCTGGTTACTCAGAAAAGAGCATTGCGTACTATGTTGTCTTTAGGGTATAGAGAGACCTGTAGGGGAGTTTTCAAAGAAAATAAAATTTTGACTGTGTATGGTTTGTACATTTACAAACTGCTCATCTTTTTCAATAAAAATGGCCAGTACTTCACAAGCTTCAGAAATTTGAATAACACCAGAAGAATTTTCCCATACATTTTACCATTGCATTGCACTGTTTCTAGGAGTAAATCTGTTGAGTGTATGGCTATAAGTTTATTCAATGCTTTACCTAAAGTATTGCAAAATATCACGTGTCATAGAAATTTCAAGAAAGAATTGTATCGTCTTATTTTGAATTGTGAGCCTTATAGTTTAAGTGAATTCAAGGAATTTTGTAAAATGTGAGAGCCGTATTCTTTCATAATGTTTGTTGACTTGTCTCATTTTTTATATGATTAAATTGTAATTATTTGGAATTAATAAACATTATTATTATTATTATTATTATTATATTAATAAATGAAGCGACATACGTCTTTTTAGCTATACAGGGTGATTTTTTTAAGTGTTCCATTAGACGTTTTCGAGGAAGGAATTGTGATACAGATTCAAGATTTTGGATCTTCGTTTTAGAGTATATGACTTTAATTGTAAAATATTTTCAAGATGAATCTACTTCCGGTTCCACCGGAAACGAATGTAACTTCGTTATTTCAAATGCAACACCCTGTATATTTATACATATTCGAATTCTTCGTTCAATTTTACACTGATTTGATGTATGATATGTGCAACCACTCAAGCGGTTCTTGAATTATAGCCCGATTATCAATTTTTTTGAAAAAAAGGTTGTCACAAATTAGTGTCCATACCTTCAAAATCCCTCATTACAAGGATTTCTTTTTGTGAAAGTGGAATAAAAGAAAGTACGCTGATAATGTTTCTTGTATAACTTATGAGGAAATATTATACAGGGTGTCTGAAAAAGGGCCCCAAAGTGAGCCTTAATAAAACAATGAAATCTCACTTTTTTCAAATGGCAACCCTATAATTTTGTAGTTCTAATCGATTGCTCGTCAAAAACCAGATATGGTGTCCCGAACATTTTATGCCTCTAAAATAATTTTTTTTGCCGTTATTCAATAAAATTCGAATTTCACGATTAAAGACAGGTTTCGCACAGTTTGTAAGCTTGCATTTTTGAAGTAGGATATGTTAGGAACTGTCATTCTTACTTTTTCCTACAGATCAAGCACTAAGCAAAACATGCAATAATAATTTCACTGGAATGATATATCAAGGGGATGTTCTTTATTTGCGGCAAATGTAACAAATTCCTAGAAAAGGTAATTAGAAATTCAACGAACGAAATTCACATTTACTGACTTTAACGAAATCAAAATCAAAATTCCTATGCAACATGTCTGATGGAACCTCTTGGATTTGCGTGAATATGTCGTAAAATATTTATTTGATTTTCTTCATTATCTATTATTGTATTCACACGATTCCGTTTTGGGTTAATGCTTCCAGTACGGAGAAAATTGTTTTGATACTTCCTGAACTTCGATTTTGTTAAATGTGGTAAATGTGGATTTTCGTTAAAAGTTCTGACTGCCCTTTCTAATATTTTGTTACATTCACCATAAATAAAGAACATATTCAATACATCCCTGTAACTGTAATTCATATTTTGCATAGTGCTCGATTAATGAAAAAAGTATAAATGACAGTTCTCTAAAATGCATTATAAATCAACAGACATAGTCTTCTTGAAAACTTCTATCCTAATAAATCTATGGTTAGACTAAGAAACCTTGATTCAATCCTGAAATTCGAATTTTATTCAATAACGGCAAAACTACTGATTTTAGAGGCATGAAATGTTCGGAACACCCTAACTGGTTTTTGACGAGCCATCGATTGGAATTACCAAATCATAGGGTTGCCATTTGAAAAAAGTGAGATTTGATAGTTTTATTGAGGCTCACTTTGAAGCCCTTTTTCAGACACCCTGTATAATATTTCCTCATAAGTTATACAAGAAACATTATCAGCGTACTTTCTTTTGTTCAACTTTCGCAAAAAGAAATTCTTGTAATGAGGGATTTTGAAGATATGGATACTAATTTGCGACCACCTTTTTTTCAAAAAATTTGATAATCAGGCTATAATTCAAGAACCGCTTGAGTGGTTGTACATATCATACATCAAATCAGTGTAGAATTGAACGAAGAATTCGAATAGGTATAAATATACAGGGTGTTGCATTTGAAATAACTAAGTTACATTCGTAGTTTCACCTTGAAAATATTTTACAATTAAAGTTCATGTACTCTAAAACGAAGAATCAAAATCTTGAATCTGTATCACAATTCCTTCCTCGAAAACGTCTAATGAAACACTTAAAAAAATCACCCTGTATATGAATAATTTAGACTAATGGCTTTTATTGCCTGATTTGAATTTCATCAAAAGCTTCACCTTTTTTTTCAGAATAACAGTTACAGTTGCACTAATAGTTATAAGTGATTTTTTCAAATTCAATTTCATCTTCCATTGTTTGTTTCTTTATTTTTTCATATCAATACAGATACCATGGTATTCTTTACAAAATATTCCAACAAAATAAGCTTAAGGTAAAATATCAATTTCTTCAATTTCTGCAATTTTGGAATTACTACATGAAATTCGTTGAAACAACCCTTGATAAGGCATGGTGTAAAAGTGAGACTCATTTGGGGGGAAATTTACAAAACAAATATCCCTGAAAAAAGGCTGGAATATAGACATGAAAAGAGGCATGGTGTAATAAGGGTATTAGAACTACTTTTAATGGGAAGCGAAAGAACTCTGTTGAAGTTGTCGAATTATTTCGTTACTCGAATAACTGTTCTATATCAATCCTACAACTCACGATTTGTTTGATTTTGGTACGAGTCATTTTAAATGTTGACTCGAAATTCTTGATGAGAGAACATTTATTGAAAAATTATTTTGGCGATTTCCATCATATTTGCTCCTTGTATTCAACTTCAAAACCTACAACTTGTCAAAAAATTCATCAGCTCTTTTTTAAGTTGGATCTTATTATTGAAATGTTGATTCATTCATTGGATTTTCAGTAATCGACAGGAGAGCTTCAGTTTCAGCTTTTCTTGTTTTGATATTATGAAAGTTTCACCCCATAAAATCCTATGATCTTTTTTCAAAGCATATTGAACAAAATTTGATTTAGCAGTTTTTTGTTGACTTTTTATTTTAAGTTCTTTGACTCGAACATTTCATGGACGTTAATAAACGTTAACAATACAGGGTCTACCATACTTACAGAGAACAACTATGCAATTTTCGGTAGACTGATTTTCGGGTTTTACGTTGGTTGAATTAGACCTGAAAGTACATTTTGTCTCGAATGTTGTTCTCTCGTTGTACTTTGAATTTTCGAAATGAATAACATGAAAAATGAGCTAAACAAGAAGATATTGATAAGTCGAGGATATTCCGATATGCTTTGAATGAAAACTACAGGTTTTTATGGGATGAAACTTTCATAATACCAAAAGAAAGAAACTAAAACGTAAAACATTGAAAGAAACAACTTCCATGTTGATTACCGAAAATCCCATGAGTCGACTTAGGTACCTACTGTTGATCTCCGCTGAAAAAATCCAGCTCAAAAATGATTAAATTGATGTTTTGACAACTGATTGAATTAAAATAAGCTCAAGTCACCGATGATCGTTTTCGGGGAACGGTCAAAAATGACAACCATTCTCAGAGGGTGCCGAAGGTTGCCTTTTTGAAAACTAAGAAGCTAAAGTCGTATTGATATCATCTTTACATGAAGAAAATTGAACGATATATCTAAATAAACCCTTTAAACAGGTCGGGCATGAGGACCGCCCAATCCATCGGTCGAGGGTAGTCGAAAAAAGCCGAGCCACAATAATCGAGGCAACTTTTCGCGCGCTATAAACTCCCAACTCGGCAAGGTCTGACTTCATTCATCATGCGAGAATGACAAATATCTGTTTCGCTCCATTAGGCTTTATATCATTCTGTCTCGTGGATGAATGAGTGAATTCGCGACTTCTCCAAACTGGAGTAGGCGTGAAAGATACGGTAGATGAGGTGAAAAATGAGGGTCATTTGTTGGGAAGCCACCTCCTTGTTTCTTCATAAAGTTTGTGCAGGATGGTGTGAGTAGAGAAGATGCTTATGATCTCGTCATTTCTTGATGCATTCCTGATCGAAATCATGATAAAACTTATCGAAATGTCTTTGCTAGTAAAAATGGGTAGTCCTCAACATGGGGCAGAGTTTCGGGGACGACATCTAACTGTATAAATGAATTTTTGCTATTCAATATTTCCGACAAGAGTTTATTCGTTGACAAATTTTGTACTTTGGTACATCTTGAATATATGGAGTTTCAAGAGGATGGACGAATAAGAAGTCCAGTTAGAATTTATGTATTGTTGAAACTTTCAATGTGGAGATCCGAGAAAAATTCGTGTGATATTTTCAATATAACCTGAAGAAATTGTTTGGTGGCGTCAATCTTCCTAAAAAAATTCAGTATAGTTTGAATCTATTTAAGCTATTTTAATCATTTTTAATCTTTATTTTCAACGTTTCGGCCATTCAATCGAATCACCATTTCAAAACCAAAGGAGATGTAGAAAAAAGTACTTATGATAAAACATCTGGAATATGTTCTCTCCAAGATGATAAAATTGAATAAATTAAAAATATCTCTGGAATTCTTAAGTACAATGGCTGTTCGAGAAAATTGTTAGCAAAAAAAAAGCAACTAGTTCCAATAGTACCTAATATAACCATAACCTAACGAACGAGCGTAAACGATTATCATTAAAAAACAATTATGCTGAAAGAGTAGGTATTTGAAAAGTTTAGAAAAATTGGAGATAAGTATAATATGAGAGCAGCATTCAAGACTGAAGATTTTATTACGGCTAATCTGAATAAAATGGAACCTGATAGTGAAAACCAAAAATTCCATTCATAAAGTATCTCGTTAGTGTCTATATTGGAGAAACTGAACGTCTTTGGAATGTTCGAATCAAAGAGTATATGAAATTTGCTCAAGACATAGATACTGGATAAATCAAAACTTTGTCAACATGTTCTGAATTAAGATTAAATGAGGTGAAGCTTCCTTAATATCGAAAGAATAAAAACTGAAACGCAAAAAAGTGAGGAAAGCTGCTTTCATGTCGATTACCGAAAGTCCTATCAGTCAAGCGTCTGTTAACCACGAAATGATTTGTGCTTCAATAATAAGTTACAGCTACAAAAAGTTCAAATTACTTTCTTGACAACAGATTAAATCAGTACAAGAACAAATAAATCGATTACTGTTTTTGAGAACTGTCAAAAATGACAAACAATGGCGGCTAGCGAATGCTGAACAAAACGTTGAATACAAGAAAAAAAAATTAAGAAAAGCCCCGAGCAGGAGCTTCTGAGCGCTCGTTCTTTGTTGAAGCAATAGGACTATTACCTCAAATTTCATATGAGATTTGAAATTGATACCAAATATATAAATGCAGAATCTTAGTACAATCGGAATCATATTCGGAAAATTATTCAAAAAATGAAATATGTGAATAAATAATTACAAAAATTAAATTCTATAGGTCTGTTGATACAACCCCCTTTTAATTTTGCATGAACATTCAATATAGTAGTTTTCATTCTCCAAATAAATTTCACTCGAATCGGATATTCTGTTATGGAAATATAAAGATTCTTCTCTCAATATTCCGATTGAATTTTCTATGGTTCTGTTAACAATATGGCCACAACATTTTGCACGAAAATTAATGCTATCAGTTATAATCCACATATAAAATTTCAACCGAATCAGATATCCTGTTATGGAAATATTCAATTTCCAATAATTAAATCAATAATTACAAAAATTAAATTCTATGGTTCTGATGATGCGATTCCCTTGAAATTTTGCATAAATATTCAATATGGTAGTTTACATTCACAAAAGAAATTTTACTTGAATGGGATATTCTGTTATGTAAATATAAAGATTCTTCCTATCAATATTCCAATTCAATTTTCTATGGTTCTGTTAACACAATGGCCACGAAATTCAGAATATCAATCTCCATTCACAAAATTTCACTCGAATAGAATTTCTTCTTCTGGAAATGTGTAGTTATTTTTTTTCAAACTTTTAATTCAATTGTCTGTGGTTCTGTTCACATTTTGGCCAGAAAATTTTGCTTGAGGCTTGTTATGAGCATCTAGCATTTGGCCGTAACATTTCGATTCGATTCCGTTTTTTTCTGAGATATTGAGGAACAAATATTTTCAATAGCCATTTTTTAAGGAACACCCTGTACGATTTGGCTGGTTTACGAACTCAACCGAGCCATTTGAGACCTGAACTCATACTGAAAATTATATATCTCTAGGACTGTAGTATGTGTCAGTACACACAGCATGTATAATTACCATACGTGAGACGCATCATCTTAAAATGTTATTGAAATATCACGTTGAGTAATCTTTGAATGTATAACCATTGCCGACTATGTTTATTCTTAAGTATAAACACTAACAATTGGATTGTATAAATAAACACGTATCAATTGTTTAGAGAAGTTGGGTACATTACAGGACAATCCCTTCGAAAGTTATTGTGCTAACGGCGGGCGAACGGACGACCCCGCGGAGAGAATTGAACTTCACCAAGAATTCATCATCAGGTAGTCAAACCCTATCGTTTGAGACCATTTTCGGCTCAAAGTTCGAAAATTACAGACACGTGGGCAAAACGATATAGCACTCGTTTAAATGGAACGAGCGCTCAAACACAAGGATGAATAATTCTTCTCTACGCCTAAATTTCAACTTTTATTATTGTTTTCATTGCTGAAATCCAATTTCCAACATCGTAAACAAATATCTACGAGCTGGTAGTCCTCTGAGCATCGATTGAAACCGAAAACCGCATGGCACTTTCGTGAAAGTTGTAGCAATACCTCTCCCATTCTCAAAGGCGTAAACTTGGGATTTCTCAGTAGAAGTTTTCTGAGGCGTGGCGGTATCGATGTCAGAACTTACAGCTCATAAAATTTCATGAAGAACAGCTAGAGATGATGCGAAAACTTCGCTAATACATTGCGTTCATATTATGACGAAAGTTCTCTCATGTTGCCATTAGATTCTCATCATGAGGTGTTTCTGAAAGAGTGGGAAGCTTTACAATAAGTTTTTCTATGAGGGTCCGAAGTTTTTGGACGATTAATTTCTGGGAGAACAGTTTGTTGCAGCTGGAATTCGTTTCCTGTCTTCTGGACGTTTTCTGAAGTAAACACCAGATAGAATCACAAATACTTTCAGTCTTCTTATTATACTGAGCAAGGATAACTGACCAAACTACTTCTTACTGGATATCATTCAGATATTTTTACATTTACTTTTTCTAGGAAATGTTCTAAATACTTTGAATACTAATTGATATATCAAAAATCAAAATATTCCACTTTGTTATGATTCCCATTTCACAAATTTTTGGAAAATATCAATAAAAAACCTCAACTTAGCCTTTTCCCTGCAAGTCTTAAATTTGACCAGTACAGTTTTTTCGCTTTGGTCAGTTATCTCGATAATAGTGTTATTGCAAATTTTTGAAGAAAAAAATTTGAAGAAATATGCACCTAATAATAGCATTTCAGCTTGACAGTGTTGTGGGTATGTAATATTGAAATTGTTTAACGCCGTTACCCCTTAAAACTCTTTTCAGGACCTTAAAGATCATACTTTCAGGCCAATATTGTAGGCATATCGAGAGAAATGTAAGAAATTGGAAAAAGGAGGAAATGAGAAAGCTGACGCCTCACTAAAGAAGAGCAATGACTGCATTCACCAGACCAGTGCCCCCATGTTGGTTATCACCCACACTTTTTTAGGCAGAAGTCAATGATTGGGAAGAAAAAAAGAAGCACTCTATATGGTTAAACACACCAAATCAAAGACAAGCAAAGAGCCTGATTGCACCTTCAGAAATCAGAAGAGAAGTATCAACAAGCTCCATCGTTGTCAAAAAATGAGTTTGGGATAGGTACTTTACAAGCTGCTACTGTGCGAATTTAGAGCTGATGGTAAATTTGCTCAGTGTAATCGTATTCACAAGCTAAAAATCTGATTGGGAAAAAGCTGCGACTAAATTTGAAAGCTGGGCTACTTCAAACGCTAAATCGCTGGCATTTTGGCTTGTTGGCATGTAAACAAGCCGTGTGTAATTTCAGTTGCTACTAAATAATCTGTGCGTTCTCATCCACTCGGTGGTTCCCGGTTCTCAAATTTGAAAACGTATTTGATATTTATCTTAGATTATTGGACAACGATACAAACATAAAGCTCATGTGGATAGCTAGATTGTTGGCTACTCGGCGAGTAGACAATTTTGTGTGTAATCATCACAATCTCAGAAGCTAATTCATCCGCATCTGAGTTCGCTTAGTAGCAGCTTGTAAAGTATCTCAATGCAATCGACCCAATCAATCATTGTTTCGTGAGATATCAACTGCTCAATATCGGTAAGGAAAACCTCGATATCTCTAGGTTATGTGGATGCTGTTATTGGCGCACCAGACTTACCAGTAGTAAGGCATCACTATTTTTTCTGTGCGAATGACATATATATTTATTTCACTTTATCGTAGAAAGCTACACTTAGAACTCATGAACAGTTGTAGAAATTTCAATCAAATTGGAGTACATATTCCAAAATAAAAGGCATGAATTATGAATGAGTTTGACTTCTTTAAAAAAAGTTTGAAAATATCGTGCAGTATTTTTTGCGGGATTGTTTCAAGGGAAACAGCGGTGCGGTCGTTTTACCTAAATATCTGTAATGGAATCCGATCAATGTAATACTTTTTATGAACTAGGTCAGCGACGAGCATGTTCGTCCGACATTTAGTCAGAATCAAAACATCAAAAAATTTGAAGAAAATATAAATATTCTGACTAGTATGGCTGGTCTAGAATTGAACACATACAGGGTGGCCATTTGAAAACGAAACAGACGAGATTACAGACGAAATAAATTTTTTCGATAGAAATGCTCGGACAGGTCGATTTCTGTTTCGAGGGGGACAACTTAATATGTAGGTTACGGACGCATAGCGCTTCAACCCTTGCTACTACAACCCTCACCCCCAATTTTTGAATAGGGAAGATGGTGTTTGAGATTCACTGATATACTCTCAAACAAATTACAACAGTCCCACTGACCCCCCTCTCTGTGTTGAGGAGCAGGCGCTAAGCGTTCTCCATATGAAAATTAATATTCCCTAAAAATTGTCACAGCGAACACACAACACACTTTTTCTAAAAATAATAGTTAATTAACCACGTTCCATCTCATCTCTAATTAATTGAGACATATTGATTGTCATCACCACTGTTATATTTACTGTTTGTAAATAAAGGAAAAAATTGAAGAAGGTTTTCAATTCACACTTTTATGTACGGAACCAAAACCGTAACATAAAAATTGGTGCCGAAACCCGGGAACTTCAGATTTCCATTGGATTACTCAACAACTGAAGAAACTTCACGATAAGTACCCAATATTTGAGAAGTTCCACAGAATTTTCCAAATAAATCTCAAAATTCGATTTCCATCACCTCGTATAAGATTGGCGTATTTCCATATTCACGGCCAACATCTGTTGCATTCCAAGTGTGGCTGACTTTGTTTCAAGATTGAAGATAACACCGCACAAAAACCACGGAAAGCAGGTTTGATTGTTTTGATTTAGGTTCCTTGGAATAAAAATTAAAAAGTGTTACTTTAACTTATTCTGAAGAAGATTGAATTTAGTTCGATCTGATATTATTGATATGAAATGATTGATTTTGTGCATATTTGATTAGTTTTTAAATACCTATCTAATCTGAACGCATTACAAATTGCAAGGTAGCATTGATAATTTTTCTGTTGAGTTCTAAGTTTTATTCTATTGTAATCGAAGTTGATTCTTTGAATTATTTGTTGAGTATTTCTGGAATACTTTAATTCATTATTTCTCTTTCACCTTTTATATGCTAATTTATTTTGAGTTAGTTATAACTGACTAACTATCGCTAATTAATCTCACTTGACAGTTCGCTGCAAATTTGTTTCACTTGATTCACATTTATTATTAATTAATTAATTAATTTTTCATTTATTGAGTTTGGTCAAACTTGAAAGTTTTGTTGAATTTAACTCATTTACTGTATATTGAAGGTTTCTCTGAACCTTTAATCATTTATTTCTCTTGCGAACAATTATTGTTTATTGCATTTGACTTTTTCGTGTTTGTTATTACTACATAGAGATGGAAGCTTTAATTAAATCACGAACGGCACAAAAGAATGTTTTTGTTAGATTGGAAACATTTATCAGAAAAAATAGTGATACAAAAGTAAGTGATATCAAGACTTATGTTTTGCGTCGTGATTGGTTGGTTGAAGCTTTCAATAAGTATAATGCATATCAGGATGAAATTGATTATCTTGTATCTGAACATTCTGATGATTATAATGATGATGAAAATAGAGAGGATATGGAACAACGGTACTGTAAGCTTTTATCTGAATTGGATAAATGTATCGAAAGTTTTAACTCATCTCAAAGACAACTTAATATTGGCTGTTCTACTACAGTTCCACTAGAAAATAAAGTATCGGTTAAATTACCAGAATTGAACATTCCTGTATTTTCGGGAAATATTTCGGACTGGATGTCTTTTTCTGAATTATTTTCAACACTCATAATGGAGAATAAAGCTCTAGGTGATATTCAAAAGTTTATTTATCTCAGATCATCTTTGAGAGATGAACCTCTGAACTTGATAAGTAATTTACAATTAACCAGTGATAATTTCAGAATAGCAATGAATACTCTCAGGGATCGTTACGAGAACAAATTTTTGATAATAAATTCACATATTAGATATTTGTTAGACGCTCCCACTCTGTCAAAATTCTCTGCTCCTCAGTTAAGAGACTTAATCACTAAACTTAACAACACTTAGAATCTTTGAAGAATCTCGATATGCCCATTGATCAATGGGATCTAATTCTCATTTTTATTTTCTCACAAAAATTAGATTTCAACACTAGAAAGGCTTTCGAAATAGAAAGGAACGGAAATGAGCTTCCCACTCTAAAAGATTTTTTCCAATTTCTAGAAAAACGCTGCGTTATTTTCGAAAATTTGAACCCTTTACCCATAAATCTACCGCCCAACTCGAGTAAAAATAGAAATACAAAATTTTGTCATCACACAAGTGTAAATGCACCAGTTAAGATCTCTTCAGATAGAGTTTGCCTCTATTGCAATCTTAGTAATCACAATATTTATAAATGCATAAAATTCAAAAATTTGTCTCTAAAGAATCGCACTCAATTTGTTAAAGATAAAGCTCTGTGTTTCAATTGTCTTGGCTCTAAACATTCAGTGGCAGGTTGTTTGTCACGAGGATGCTCTGTTTGCGGAAAAAATCACCACACACTATTACATGAGTTTAATATGCACACCTCTCCCAAAAATCAAAGAAATTATACAGACCACAGTAAACCTCTAATAACCCCAACCTTTTCTGATAATTGCGATTCGCGTACACCTATAAGTTCACAAAAATTAGCTATACCCACTGAAAATGCTTCTTCAAATACTTCTTCCGACAAAAATTCCCATATACTCCTAGCGACTGTCAGTATAAATATCTGCTCTCACTCAGGAGAATTTATACATGTGAAGGCTTTGCTAGACCCAGGTAGTCAAAGTTCATTTATAACTGAAGAATGTGTTAAAAGGCTTAACCTTAGTACATCTCAAAGAAATATACAAGTTTCAGGTATCTCTAATAGTCACGCTTCTGCTAATAAAATTACAAATGTCACTTTCTGTGACCAGGAAAATACTCAAAGTTTTAATGTTGGTTGTTATGTATTGAAAGAGATAACCTGTATGTTACCACAAATCAAATTAAACCCTAGTAAGATCAATATTCCCCCAACTATTAGATTGGCAGATCCAACATTTTTTGAACCCTCGTCAATAGACCTTTTACTCGGTTGTGACATTTATTACAGTTTAATTCTCCCTGATATCATTAAGTTAGGAAAGAATTCGCCCATTCTGCAAAATACAACCTTAGGCTGGGTTATCATGGGGCCAATTTCTAAGTCATGCTTGTCTAACTCTTCTGCTCAAAATGTAGTTTTAACTTATCATTCAATGTTGGAAGAAAATTTAGATGATACTCTTCGTAAGTTTTGGTTGACAGAAGAAGTTGAGGTGGTAATCGCTTATCGCCTGATGAGGAATTGGCGGAGGATGTATTTCAAGAGACCACCTTATTATTGAAAGATGGTCATTTTCAAGTTAATTTGCCCATAAACACTCATGAGTCATTGCTAGGTGAATCATTTACATTCGCTAGGCGACGTTTTCTTAGTATGGAAACTCGTTTTAAGAAAAATAAAAGTTTGTTCGATCTATATAAGAATTTTATAGATGAATATATAGCTCTGGGTCATGCGAGATATGTACCTTTGATGAAAACTATATATTCTGACGTGAATACATATTTTTTACCTCATCACTGCGTATTGAAAGAAAAAGGTAACGACGTTTCTATTCGTGTTGTGTTTGATGGTTCAATGAAGACCACTTCGGGATTCTCACTCAACGACATTATGTTGAAAGGTTATCAGGTACAGCCCGACCTATTCGATATACTATGCCGTTTTAGAGCCTTCATTTACGTGTTCACTACAGATATAGAAAAAATGTTCAGAAATATTAAGGTTAACCCTGATCAGACACATATGCAAAATATACTATGGAGAAATAATCCCTCAGAGGAACTTAAATGTATAGAACTTACCACGGTTACATACGGAACAAGATCTGCACCCTTTTTAGCTACTCGCTCTCTCAAAGAACTTGCTCTGAGAAATAAAAATAATTTCCCTCTAGCTTATCGTTGCATTATGGAACAATGCTATATGGACGATTTCATATGTGGTGCAAATTCGGTAGAAACTTTAAACGAAATGTTTTTGGAGCTTGAATCCTTGTGTGCCTCGTCACATTTCTCTTTACATAAGTGGAAGTCAAATTCTAAAGAGTTTATCAAGTTTTTCATTGATAGTCATACGCAAAACGATCCAAACTATATCATTAAAATGTCAAATAATCCCGACAAAGTGTTAGGTTTAATGTGGAACCCTAATTTTGACGAATTCTTAATTAAACTGCCCGATTATGAACATAAGACTCTCACGACTAAACGAGAGGTCCTCTCAACTATTGCTCAAATTTTTGATCCCTTAGGTTTGATATCACCCATAATAATTACTTTCAAAATATTTTTACAAAAGATTTGGATATGTAATGTTGGATGGGATGATAATTTGAATTCCGAATTGTTAGATGAGTGGAGAACTTATTTGCTCAATATTTCTAAACTGCGGACTTTGAAAATTCCTCGGTTACTTTACCAGGCGTCCACTGTAACTCGATATGAATTGATCGGTTTTTGCGACGCAAGTATAAGAGCCTTTGGATGTTGTGTTTACTTTAGAGCTACCTACTTAGATCAAAGTCGCTCATCCAGGTTGATTTGCGCAAAGTCTAAAGTAGCCCCTATAAAAAGTATTTCACTTCCTAAATTAGAATTAAATGCCGCACTACTATTATCGAAATTAGTGAAGAAAATTGTCGACATATATAATTCGATGGAAATTTCAGGAGTATACTTATTTTCTGACTCTGAAATTACACTCTCATGGATCAGCTCACATCCCTCGCGATGGTCAACATTTGTGTCAAATCGTGTTGCAATTATACAAGATTTAACTTCAAAATATCAATGGTCACATGTAAGATCAGCGCTGAATCCAGCAGATTATGTTTCCCGTGGCCTATCTCCTGATAAATTAATAAATTGTTCATTATGGTGGAATGGACCCGAATTCATTTCAAGTTTTAATGTTAGTTTGGACCACTTGCGATATGTTTCACGCCTGAAGGATTTACCAGAAAAAAGGAAGATCGTGTTGCTTGATGTATCTGTTGATCCGAAATTCGATATCGAATGTTTTTCACAAAATTTCTCTTCATGCACCAAGTTTTTACGAACACTTTCATACTGCCTCAGATTTATTAACAATTGTAGATTACCAACAAAAACTTCAGGACCCTTACATGTTTCTGAAATTCAAACTTCGCTCAACCTTGTCATTAAATTACTGCAACAAATTCATTTTTCTGAAATAATTATGAAAATTACGCGAAATTTAGAAATTAATAATAAACAAATATTGAAACTGAGTCCATTTTTGGACAGCTCAGGCATTTTACGTGTAGGTGGTCGCTTATCTTTATCAGATCTTCCGTACGATCACAAGCATCCAATACTTCTTCCATCAAATAGTAATATTGTGAGATTGATGCTATTGTCGGAACACAAAAGGCTATTGCATGCTGGGTCACAAACAGTCCTCTCAAATTTTAGGCTACGATATTGGCCACTGAACGGACTGAAAGACATAAAACAAATAATAAATAAATGTATTATATGCTATAAATTCAGAGCAAAAAATGCTCAGCAAATAATGGCCGATTTGCCAAAAATTCGAATCTCTACAACGAGAGTTTTTTCCAGTGTTGGTTTAGATTACGGAGGTCCCTTAGTAATTAAATCCTCTAATTTGAGGAAGGCTCCACTCAAAAAATGTTACATCTGCATTTTTGTGTGTATGGCTGTTAAGGCAGTCCACATTGAGCTGGTCAGCGATCTTTCAACTGATGCTTTCTTGGCCGCTCTAAAACGCTTTATTTCGCGACGAGGTAAACCTGCGTGTATATATAGCGATAATGCAACCAATTTTCTCGGGGCTAGAAACAAACTTAAAGAATTATATGACTTTTTCCAAAATAAGAATAATGTGACTAATATAGAAAATTATTTGAGTTCGAATGAAATCCAATGGAATTTCATTCCCCCATATAGTCCCCATTGGGGAGGAATTTGGGAAGCCGCCATTAAAAGTACCAAATATCACTTATTTCGGATATTAGGCAATTCATCGTTGACATTAGAGGAGTTGTCTACTATTTTAACTCAGATTGAGGGTATACTTAATTCACGTCCTCTATGCCCTGTTTCGAATGACCCTGTAGACTTGAATTGTCTCACACCAGGACATTTTCTGATAGGAGCCCCTCTTGCTTCCTACCCTGAGCGAGATCTTTCGGATGTTCCAATTTCCCGATTATCGCGTTGGCAACATTGTGCTAAATTGCATCAAGATTTTTGGAAGAGGTGGTCGATAGAGTATTTACAGAATCTACAAAATAAACCCAAATGGTTGAAACCCTGTCCGAACATCAAAGTAGGTGATTTAGTTTTGTTGAAGGTGGATAATTTACCACCCCTGAAGTGGTGTACTGCGCGAGTACTAGAGGTTTTTGCGGGTACCGATGACAGAGTGCGAGTTGTTAAGGTTAAAAGTAAAGATGGTATATTTACTAGGCCTATTTCAAAGATATGTCCCTTACCAATTGAGACTCAAAAATAATAATTATTACTATTTCGATTATTTGTTTTTTTTGTTGTTGGTTTTTTCGCGGGGGGAAGATGTTTGAGATTCACTGATATACTCTCAAACAAATTACAACAGTCCCACTGACCCCCCTCTCTGTGTTGAGGAGCAGGCGCTAAGCGTTCTCCATATGAAAATTAATATTCCCTAAAAATTGTCACAGCGAACACACAACACACTTTTTCTAAAAATAATAGTTAATTAACCACGTTCCATCTCATCTCTAATTAATTGAGACATATTGATTGTCATCACCACTGTTATATTTACTGTTTGTAAATAAAGGAAAAAATTGAAGAAGGTTTTCAATTCACACTTTTATGTACGGAACCAAAACCGTAACAGATGGGGTGAGTGATACCTCATTTGAAAGGTATTTTTATACTGATTTCAGCACAGTAATTGTTTTTTCATTTTATGCATTAGTTCTCGAAATATTCTCAACTAAGTATTTGAAAATGAAGTGGTGTTTTCATGGCACTTGTAGTGTTTTTTTTGTGAAAAATCGACATTTTGAGCTTCAAAACAACCATGACTGTGGCTTCCTTCCTCCAATCCACTGACAAAGAAATCTTTAATCAAGATACCGAACAAACAAAGCGTATTGCGAAGGAGCTCAATCTTCCTGAAACTCAATCTAAATTATCTTCGATATAATTTGCAGTATTTCCAATAACATGCGGTAACACTTGATCGATAGAAATCTCCAAAAAGTCCAAATACGTACATATCTCTAATCAGATTACCAGGCAAGAAAATCAAATCATTAATGATGCCACAGAAATATTCCTGTCCCAATTCGTGAAACGATTCCCGGCTCAATTATGAAGTGTTTTCTCAGTTGGCTTCAATAATGTTTTCATTTTGTTGATTATTGAATTCATATCTTTTTCAAAAAAAATGAGAATCGATAATTTTTTATTTATTACGAACAGATCATTAAGTTGGCTTACTGGTTCTTGACATGTGAATTATTCTTAGTTTTGAATCGAGACTTGTACTTGTATGTGTTCTAATTCATTGTTCGACATGGTTTATTCAATTGCAGAAAGGGTGGAAATAATTTCACTTTTTTTTGCAAACAATCAATGTGCGAATAGAACCGCAGAATTCTTCAATCAACGACATTTAGATAAACATGGTTGTTTTGAAGCTCAAAATGTCGATTTTTCACAAAAAAAAACACTACAAGTGCCATGAAAACACCACTTCATTTTCAAATACTTAGTTGAGAATATTTCGAGAACTAATGCATAAAATAAAAAAACAATTACTGTGCTGAAATCAGTATAAAAATACCTTTCAAATGAGGTATCACTCACCCCATCTTCCCTATTCAAAAATTGGGGGTGTGGGTTGTAGTAGCAAGGGTTGAAGCGCTATGCGTCCGTAACCTACATATTAAGTTGTCCCCCTCGAAACAGAAATCGACCTGTCCGAGCATTTCTATCGAAAAAATTTATTTCGTCTGTAATCTCGTCTGTTTCGTTTTCAAATGGCCACCCTGTATAACCTTCGGAAGGAAAGAGTTTGAAAGTTCAAATTTTCAGGATAGGTGTGGGACCTGAATATCTCATTCGAGTTCTTCAGCGGGCCAGATGGCGAGTTCAGTAGTTTCGAATGTATTGTCACTGAAATATTTTTCGTACCTTAATAACTGCTTATCCTGTCGATATGAAATTCATAACTTAAATGCGAATTCATGAGGATCCTGTCTGCTAAATTTCATGAAACTGAAACAATTTTACGGTTTAAAAAAATTGTATGCAAAACACACATTGAAACTTCTCTTAATTTATAAATTTACTACGGCGATGATATTATTAGTTGATATCATTCAATAAAATTCTGTTGTTATCGTCATATACGAGTCGAAAGTATTTTCACATTTTTCGTATCGAAAGAACCCTAATATTTTTTCAAAATACTGGGGACTGAAGAGTGTGTTAATCTGGTAATACGAAATTTTAATAGTATCACCACAGAATTTTAAATTATCATTTTTAATGCTCTCAGAAAAAATATCGAATCGCAAATAAAATATCACTTATATCACCCCCTTCAACCATCTGTTTTCCAAGCCATCAATGCACAATTTTCGAAACTTTGCCCCCCCCTCGCAAAAATTTTGCTTCGGCCCGTCCCTGACCAGAAGTAAGGCATCAGTACTTTTTTCGTGCAAATTATATGTTTTATTTCATCCGAGGAAGCTACAGTTGGAAGTCATGAACAGTTAACTAAAAACTCATCCTTCAAAATCACGGAAATAATTACCTGTATTCATCTATTCATAACGATTGTATGAGTACCAGAAGGTAGGCAACGTATTTCAGTATCCAATCAGATACCTTCTACCCTACCATAAGTCACCCTTCTATCCGCCGTGTTTCTACCAACGACCCTACAAATCCTCGCTGAAAAATCTTATCGCTTGGGTAGTGGTTGCCGCCCACATTTCATCCCGGAAAAACGGATACAACGGATTGATTATCGGGCATTAAACGCGCACAGGAAAATGGGAAATCGAACATCGACCCCGATCTATTAAGACGTTTCCATTAATATGACCGCGACGCTATCGGAGATGGCGTGGCGGTAAATCTTTTCCGGAGGTCCGGAACGGTCGGCGGGTCCGGTAATTTCCCCGGAGTGTCGTAGGCAGAGGGCTTTGAATCGATACAAATATGCGGAGTAGCTTTCCTATATTATTGATGTAGCTTTTCATCCTCGAGCACGCATCTTGTTCTGATACGATGTAAAAATGACGAATAGGTTTTGGTTATATGTGTAACTTCCTCATTTCTCTAGCAGGAACTAGGGCCCATCGTGGAGCTTGATAAGTGCAGAGGTGAATTTCCTGACCTACTGAAGGTATCTAATATAAAACCACTATTCAAAAAAGGTGACAAAAAAAGTTATTAATTATGTGTCAGTTTCCTTGATCAGTATTGTAGCAAAAATTGTTGAAAAAGTGACAAAAAACGTCTCACGAATTTCATGGATGATCAAAATATATTCACCTCAAACCAGTTTGGATTTAGGACAAAAAAAATCCACCGATGATGCTATTGTTTATCTCACAAACAACGTCTACAATGCAGTGTTTTTGGATGTGCCCAAAGCTTTCGACACTGTAAATCATTAGAAACTCTTCGATATCCTGAAGGATCTTGGCGTGAGAGGAATTGGTCCGAAGTTGCTAGCATCATATATTCATGATAGGAAACAGTATGTCCAACGACGAAAAAAGTGAACCTAAGAAGATAACAGTGGGGGTACCCCAGTGAACTGTTTTGGGCTCGCTATTGTCTTTAATTTATGGTAACGGTCTCTTTTCATTGTAAATAGATGCGAATAGTTCATCATTGGTCGAAGGTGTAGAATCATATCCTTTTTTATCAGTTGTGATAGATAGGCCTTTGAAATGGGATATTCGTATTTATCAATTAGTGAACAAGTTAAGATCTTTATTATCCACTTTCAAACATACGAAAAGGATTCTTGGAATTCAAGAGCTCAAAATTTTATATCATTCACTGGTGGAGTGTCATATACAGTATAGCATTTCGGCATGGGGAGGAGAATATAATTGTCATAAAAAGCACATGATACAGAAATATTTGTTGGAAATTATTCATGACAAAGATCGTGCCTACCCCACAGAAAAACCTTTGAGGGAAAAACCTATTTTTAATGTGTTTACAGGGAAAATGCTTGAGGTTATACCTGTCGTTTTTCAAAGAAGCCTCCAAGGCAGCTAAATACCTACTCTGCAACTGCTCATTGTCGTATACGAGGTTCTCAGAAAAATTGAGAGCTTATAAGGGCTTTTCAACCAGAACGGTAAATAGTGCAGAGTTGCACAAAACATCTGATCTCAAGATGCTTTGAGTTTTACTTAGCGTTATGGCTGCTCCTCTGATCTAATCTCATATAGCTTAGAACAAGAAAAGTATTAGTTTTTTCATATTTCTTTGAAATAAATTGGAAATTACAATTCAAATGACTAAATACTTCTTATCGGAAGTCTGGTAGTCATCATATTGTTATGAAAATTACCAGAAAGTGAATCATAACTATTAAATCAATGGCTAGTTTCTAGTGGAAGGGAAAGGTGAGAATGAAGTAATACCTACTGCTACTTACTTACTTTTGATGTAGATATTTATTTTTAAACAGAGTGACCTTTTTCTTAACTCTTCAACATTATCCTCAATAATAGAGATATAAAGATTTCAGATAATCTTGAAATAATCCAGTAAAGTAGTGTTTCTGAATAGAATGTCGTATACCTTGTTTTCAAGTCACTTCATGGAGTTCAATTCAAAAATGAAATTAAATATTGAAGTAAAATCGACAAATTCGGTATTTCAAGCCATCTATGGTAACCATGTGTTAACTTGGTGGTCCGAGGCCCGAAGGGTTCATTCTGCCTGTGGTAAGAGATATGTCAGGTACCTATTTAAGCTATTTGTATCAGAGCTAGTTTAATAGGTACAAGCTGCAGAAGAATCTTTCAAGAGGTGTATTTGATTTCTAGCTTTTTCAGAACGTTTTATATGAATCTTCTTCCAGCTGCTGCAGAGAAACGGAGGCGTGCATCAATTCATCGATGAACAGCAAAGGAACTAGAAAAATAACAGAACTCCAAACACACCTCTCTTTCCCAGCATAAATTCCATCGACTCTAAAATGAAATTACGAAACGTGAACCTGCGGATTTTCCAGCAGTAAATAACCTTATATTTTCTGCCCAAGTCCAACGAAGTCCAATTTATCCTCATTGAGCCAAGTCCGCACAGCGGCAAGGCCAAATATAAGAGATCCAGTTGTTTTCCGACGGCGAGAAATACCACTCCGTCGTGTACGGGACTGAATTTACGACACCTGAACGCCCCGAAGAAGGAAATGGATATCGACGTTTGTTTCCCGTAGATAAATTCACGTCAAAGACAAAAGCCGCGTTCCACGAACCGACTTCGTTGGCAGTATTTCACCAAGCTAGCTCGGCTTGATACACTGCATTCATATATTTTAGGGTCCCTTAACGCACAATGAATACTAATCTGGTTTTCTCGGGAATTATTTTGACCGCGAATTTCGCTGGTGGGATTTGGAATTCAAATAAATCTAGTACATTAGGCATCTGGTTTCACCTATTTAGTGCGTTGTGGATATAACAATTTGTTTTTGACAATTGTAGTGACACATTCCTATAGGTCAATAGTCAATAGCAATTCAATTTCTCATTGAGAAATCCTGACAAATCCATAGAACATGATGAGAACTAGTTAGGGTGAAGTGGGGTAATTGCGTACTTTAGGCAAATGTGTACTCATTTGAAAAAAGGAGGAAAAACTGAAGCTAGGTGCTACAATCTAGGGGCGTCATTAGTTTCTTTCAATTTTGCTATTAAAGACGTTCTTAACCTTTCACTCCTATGCTTTTCACTTTGTTATCTCCTTTGTAAAATGTGCCAATTAAGAGAGGACAGAAAGTGGGCAACAAAAAAGTGCATAGCTTCCACTGAAAAATTCGGAAATAAAAAAATCATATACAGAATTTTTTTATCCTCTACTGCTCTTTGTGGTTTTATGAAAAAATTCTTTGGGTGATTTGTAATCTAGAGAAACGCCGCTAAAAGATGAAATGAAAAAATAAAATTGTGAATAATCCCCTCCACACCAGAGGCTGAAGAAGTTGAATTACGTCGTAACGGGTACGCAATTACCCCACTTCATCATAAATTTCTTCATGAGGCATAGGTTTATAATACTAACTGGATATTGAACATGTCAAAAATTTTGAGGCAAACGGAGGCAGTTTGCAAGTTGGGTTTTACTTGAGAGGTGTCAATTTTTCAATGAAAGAAATTCGAGCACAGATGGCATAGAACATCAAAATATTCGTATTTCATCCCAAACTGCAAATGGCGGCCCTTGCCTCACTTTTTTCTACGTGACAGTTAGGAAGTTCGACGTTCAGTAAGTATCATATCGCACCCCCGGTGCGACACTGTCACTTATGCAGAAATGTAGTTTCTCAGGAGAAGCTTTTTAAACTTTGACACGTCACAAAACAATAACTATAGAAGATAGAGATGAGACAAATAGCTTTTACTACAATGTCAACTTTTAACTTCACTTTTGGTTGAATAATGATCACTAAATAACGTAAAAAATTTACTATACGATTATTTAAACATTTCAACCCTCTCAAAAGTGACGTTTCGGCACTATCGAAAAATATATAACTGTAGTTGTGTCACACTGAGTTATGAAAAAACGAGTACAAAATGTTTACTAACTTTTATTTCAAATCAAATAATGCACAGTTGTTAATAAAATAATCAAAATTTCTTCGAAATGAACATGAACTTTTTAACAGTTTTTCATTGATGTAGTTCAAAAATATTTAAATATTGGAGAAATAATGTCACAACTACTGCATCTTGGGTCACTGTTGCTCCTGAATCGAGAAAATATTATGACACAATTACCTTAGTGACAGTGTAGCCCCCAGCGTAACCGTGTTTCGCTCCCAAACCACAAAGACACTGAAGCCCTCTTAGGAAACTATGCGTACTACAGAAGTAACGTTATTGCACCAAGTAAAGGGGTGCTTTAGGACCACTAATACATATTTAACTCAAATTTGCATTACGATTGCAAATATTATGATTTATTATCAAGGAAGAAATTCAAACTTTGTTATTTTTAAAACATGAATTGCCTATCCGCCTACGACGACGTTCTGTTGCCTATAAACAACAAGCTTGAGACTGTTGTCATAAAAATTTTTGAGCATTTATCAATGTCCGAGGATTATTCGGATAGAGAATTTATCGCTAGTTATATCGTGACATTTCCAAAGCTGTTGTATACCCTATACTGAGATCAAAAGAACGGTAGTCGTTTGAGGTTTGAAGAAAAGGGATGAAACCATCTTTGTCAACTATCATCCGAAATCCTTTACTACCCATTCACCGAGAGTTTCCAAAAAAAAAATCAAGGGAAAACTTGCAATTGTCCCTGATAGATTCCAATGAATAAAAAGCTGAATAAAAGGCAGTTTTCAAGGACCATTGATATAAATGAAAATTTTCTAGAGAATGAAAATAATTTATCGAAAAGAACTGGCTTCCACCCAAGACCTGTCACCTAACATTAAATGAAGCTCATCTTGTCTCGCATTGTTTTCATTGGAGAAATAAAGTTCGTGAAACCATTTCCGAAAGAGCTCAATATATTACAAATTTAAATGAACTTACTCTTAGATCACTTTGATAGAATAAAAGCAGTCAAGACCTCTTACTCAAATCAAATGGAAATAAAACTCCTCCAGGGCATGCGATATCAATTTACGTATCTTCCTTTCCAGTACGGAACCCAACCCTAATTGTTTCTCCAGGCTGCCCGGCTGTCCTAATCGTCACGAATCGATTTTTCTTGCATGTCGAGAGGCAGTTTAGAACTGCCTGGCTAATTTACGTTCTGTAGGGCAAAGAAACAAGGATTCCAGCTCATGCTAATAAGCGGCTACGTTGTAACTGGAACATATAGAAGAGAGGACAGCTGATGGAAACAAATTATCTTCTGTCAGAGCATTGTTACTTGAGGGAATTAAACCAGCTGAGAAGAAAGAGACGGGTCTTGGCTGTTGCTTGTTTAAGGCCTGTGCTACATTATTTAGCTATCTCTGTAATGATCGTTCGGTTTAGGAGGAAATCCAGGAGATTGAATAAATAAGACGGAGTGGAATTTGCGTTTCGAATGAGGTTATTATGAAGATATGAAAGATTCATTCTATTCCCTTGCCTGTTAACATTTCAGTTTTAAATTTATTGAAGAATAATTGAGGTTGGTTAAATGTTGAAGCCTATCCTGAGAAGTACTAAATTAACACCACTCAACATGTTGTGGTCTAGGTTGTGGCGTGAGGAATACTTTAACAAATGAAAATTTTCCTATGATATCAAAGTAAATGCACAACACTAATATAAGGTAAAGGAAAAACCGTCTAGATCAGTTATTGTGAGATATGGACGTTAGACTGTAGTCTACCGAAGGATCTTCCATATCACAATCGATTGCGCAGAACATAATAGATAATTTCAAAGGCCTTCAATCTATTTTCGAGCAGGGTTTATCAATGTGTTAATTGTTCTGTAATTTTCCATTTGTACGAAGGGCCATTCTTGTTACTAGAGTGTGTAGATTTCTACTTAAAATTGTCCAAAATAGCAACATTGTTGTTTATTATAAAAGCAAATGGTGCACTGTATACAGGTTTGGAAATTCACATCGGAAACATAGGAAATTCAATGCATCAGAGAGAGAATTTTGCCTTGCAGTTGACCAGTGCTATAATGGAAATGTTCACGTGATTCGTAACTCTCTAAATAAACGAGCGACTGGAAAATTGTAGTCTGGTCTCTTTCTTATCGTTTGAGGTGGCTTATTCGACTAATGTGGTAGATCGATTTGAGAGAGACAACCATATTATTCGTTCATTGGATCTTCCATCGCGTAAAGCTAAAGCGAAACATAGCATGTAAATATTTCCAGTATAGCACTGTCCAACTGCACGGCAAAATACCATCTCTAATGCATTGAAAATCGTATGTTTCCAATGTGAATTTCCAAACCTGTATTTTCAATATTTTCACACTCTCCACATCTGAAACTGTTATGTTCACCCGAGTAAGGTAAGATTAGATTTTGGTCGTTGACTACCTTTCTGCCCTACGATCAAGGAGGTCGTTTATGAGTAACGTATCGAATCTAACTGAGTGGTAGAGTAGCCTGCCTTCACTCATAGAATCAAAATGAACAGATGAATGGACTTATTAAAATCCGTATTATGATTTTGAAGAGTGGGTTCTTGATCGTTCAGGAATTCCATTAATCGAATAGAACAAAATAGTAATGCCTCATTACTGGTGGATATTTTCATCTTATTTTAATATGTCGTTAGTGGGTTAAAGCGTTGAATTTATGATCGAAAGGTTGCGATTTCCCACAGTTGGAGGAGTAAATTTTCAAGACGATAACGTCTTGCTTCTGGGTCAACTATTAGCAGAACTGTGCCCGAAGTGGCCTAAGGCCCGATTCCCTTAACTACACAAGAATTATAGCTTCCAAGAAGCTTCAAGAAATCTTAGGAATGGTCATAATCTTTTGAGCACCTCAAAATCTCTCAAGCCACAATTGGTCATTCATTATATGTGCAGAAGGAATTTATCTTGTTTACAATTTCAGAATAAAAAAAAACAATGAAGTGGAGTTATTGTCACTATCAAGTAGTGAAGTCTTGGGAAAGTTTAAAACGCGCAGTGGTTAACTGGTGTTACTGAAACTTTTCCAAAGAATAGTCAGATGTAGTTGGAATTGAAGACAAAAGTAGCGAATTAATAGCTTGGGTAACTCTTTGGGCCCTTCTATATACATCAAAGGTGTGTTCAAATCAGATTGTCCTAGAATTAATATATAGATAGCTACCAAACATGGCGTCCTTTGCCCAACACGTTGCGCAGGTAACTCTGCGTTTCGCAGAAAGAGCATAAATATAGGTAATTTTCAGTTAATTATGCTCTAGAAACAATTTATATCCATACCAAGAAAGAACGATTATTTAAATACCAATACCATAATTTTTTGTTACAACCCTGTTTCGGGAGTTTTACTAGTAATCAATATTTTCAATCATGAAAAAACGAACATTGAATACGTTTGATAACTTTTATTCATCAAAATTGTTCTGAAAAGAATCCATATTCATAATGAAATTCTGTAAGTTTTATGTCGATTCAACAAACATCTATGATGCAATCCTGCCTTCAAAACTGAAAAGCCATCCAGCATGTTTTTTCTACAGATATGAATCGTTTTTCTTATTACGCTCCAAAATTATAAATCCAAACCCTCATTTCTATTACCGTATCAAAATCCCTACTAATCACTGGGGAAGTTGTTCATTTGGAAAAACTCCAAAACAGTGGCTTGTATCCATTCACCGGAAGGGATATGGAAAGGCATAAAAGCTACAAAGCAGACGGGGGTAGGTCTATTTCCGAGACTGTCGGCGTACGTTCGCAGTATTTTGATGCCATAAAGCCTCGACCATAAAAAATTATATCTCGCATCTGAATTAGCACAGACTACGCGCTGAAAGAGGTTTATACGGTAACTTTGAATTTCAAGGTTTTATGGGGCAGGCTTTCGGTATGCCGATATGATAGGTAACGCAGGTTCGGATTACGTGATACTTCTTTTTTTGAAAACGGTGATTTTCGTGAATTGAAAAGGTTGAGGTTATAGTTTATAATACAAATTTGAACCAACATTCTGCCCAAATATGTGGAAGTTCAAAGCAATCAAATACGGAATTCCAAATACACTCACCGGCAAAATAATCGATCCACTCAAAAAACTGAACTATTGTTATGAATGAAGAATTTAATTGTCATGATGTGTCTTGATGATGAAAGGGGTGATTTTAAAGTTAGGGTAAAACAGAATTTTTTTTTCACCCTATATAAAAATACGTTCGCCAAGTTTTCTTGAAATTTAAAACTGGCGATTGATTAAAGATGAACATACCAACAATTGAAAAAAAATTCAAACGAATCGGGCTAAAAATAAAGTTTGAGTGGATCGATTATTTTGCCGGTGCGAGTATAAAAAATGTAACGAATGGAATGAGCTGGATATTGAAATTTTTCAGGTCGGTAAAATAGGCTATTAATTCAAGTATAGGAATTTTTTCATAATTATTTTGAAGTTGAATTTGATATTTAGGGCTTAACATCGCTGCTTAAATCTATTAGAGCTAATAAACTTATATCATGGATCTGTAGAAAGTTTCGTGAACATCTGAGGTTTAATAAAAATCATCACTTTTAGAGACAGACCTGGTTTGATGAACCCTCTTGGCTTCAGAGCAGTTTTTTTCGAATGTCAAAGAAATTTCAAATAAACGAACGTGACTGTAATTTGTGGTACCTAGGTGATATTTATAACATTTATTAATTTCTCCTGCTCTTTCTGTTTCTCTTTTTTTCATATTCAATTTCAAAATGACAAAGCATATGAAAAAATAATAGAAAATTTGGTTTGATGTAAATAAGCATTCGATAGGTATGCTTATTTCAGCTCATTCTTCAAACAAGCACTACACTTTTATATGTCGAGATACGGGATTAATTTGATGTTTTTGAGCGCTCGTTCTCCTTAAACGAGTGCTATATCGTTTTGCCAAATGTCTGTTATTTTCGAATTTCGAGCCGAAAATGGTCTCAAACGATAGGGTTTAACGGCCTGATGACGAATTCGTGGTCAAATCCAATTCTGTCTGTGGGACCGTCCGTCCGGTTGTTATCATGATGACTTTCGAAGGGATTGTCCTAAAGACTTGAAGTTTTCAGGGTGAGTTCGGTACCCAAAGGGTTTGGTTAAGTTTGTCAACTAGCCAAATCGTACCGGGTGTTCCATAAAATATGGCCGTTCGTAATTTTTGTTTCTCAATATCTCAGACAAAACAAACCCATCGAGATGAAATGTTGCGAGCATATGCAAGATCTTCATAATAAGCCTCATGCAAAATTTTGTGGCTACAGTGTGAACAGAACCATAGAAAATTCAATTCTAATATTGAAAAAAAGAAACTTCATATTCCATAAAAAAAATATCCGATTCGAATGATATTTATTTATGAATTGGGATTGGTACACTGAATGTTCATGCAGAATTTTGTGGCCATGGTGTTCACAGAACCATAAAAAATTCAATTAAAATATTGAAAAGAAGAATCTTCATATTTCCATAACAGGATATCTGATTCGAATGAACTTTTTTTTTGAATGGAGACTGTTATACTGAATTTTCATACAGAATTTTGAGAGGATCGCATCATCATAACCACAGAATTTAATTGTCGTCATTATTTATTTTTTACATATTTCATTTTACGAATAATTTCTAGAATATAAATGAATAATTGTGCTGGTTTTCTTCATTCATATAATATTTGGTATCCATCTCAAATCCCATATGAAGTTTTAAGGAAATAGTCTTATTGCTCCATGCTCAAAAGCTCCTGCTCAGGGCTTTTCCTAATTTTTTTTCTTTGTGATCCTTTATCATTCTCAGAAATTTATGCTTCCCTGTTTACATTTTCCTCCGATAGTCCTGAGAGATACACATGCCATATTGTTGGATTGAGGATAATTTTTTGAAGCTATATCTCAAAAGATTATACATTGTATTGAGGGAAGTCGTGTCACTTGAAAAATTTGACGATATCAAATAACGCACAGAAGCGTGTTATCCTGCTGCATTTCAACCATAGAAGAGATGCACCGCCACGGGGCGAAACATCATCTTGATATCGCATCGTTCCCAAGTATTATTTTTCCGCATACCGAAATTCCTATGGGATTAAATTCCCTTCAGCGAACACTCATCCTGTATCCAAACAACAAACGAAGTCTAAATCAATAAGCCGATTCCATGCTGCGATATTTTCCGGAACTTCCGATTCCTGTAACATCTAAGGGTATTACTGAGATGGAGCGAGGGCGTTGGGAGCTCCATCTGGTGGAATTTGGAATGCTTTGTACTTCTAGAATCTACGTGCTTTTAAATTTACTGTTAAGAATTGAGTGGACTGTATATTTTTGCTGGTTCGGAGGCAGAATTTAGAATAAAACAACTTTAAGAACCATCAATAAATAAGAAAAATTCCTACCTTGAGATGTTGGGGCTGTTGCTTGGAAAACCCGAAATTCTCCGCAATCCAACTGGCCAGAGAAGGGAGTCCTGCGGAGAGATCCTTGTGCAGAGAGGGGCCCAAATCTCCTATCTGAATGGGTTTATTGATAGTTCTTTCTTTAGCTTCTTTCTCGAGAAGCGGAATAAAAACAGCGAAACTTCACTATCAGAAGCACTAAAGTTCGTAAAAACTCGGAAACTGAGTAATTTGAAAAGGAAACGGCAGAAAATAATTGAAAAAATACGCAATAATTAATTAAGAAATTCGGTCGCAATCTATATTATCCTGATTCTTTTTCATTCCGTTCAACACATGTCGCGATATCGAGAATAATTCAAATATCGTGTATATCACGACATCTGCTAACACATCAAACAAATTAGAAGAAATGAAAATATGAAATTTGAAGAAATCTGCTTTCGGCGTTAACATACCGCCCACCAAATTTATAAGTATAAATTTAAGCAATTGACTGAAAGTGACAAAAAACACTGGATGCTGTGAAAATGAAACTTTATACAAAAAAAAGATAGAGAGGCAATAAATTTAATTTAAAGGGAAACTATTCGCCTGTTAACGGTATAAGACAGTTAACAGGACGACAAATGCTGGAAGTTGCAGTTTTGACCACAGCTACCCTGGGAATACCATCTGGGGAATTATTTAACTCTGAAATACGTCCCATTGGCCAACTTAACGGGTAGGTATGGACATCCCGGATGTAAACGACATCTCCTATTTTAGGAAGTGTGGAACTGGTCCACTTGTGTCTCTGTATTAAAGTATTCAGATACTGCTTTGACCAACGTGTCCAAAAGGCTTGTACTATTTGTCTCAGGCGAGTCCATCTATCACGGACCGTAATTCTTTCTGGCAAGGGAGATTCAGGAGCGGCCAAAAGTTGCGTACCAACCAGAAAATGTCCCGGAGACAGGTAATCACACTCTGATGGGTCATCTGACAAAGGACACAATGGACGGCTATTTAACACCGCCTCGATTTGGCAGAATATGGTACTATATTCTTCGAAAGTGTAAAGCTCTTACCTATCATGCGTAAGAGAAGGGATTTGGCGGATTTCACCCCAGCTTCCCAAAGTCCGCCGAAGTTTGGGGCGTAGGGGGGATTGAAACGCCATCTAACCTCTCGTGTAGCAAGAAAGTCCGCAATTTCACTTTGGTGCTGCAATAAGAAGCTATATGCTTCTTTCAGTTGCTTGGCAGCAGCGATAAAGTTGCGACCCTGGTCTGAAAGAACTTCAGATGGTAACCCTCGTCTAGCAATGAAACGTGAGAGGCAAGCCAGAAAGGCGGAAGCAGTGAGCTCGGAAACAAATTCCAAATGAATTGCTTTGGTTGATGCGCATACAAATAAGGCGAGATATCCTTTAGTGGTTCGAAATCTTCTAAGCTTAGTGTCGCGAACCATGAAGGGACCGGCAAAGTCAACACCGGTAGTGTTGAACGGACGGAGATATTGACTCGGGAGGCTGGAAGATCTGCCATAGTTGGCTGGAAAGAAGAGGCTCGGAACCTGAAACAGGTTTTACATTGTCGAATACACTTACGAATTAGGGAGCGAGATGAAAGAATCCAAAATGTTCTCCTTAACAGAGCTTGAACATTGTTGGGTCCAGAATGGAGGGAGGCCAAGTGAAAATGGTTACACAGAAGTGTAGACAGGAAACATGATTTAGGAAGCAAAAGTGGATGCCTTGAATCAAAATCCAAGTTAGAAAATTTCAATCTACCGCCCACCCTGAGAAGACCGCGTGAGTCTAAAAAGGGAGCGAGAGATTGTAGTTGTTTGGAAGGAGGCTGGTTTTTACGAAGGGACTTCAAGTCCGCAGAAAAATGAACATGTTGAACAATACGAACCAGTGACACTGTGGCATCATTCAACTCATCCACAGTCAGACTTTCTTTCCTCAGTACAGAGGAAGTTTTTCTACAGCGACAGTTATAGATAAATCGATTTATCCATCCCATGACTCTACGAAGTCGAAGATAACTAGAAAATTTGGACTCAAATATCATATAAATTTCAGTGGGCTCCATTTTGTGAGTCACCAGAGACAATGAAATATTTTTCGTTTCAGGCAAAGTCTCTGAAACTTCAGAAACATGGAAGGGTCCAGGCCAGTTCATATTGGAATCCATTGTCATTGAGAAACCGTTAAACCAATTCTTCAGATTTTCTTCTTTCAAAAAATAATCAGGATAGCAACCCCGGAAGCTAAGTCAGCTGGATTTTCCAGACCGGGAACATGAGACCAAAGAGCGTTCTTGGTGTCTTCTACAATTTGAGTCACTCTGTTGGAGACGAAGGTCTTCAACAAGTGAGGGGGTGTATGGATCCATGATAAAACAATTTGAGAGTCACATAATAGCCGGACGGTTGAAATTGATAGCGGTATACTCTCTGAAATTCGTTTGACCAACTTGGCCAATAAACAAGCTCCGGACAGTTCAAGACGAGGAATACTTAAGATTTTTAATGGAGCAACTTTACTTTTGGCTTGCCACAAATGGGAACGACGAAAACCAGTTGATTCGAAACACAAATAGACCACTGCTCCGTAGCCACTTTCGGAGGCATCACAAAATCCGATAATTGAAACGGAATCATAAGCTGAGGGGGTGACGAAACGAGGAATTTTTAATTGATTCAAATGAGGTATTGAAGATACAAATTTCAACCAAGTCGTTTCTAAAAGGGGAGGAACAGGAAAATCCCAATCTAATTTAAGCAACCACAACTTTTGAAGTACAGACTTCATGAAAAACGTTATAGGACACAAGTAACCTAAGGGATCAAAAGTTTTCGCAATGAAAGATAAGATGTTACGCTTAGTACATGGGGAATTGAAAGGTTGGACATGAAAAGTGAATGCATCTATAGAAGGTTCCCAAGATAATCCTAAGATTTTAAGGGATTCGCAGCCATCTGAGAACTGTATAGGACTTTCCCTGTGATCCTCTGGGAGACTAGAAAGTAATTCGGGGTGGTTTGTTGACCATTTTCTGAGTTCGTAACCTGCTCTACTCAGCAATTCACGCAACTCATTCCTTAACAATTCGGCAGTCTCGACATCTTTGGCCGCTTATCACGTCGTCAATATATATTTGATTCGTTATAGCATAGGAGGCCAGAGGAAAGCATTCACCTTCATCCTTCACCAACTGTTTCAGCACTCGTTGTGCCAAATACGCTGAAGGAGTCAATCCGTAGGTAACGGTGTTCAGTTCAAACTCTGCGATTGTATCTGAACCAGGAGGACGCCAAAAATATGTTGGAATCGTCTATGCTCAGGAAAATAAGGGTCTGACGATACATTTTTTGTATGTCGGCACATAAAGCAATTGCCTGCAAGCGAAATTCAGAAATAATGTCTTGTATGTCAGATTGCAATTTTGGACCCTTTAGAAGACGCTCATTCAAAGAAATGCCTGTCGAGTCTGGATCTGAAGCATTGAATACCACCCTCAATTTTGTTGTGGAACTTGTCTCTTTCATGACAGCGTGATGGGGAATTATGTATGAGGATGTAGAGGATGTTATGGACATGTGACCAAGATTACGATATTCTGTCATGAAATTTTGGTACATGTTGAATTTTTCTGGGTGTTTTAAGAGTCTCTGTTCAAGACGTTTGAATGAAGTGTGTGATCTAGAGCAATTTGATCCGAGGGGAGTTGCATTTGGTTTGAAAGGAAGTGCTACGATGTAACGCCCATCTTTGTCCCGAGAATGGGTACTAAGAAAATGCTCTTCCACCAACACATCCTGTGGATCGAGCGGGGAACTAGGTGAAACTTCCTCTGTTTCCCAAAACTTTTGGAGGGCTGAACTGATGTCACAATGTACATGGAGAGAGGTAGCAATAGATTCTGAAATCTGAGAAGACGTGGGACCAACCAGAACCCATCCGAAGATAGTATTGACCGCAGTTGGGTTACCAGGAATAGATTGAATACCATCAATCAAAAGTTGAGGGAGCAAATCGGCTCCAATCAGGAATCTACTGGAGAAGGTAAGTCGAAATCATCATCTGCCAGCTGCAAATTCACAAACTTGGAACGCACTTCCAGAGGGAGCTCCGAAGGAGGAAGCGGATGCGAAATGTTATCAAGAACAACAGCATGGCCCTTGGCCATCCGAGAGGAATGTCGTGAATGTAACGAAACATCAACGGACCCAAATATACGCAAATTCGATTGACCTAAACCTGAAACAGAACAAGTAGAGGGACAAATTTTCAAACCCAAGCAGGAAACGCTGGACTTAGTAATGGCAGAAATATGAGAGCCAGGGTCATAAACAGCTCTAAGTACGTGTCTTTGACCAGTAACATCCTCAATTAGGAGACTTATAGTACCAAGAAGAATTGGTGAACTACCAGAAGATGCAATGCAAGACACAGACTGAATGGGTTCAGCTTCAGATGAGTCACGACCATGAGGGGGGCAGGTTACATTAAGTGAATTTTGGGCAGAGGAGGGAGGCGCAGTAACAGAAGAAGGGTGCAGAGAGGTATGATGTCTATTTGTTTTACAATGGCGGCATACAGAGCGAGAATTACAGTTTTCTCTACGATGTCGACCTAAACAGTTGAAACAACGTGAACCTTCTCTCAGATATTTACATTTATCATTCAGTGTCATATTCTGATACCGTGAACACTGATGCAAAAAATGCGAACTTTTACACAAGGGGCAAGCGAAAGTTCTACCATCAGAAGGAGAAGAATCTGTAGAGTTCACCAAAAGAACGTTTGAGCCGTGCGGTCTTGGTCTCGGAGAATTGCTATCAGCAGTTTTGGAAAGTTCCATTATACGAATTTGCTGCGTTACGAACTCAATTAATTGTTTATAAGTGGGAATGCCGTTTGATGGCAACTTATTTTCAAAGGCACGTTTGGTGTTCGAATCTAAGTTATTCAAAGCTAAAGAAAATAACAGAAAATCTGCAAGATCCGGAATTTTTAAAGATTTTATTGAATTCACGGCTGTTTCATGATTATGTAGATAATCTTTGAGCGATGACAGTGAAGGATGAGAGAGAGACTTGAATTGCAGTAATTTCGAGAAGTAAACAGAAGCAAGGCGTCTAGGGTTTTGGTAACGCTGAACTAAAGCATCATACGCTATATCGTAGTTATCAGGAATCAACTGAAGACCACTGATAACAGCTAGAGCTTCACCCTTGAGTGTGGTTTTCAAATATTGGAATTTTTTGTTTTGTCTATCATGGAGTTTTTATGAACCAATGAGTTATATAATGAAATGAATTCTACCCAATTATCTATTTTGCCATCGAATGACGGAAGTGCAATAGTCGGAAGCATCTGTGGTACTGGTGTAGTGCTAGGGGTGGTATCAGGTGTGGTCAAAACTGCATTTTGTTTCGCTAAATCACACTGTATGCTATGAATGGAGGCTAGTATCTCCTCAAAGGAGGCTTGAACTTGAGAGATCTCGATTTTATCCTTCTGAGGCATATTCTCGTTGAGTGCCTCTATTTCATTTTGAACCTCTTCAAATTTATCAGAATATTTAATAAGTTGATTGACAAAGTAGTTGACGTTAGCAAGATTATCAGAAGAATATGTTTTGCACTTATTGAAAATAGATGTAACGGTCGCGAAAATATTATCTCTATGAGACAAAAGTTTACTCTGAACTTTCATCAGTTCAGGATCAATCGATTCCGGTTTAGCTTTTGAAGTCATTTTGTAAATGAACTGAAATTTCCTAAAATTCAAGGAAGAAAAGTTAAATCTGGCAACGTCGAATGAAAGATTTCCCTTTCAAAAGGAACTATTCATACACCGGCAACGTCGCACAGGAATTCAAAATGAAGGATGCTGGGTACAAAAAATCGAACTTGAATTTGAATATTCTAAATTACAAAATTTGGCACGATAGGACCATGTTAAGAATTGAGTGGACTGTATATTTTTGCTGGTTCGGAGGCAGAATTTAGAATAAAACAACTTTAAGAACCATCAATAAATAAGAAAAATTCCTACCTTGAGATGTTGGGGCTGTTGCTTGGAAAACCCGAAATTCTCCGCAATCCAACTGGCCAGAGGAAGGGAGTCCTGCGGAGAGATCCTAGTGCAGAGAGGGGCCCAAATCTCCTATCTGAATGGGTTTATTGATAGTTCTTTCTTTAGCTTCTTTCTCGAGAAGCGGAATAAAAACAGCGAAACTTCACTATCAGAAGCACTAAAGTTCGTAAAATACTCGGAAACTGAGTAATTTGAAAAGGAAACGGCAGAAAATAACATTGAAAAAATACGCAATAATTAATTAAGAAATTCGGTCGCAATCTATATTATCCTGATTCTTTTTCATTCCGTTCAACACATGTCGCGATATCGAGAATAATTCAAATATCGTGTATATCACGACATCTGCTAACACATCAAACAAATTAGAAGAAATGAAAATATGAAATTTGAAGAAATCTGCTTTCGGCGTTAACATTTACTATTTGGGAGAATAAAACATAAAGTTGTCACTTAAGTTTCATTTTTGTTCCCGAATTCCTTAGTATTATGGGCCTGAAAACAGTTCCTCCCACACATCTGAGGTTCTAAATTATTCCCCTTTGAGCACCAGACCTTGTTTGATAGACACTTCAGGTCATATGAGGCAGCTTCATCTGAATATCAGAGCGGTAGCAGACATAAGACACCATGATCGGCTTAAATAGCCACGACTTGAGTATACAGAGTGTCTGTAAACAAATGCGAGGGACTTTAGGACATGATTCCTTGATGAAAATAAGCAAGGGTAGTTCATATAATTCTTTTCGGAATCGCTCCCCTTCCACAATACGGCCTTTGGAAGGCGATGACGAGTTGACCGTTTTCAATTTTTTTACGACTCCTTAAAGACACTGGGTCAAAAAAATATAAATAAAATGATTCACTAAGTAGATGTTACACGAACAATTTTTTTTTTGATCCCATAACTTTAGAATAAGGAGTTGAAAATAACAACCCTTTATGATTTTCCTCCAAAAATTTTTTTCCTGGGATAGATTTTCGAAAAATAAAATTCTCCCATAGTTTTCCGTTCAATTCTGGAAGGGAAACCATAAGAGAATTTCATTTTGCGAAAATCTATCTCACGAAAACAATTCTTGTAGGAAAATCTTGAGGGGTTGTTATTTTCAACCCCTAATAATAAAGTTATGGGATCGAAAAAAATTGTGTGATTGAAATCTACAAAGCGAATCATATTATGTATAGTTTAACGACTTAGTGTTTTTAGGACTCCTAAAAAAATTAAAAACTGTCAACTCATCATCGCCTTCCAAAGGCTGTATCTAGGAAGGGAGGTCGATTTCGAAAAAAAAAATTTTCTACAAGCGTGCACTTTCATTCTCTTTCCCGCACGTATTTCAATTCGTAAAGAGTCACATTGCCAAACAGTGTGGGAAAAACCCCTGCTATTCCATTACCGCACGCAAATGCGTGCGGTAATGGATTAGCAAGGGTTTTTCTCGCACGCTTTTTCTAAAGAATAAACTGAATAATGATATATCTCTATGCCACCGACGACGTTACTATGGAAACGGCATGTGAACGACTTGTCAGAGACTTTTGTCATTCATGTGTATTTAGAATGATCAATTCACATTTGATCTGTGTGTTGAAATCGATCTCGTATAAGCGCTTGTAGAAAAAATATTGTTCCTAACTCATGCGGAAGTGTTTTTCCCGCACTCAACTGCTTACCCAAACTCCGCTTCGCGTCGTTTGGGTAACGGCAGTTTCGTGCGGGAAAATATCACTTTCCGCACTTGTTAGAAAAATAACTATATCTGAACTGCCCTTGTTCATTTTCATCGAGGAATCATCTCCCTAATTCCCTCGCATTTTTTTACAGTGTAATGCTCTAAAATCAGGGTGTCAGAAACTAAGGCAAACTACTTTCAGTTTCAGAAGGAGTTATTCAAGCTTGTGTAATCTTATGAACCAGTATACAGAGGATAGAAGTGAATTTTTCAAATTTTGAAAGTGGAATTGAAAAACATATATTTGTCGGATAAGACAGTTTCAAATTGCATGGTGTCATATTTATCCTATACTGTAACTATACGAAGAGATCAAGTTTTAAGGTAAATGAAGTTATTTGAAACGTATGCCTTTTTATGTGTGCTCAACAATCCTTCTAACTCTGCTTAAATGGTCTATAATTACTGGATGTAATTCAAAACAAGAGTATCTGAATTTTATTGCCTCTGATGAATAACACGGAGGCTTTAAATTTGAATCGAGGATAATTTGGTGCCGTAAGACTGTTTCAGTGCAGTTGCAAAGAGCAAGAAGCTGCTTTGAGTTTTGGCGCAAATTTAAGAAAAATCAGAAAGCTGATGGCCTTATAGAAAACACACCTTCTTCACTGGACCAGTATACTCATGTGAGTAATCTCCAAAATTGGGAAATAAGAGAAACACAGTCTCACTGGTTCGATATCCAATACCAAATATAATCAAAAATCAGATTGTAATGTTTAAAGAGGAGGCTGAGCTCAATCGTTGTCAATGAGCTAGTTAAGGCTGCTTACTGGGTTTTTCACATGTCATTGTATTGTGAAATATAGCCTACTCAAAATCGGTATGGACAACTAGGTATATACCTAGGTCATGTGGGCCGTCTGGAGAAACCATCGAGCACATATCATGCTAATGCAACATGTTATCATAAACTAGACCCGCTCTGCTACAATCCATGACTCTTACGCCAGCTGATATAAGAGCAGTATCGTAGGAAATTAATAAACTATGCGAAAGGGGTTATACATATTCTTGGAAAACTCGTAGCTGTGAAATTATAATGTGCGAAAGACTTGACAATCGTGATGATGAGTTCTTTTAAAATAGAACAATTCCATACGTGGGGAAAAAATGAATTTATGATCACTTCGGAGAATTGCTTCCAAATATATCTTTTATGATTAACATAATGTGATTTTTTATTTCACAAAACTTGGATACGACAGATTGTTTCTGGAATAATCAATGTTTCTTAAATAACCAATGCTTTCAAAATAATCATTTCGTTTATGGAGAAGTTGAGTCGTTGAATGAATATTTCTATCTGTATCTTCAAATTTATGAAATGACGTATATATCGTTAGAAGTGTCAAACGCGGTCACCAAACAGGCAATTTATATTAATCAGACCGTATCGGGATATCTACCGAGATTTACCGTTGGATCATATCCTAGCTCCCCCTGTGTTTGGACACTTCATGACAAAACTTAACCTTACGCCCATGACACGCACCTCGACTGTCCTTTATTATATAAGTACGATACCGCACACGGATCTATCTCAAGATATACCTCCGTTAATTCCAGTTCCGTTCTAATGGTAGAGAAAAGACTTAGGGGGCTCAGCAGAAGATTTATACAGCCGAGGCAACAGACCGTGCAATCTAGCCGAACGCCAATTTACATAAATTTGAGGCAGAGACTGCGTGCAAAACTTCATTCCACTTGGTGTTTCACGCCTACTTTTTCGCCTCCAAGGGCCTGAGGATATTGCCGCCGTATATATCAGGGCGTCATTGAAAATTATGTTGAATATCCTGAGGAGGAATTATCGGGGTCTTCCCGTTATAAATGGATCATTTTCTGGAAATTAAGGGGTTGTATTGTTCCCTTAGAAGCGAGAGGAAGTCTGGGATATCCACAAGTTGTATTGTCTGCATTGCGGGAAATGGGAAACTGACGAGTTTGTCTCTGAGGAAAGAAACGTGGTTTTAAGTACGTTATAGTGTGAAATGAGTTAATGCAGAAAATTTGGAACTTTTTTCAGGAATTATGCATGATGATGACGATTTTGCTTACAGGTGTGGTGATCGAGGCTCGAAGCAAAATTGAAAATGTCATATAATAACTTCATGTAGGTACTTCAAAACTTGATTTCTTTATATACAGTATATGACAAATAATGCACCAGGCAGTTTGAAACTATCATATCTGACAAATTTGTTCTTCTTCACTGTCCGAGCGCTTTTTATCTGAAAAATTATTAGATATTTAAATGTGATGTGTATATGATTTTGTCCACGACTATTGTAGAATAAGTCCATTGTACGTCTCTGTGCTCGGCCTTTAATATTACCCATTAATCACAAGGGAATCATAAGATGCTGTCAGATGTTTCTTGGACTTAGCTTTGATATAATATTCTTCAAATTGGTATTTTTCAGTATCCAAGAGTACTCTAACTAACAAATATGGCCATACCGTGTCAATCGACGACCAAATCTACTTTCATTATGAATTAAAGCGTTTTTCATTACAAAATATACAATGACCAGTTCTCCAAAAAATTTCTCATGTGTCAACTTGACCTTTTCCACTCTTGTCTTATAAGGGTCTTGTCGCGGTAGCCAAATCTTACAATCATCAAGAAATATATTCAGTAGCCGTAGATAAAGTATTGTATGCTACTCGCGTATACTGGCTGTTATTCACTAGTTGATATAGGCCCCTCGCCTACTGCTCGTGGCCTAAACTTCACCTCGCGAATGGAAGCTATCATTATACGCTCGTTGCAAATAATACTATCAATGAATGAAGTTGATCACCCCATAGCAACGATATAAAGGCTGACACTTCATATAGAATAAGTTGTTAATTATTGGCATGTTTTGTATCGCAATTCGCAATAATTCATAAATTTGATGATGTTTTTTCACGGTTGCCGAACAAATAGTGTACGCAACATGTCCGAAAATGAACTCGCAGACTTCCAGGATTCGCATACGGCTCGTCGTAGAACACACTCTTTTCTAGACTTTTTGTGTTAATTCCTATTTTAAATTCTATTTTCAAAATTCTAATACTATCCTTTCTGTACTGGTTCATAAGATAAGACAAGCTTGAATAACTATCTTCTAAAACTGAGAGTACTTTTCCTTTGCTTCGCACACCCTGGTTTTAGATCATTATATACTTAAGTCGAGATTATATTTGAGCTGATCATTGTTTTTATGTCTGCTCCTGCTCTGATATTATTCAAATGAAGCTATTCCATATAACCTGAAGGGTTTATCAAACATGGTTTGGTTCTCAAAGTGAGGATTATTCAGAAACTCAGATGTGTGATAATAGTCCATAGATACTAGAATTTTTTCTGAGTAGCTTTGAACTCAACATTAATTGTTCACACATTTCAGGTGTATTTCCTTTTTTCGTAGGTAAAATGTTTGATGGTCGGTTCTTCGAGAGAAAATTATTTTGCATAATATATGTTATAACTCTCCAAATTCTGGTGAAGTAGTAGGTAGGTATACCTCCGATTTTTTCACATCTCTCTCAATTAGCAGATTGTCTTCCCCTGTGTTATCCTGACGAATTAGGGATTATGATAATGAATGCATATAAAGGGGAGTGAATCCAAGGGATAGATTTCAACTCTCCGAAATCTGAAATGCAGATAAGGGAGCAAGCTGCTGATGTATTCCTGCGGGATAAGTCGCGCATTAGGATAATCCTAGTAGAGCGTGATCCTGCTGTTAGCTTCTATAATTTTGTTATTTTGGTACGAAGTTAACTTCATACGTACCTTGCTAGGATATATGTGGGTTTGCTTGAGAGCATCTTTGGAAAAATCTATCTTGCTGGGGTTAAATAATTTTTTTCTGTTTGACATAGGTGGCTAATTTCACATTTCTATATCAAGTAATTACTGCACGAGAGTTGAGATGCTTTGGTACCTTTGAGCTATAAGCTTCATCATCAATTTGATTATACTTATTATTCTGCTGGGTGGTCAACTAAGGAATTCCGATTAGATTTTAAAAGCGCTTCAAAATTATTTCCAATAGGAATAGAGAAGTAGGGTTGTTCTTAAACGAAGGAGGGGTTCATGGAAATTCAGTCGCCATGGTTCGCTGAACGGGTGAGCAGCATTCGTTCTGTGTGCGCGCACCAAAATTGACATTTTTTCTCTGGTGAAGCCCATTTTCATCACAACGGCTATGTAAATCAACGAAATTGCTGTTATTGGGGTTCAGAAAACCCCAAAGAGAAACATAAAACTCAATTGCATAGTCACGCACAAGACATTCTGGGTCCGTACTTTCTCGAAGACGGACGCGGCCGAGCAGTAACAGTGGCTTCTGATCGTTACGTGGATATGTTGAACATTTTTTTTGAACCAGCCTTCAAGACTTTGATGAATACAATCGGGACATTTGGTTTCAGCAAAAGACTTGTCACATTTCAAATCGGTCTCTACATGTTATTCAGGCGCTTTTTCCTGAAAAATTGTTTTCTCTGCGTGGAAACCTTCCTTGTCCCTCTAGAAGCCCGGACTTGACACCGTGCGACTTTTACTTATAGGGATACCTCAAAAGTGTAGTCTAAAAAGAGCATTATTTGTAGAAAAAATTAAAATTGACTTGATAATCTTTGTTTTATTTCTCTTTTATATCGGAATTTCTTAGTTGATCACCCAGTATTATACTGATTACTTCTACACTCAGGGTTTCCCGAAGCTCTCCTCAGCTGTACGAATAAAGAGGTATTAGTTATGGCCTGTATAGGCTTTGTAAGGTGTTCTTACGGCTTCTTATGAACAATGAATTTTTTCAATGATATGATGCTGATGAAATTTTGCACATGCTTTCATATTATCTTGTTATAGGCATCTGAAATCTTAAATTATATCAAACAAAAAATTTTAAGTTTTTTTTTCTTTTTGATTTATAATTAATCAGTCAATACTCAGAAATTCAGAAGAGACTGGCACTTCATCATCAATTATTTCATTGTAAATTTCGAAGTGAATCAGATTCAGACTCACACAAAAATTGGCGAAGACGACGAAATATATTGAAGTCTACTTATACATATACAGGTTTGGAAATTCACATCTGAAATATACGATATACAATGCATCAGACAGAGAATTTTTCCCTCCAGTTGCACAGATGAATAGTCTAGACAATCACTTGCTGTAACACACTGAATTCAGTTGTCTTGCTTCATTATTCTAGTCTTGTCTCTCTCTTATCGTTTAGAGGAGCGTAATTCTTTAGTATGGTAGGCAACAGTAAATAATGAATCGAGTATTACGGGCAGCCTGACAAATTAAAAATTCTATACGTGCAGTGCGGGTTCCCTACCATACTGCGATAAGAGAGAGACAAGACTTGATTTTTGCAGTAAGACAGTTGAATTCATTCAGTTATCGCACTTGATTATCTCGCCTATTCATCTGTGCAACTGGAGGGAAAAATTCTCTGTCTGATGCATTGTATATCGTATGTGTTCGATGTGAATTTCCAAATCGGTATATGTATAACTCTGCCAATTGGTCCCATAAGAGTAAATTGCAGAGAACATTTTGTTCAATGCTGCAGCTGACCAGACCAGGCAAAATTAATTACTTTCGAACTGGAATTTTCACTTCAGTGAATCAAACTACTCTTGTGAGTCCATTTAAGACTGAGAACTCGACAATAGAAAATAATTGAGAACTGGTTAGAACTATGTATAACCTCACCTACCTGACTGAAACTTTGGATTTTTTTTTGAAAAAACTAAGAGACATGCCAACTTCTCGTTGTAATCTGGGACTCAAACCTGGTAAGTACAATCTTTTTCACATCCACAGCACAATTCTTTTAGTTATAAGTAATTACCATATTATTAAATAACTAACAAACAGAGCTTAACATTTCAACTGAAAATTGTGGAATGTTTACCTGCTACGAACGTATACTGCTTGTGCTTGTACCAAATTTCTCCAACAGTGACACCGTATAAGAGGAAAAACTACGAAGTTGCATGAAATTAATTCAAGGGAGCACGGTGATGTTCCTGAGAAATTCCCGCGCTCATCAAGTACCTACTGTAGCCTATCACCTCGATAATAAGCAATGAGGTGTTCCATATTATAGTTTAGGCATCTTCAACATTGTTGAGTGCGTACTTGAGATTTTCTGTCAACGTCGGCTGTCTAGGTGAAGTATCGCATAGGCAATTAGATCATGTAAGAGGATAGTTCAGTTCATATACGTGATGGATTTATGAGGAAATTGCTATTAAAATTATCATATATGGAATAATGGCTGCATCGTATAGGAATATCTGGAGAATGATTCCAATAACATTGCAAGAGATATGAAATATTTCATCCCAACTGTACAGGGTGGCAAGAATTGGTGATCTCTGAACTACAAGTTTGTAATCCTGAGAGATAAAGAAGAATGAATGGCACAATGCGGTCATGTTTTTTCGAGAAACTCATAATGCCGTCAAACGCATTGCCATATCTTCTTTTGTTTTTGAGTTATAAGCCAGAATTGACATTTGGGCAATTTAAACAACAAGTTAATATGGCCTAGTTACATGCAACATAATCGCGAGTAGCAAGAAATGGAAAAGTAGAAAATAATTTTGTACAAATGAGGGACTGATGGCGAAATAACGTCAGTTCGGTCAGCTAGTATTGAAATAAAAAGAGCTTGTGGAAGCAGAAGTAGCCACAATAGAACCAAGAGGATAGAAGCAATTCCAAACCAAATGTATTTCCACAAACGACACCTATAATCAGTAACAATATTATTGATCAGAATAGTCGTCACTGTCCAATTTACTACCAATTTGCCTCGCGCAGCTAACACAAATATCCGAAGTCGACGACCTGTTTTTGGCGGTGGGAACAAATCCCCGCGTAATCAGTGATTTGTCGGAATAATATAAGGTTACCCATTTACATAATTAAATTAATTATATTCCGTGCTCTGGCCGTAATAAACAGAGTGTTTCCTAATTGAATTTCAATATTTATGGGGGTGATTTTTGGGCGAGATTCTAAGAAAAAGCTTCATATGAACATACCACTGACTTAAAAAAAATGGAATCTGTATTCTGCATGGTGATATTGGCATATGTATGTATTAACGATATTGTTATGATCCTACATTGAAACGGTTTTTATTTTTTTAAGCGGAAACCGTGCATCGGAGTGAAAAAAAGCAGGAGATCGACTTCGGTAAGAAATGATTAGGAATTTCAAAAATATTTTTATTTCAGGAAAAATATGTGGCGTACCATCATTGTTGGTATTGTAGATATTAATACAAAATGATTTATTTTGAAAAAAAATACCACCCTGTAGCTCAAAAGGTAAGACGTTTAGTACATATGTACATAAGTTTTTCCTTCAAATGGGCCCAAAAATCACCCCCATAAATATTGACATTCAATTTGAAAACACCCTGTACTTTCACTTTATTACCCCGGGCGCCGTGGGGCTCTGCTGCTCCAAGTCTAGAGAAGGATTTGCAAGATCATCGGTTTTTTCATTTTTTTCAGTTATTTGTTTCAACACCATAATGCTTCTGCACCCATATTAGAATCATTTTATTGTCTCTTGTCAGTTGCTTTATGGTGTTGAGGCACTCCGAAGTCAGTAGAAACCCTTGCCAGTGATCAGAGACCCCTAGCGATGACACTATGAATATGAAATGTGGCCCCCATAATGATGAAATAAGAACAGCTTGTTAGAGCAGAGGTAGCAACAATAAAACCAAGAGAATTGAAGCAACCACAAACAACGAACGTATGTATTTGAAAACACCCTGTACTTTCACTTTATTACCCCGGGCGCCGTGGGGCTCTGCTGCTCCAAGTCTAGAGAAGGATTTGCATAATCATCGGCTTTTTCATTTTTTTCAGTCATTTGTTTCAACACCATAATGCTTCGGCACCCATATTAGAATCATTTTATTGTCTCTTGTCAGTTGCTTCATGATGTTGTGGCACTCGGAAGTCAGTAGAAACCCTTGCCAGTGATCAGAGACCCCTAGCGATGACACTATGAATATGAAATGTGGCTCCCATAATGATGAAATAAGAACAGCTTGTTAGAGCAGAGGTAGCAACAATAAAACCAAGAGAATTGAGGCAACCACAAACAACGAACGTATGGGTATAACCCACACCGATATTATTGAGCAGGATAAACTCCATGCTTAATTCACTACCAAATTACGTTTATCCTCGCAAGCGCAGCTAATACAAATATCCGAAGTCGACGACCTGTTTTTGAAGTCTCTCAAGCATTAGAGAACAAATCCGACCGTAATAGGTGAATTGTCGGAATATTAGGTTACCCATTTACATATATTTCGTGTTCAAAATTAAATGAGTCGGGTACCCGTAGTATAGATTCATTTTATAAGCCTGTGGTGCTCCAAATCCAGAGGAATCTGATCCAGCAGATGTAAACGTTAGTGCACGTTCTGCAAGTTCATCGGCTTTTTCATTCTTTTCAAGACTATAATGTTTTGGCATTTTATTTCCTCTTGCCACTTGCTTCATGATGTTTTGGCACTCAGAGGTCTGCAGAGACTCTTACCAGTGAGCAGAGACCCCTAGCAGTTACACTATGGAGATGCAATGTGGCACAATTGGATCACGTTCCTTAATGATGAAATAAGAACATCTTGTCAGAGCAGAGATATAACTATAAAACCAAGAGAATTGAAGCAACCACAACCAACGTATGGGTATAACCCATACCGATATTATTGAGCAGGATAAACGTCCCTGCTCAATTTACTACCAATTTGCATTTACCCTCGCCAGCACAGCTAATACAAATATCCGAAGCCGACGACCTGTTTTTGGCAGTCTCTTAAAGCAGCGTTTCCCAACCTTTCAGTATTCGCGGCCCAATTTTTAATCTCAAAATTCATCGCACCCCCCTTTAGTTAGTAAAGTGGTTCTAATTCGAGCCATGCAAGAACCGATTGGGGCAGGGGCAGGTTGTTGGCGCCCCCCTTTGAATTGATTCGCGCCCCCCAAGGGGGGCGCGCCCCACAGGTTGGGAAACGCTGTCTTAAAGCATTAGAGAACAAATCCCTCCGTAATCAGTGATTTGTCGGAATATGAGGTTACCCATTTACATATATTGCGTGCTCGAAATCAAACGAATCGCGAAAGCCTAATATAGATTCATTTTATTACCCTGGACGCCGCCGAGGATCTCTGCACTTCATTCTGCTGAATTATGCCGGACAGCCTGGATGATTAATTTCGGACGCGGTTTTTCACTCAGCCGGTTAGACTTTCGAAGGACTCTTAACCCACGCGATTTCACGATGGTTGGATATATCACACAAGATAAGTTAAATTCATGAGTTTCACTTCATTATAGGAAATGGTTTGCACTTACAGCTATATGGGGATCTATGGTATTTTTCCATAGAGAATATACTTTTATAACGAACAATTGTCTTGTTATAACAGCCCGAGTAACAGCCCTATCTGTATTATACTCAAAGCATATTCACCGTTCTTTCTATTCTGAAGGGCTGTAAAGTAATCCTAATCATGGGATCTGCTGAAGCTTTGCAGATAAATTTTTCTTATCTTACCTTGCATGCAGCGTTTTGTTTGATTGTGGTGGGTGTACTTTCTGTAAGGAATAAGACATTGTTGCCTACGGGTAGTTACTCTGCAATTAGACATATAATTAATCCTGTTTTTGAGTCTCATTCGGATCATTGTTCAGTAGACTATAGAAAAAGATAACATAATTTTATTTATCTTCATGTGATCTTGATGTCATCAGATTTCCAGTCTGCTACTTTGGTATGAATTGTTACTTTCGCAGGAAATACGCTAGGACAGCACCTACGTGTGAGGGTCCATTCAACATTTATCCGATGACGATATCTGTATGTTTTTTTTATTCTCTCTGCAACTACTGAAGATATTTATTATATGAAGTTAGGAATTCACTCGCCAAAATGAACATTTTTTTCTCTGATGAAGCCCATTTTCATTTCATCGACTATGTAAACTAATGAAATTGCCATTAGTGGTCTTCAAAAAACACCAAAGAGGAACACGGAACTCAATTGCATAGTCTGAAGTTTGGTGTGCAATACACGCACAAGGCGTTATTGACCTGTACTTTCTCGAAGGCCTACGCGGCTGAGCAGTTACAGTGGATTCTGATCGTTATGTCGACATGTTGAACGTTTTTTCAACCAGTTCTTCAAGACTTCGATGGATACAACCAGGACACTTGGTTTCAGCAAGGCGGGACCACTTGTCACACTGCAAATCGGTCTTTACCTGTTATTCAGGCGCTTTTTCCTGTAAAACTGATTTCTCGGCTTGAAGACCCTCCATGACCCTCCAAAAGCAAGAATTTGACACCTTACGAAGACTTTTACTTATAGCGATACCTCAAAAGTGCCGACTACCAGATCAATCCCCGCCTTCTAATTGCGTTGAAGGAAAATATTCGCCAGGAAATTCAAGCCAGTCCAGAAACTTTTCGACGTAGTTTTCTGAATTTATGGGTTCAACTCGAAGAGTGACAGCAGAAAAACGTTTGACATTTGGACAACGTGATTTTTAAGACATGAATTTCCAAAGAGTTGAGCATTATTTGTGGAAAAATATTGAAATTGACTTGATATTTCTCTTTCAAATCGGAATTCCTCAGTTAACCACCCAGTATAATCGTATATTTCAGTTGGTGTGTAAAATCAGTTTGAATAGTTATACAGTGTTTCACAAAGACAATCATAACCGTTCAGAAAAATTGAACCATAAAACTCTCACATGAATATTCATCGTTAAGGAAACTTTCAGAAGGCTTGTCAGTTATTTTGTGGTTTTAGCTTTGTGAGAACATAAAAAGATGAAAAGAAAATTTTATCGTTCCTTCTGAGTTATTCTGTTATTATCATCAAAAATGTTGCACGTTCTTGCCTTCATTTCTTATACGAAAAGTGCTTGTGAATATTCATGAGATCATCATTTGTATTTTAGAGTTGCCCATTGGTCTGTTTCCTATATGAGACAAATAATATGGGAACAACTGATATTCAACGAATATTAAAATGTGAACTATCGTCCCAAGGGTGCAGAAACGGTGTTACATAAAGTATTTCTATCTAAGTATTCGTCCTCTAATTTAGAAAACAAAGTTATAAACTTTCACGTGTTTGTTCTACCGAATCGAATGAGTTGTCAAATGTTTGGTTATCACCATGATCTAGTGACAAAAAAGCTGCAGAGAGCCTGTGATAATGTAATATCCGATAGAGAAAGCCATATAACCCCCTTTCAAGAAGGTTCTCGAACTATGATCGAGCGCCATCTAAAACGACAGATTCCCGACCTAAATTCCATTTTCAGGAACCTCAGGCATCCACATAAATCACACCTCGAATATTCGCGCTCCATTTCACTGTAGTCATCGATTTTCATCAAATCTTCCCCCGAATCTCAATACTACCAAGTCGCGCCGGGCCACAGAATAATCGTAAGGGGGTCAGAGAGAGGTCTCATATTTCAAGTCTACCTCGAAGGCGTACTTAGTCGATAATGCTACCAGGCTATATATTTTCGAAGAGTAAGACCTTCAATGAATACTGATGCCGGAATTTGGTGCCGAACTGTGTAATCTGGTGCAATTTCTCATAGTGCTTTGTTGGCAAGCTGTGTTGAACCCAATGCGGTCACACACGTTGACTTCAGATGAGTTCCAGGCGTTGTGCACGAAAAAGAACGGTTGTGATGTAATGGACCCTATGTTCCAGTTATGGAGCTGGAGAAAATGTTTATCTGAGTTTTCGCTTTCGGTTCCAAGTTTTTGTCAAAGCTGGATAGCGTTCGAAACAATCGTGAGATGTTTGCAATGAAGGGAGTTTGAAGAAGATTTCTCTCAGTTCTGTGCCAAAACTCATATATAGGGTACAACGAATTTCGTTTACTTAAATCATTTAAACTTCTACTTTCAAAAACAAGCAACTTCCGTTGACAAATATTCAAAGCGAGAACGAAGGTTACTACTAGTTTATGTATAAATAAGTTTTTTGATGGAAGCTAGATGAAACATTCAATTAAAGAGGAGAAAATAAGAAAACAAGCAGAACAATATTTCAATAACAACAATGCGTGAATCATTTTCTCTGCCGTGAATAGCTGTATGGATTTTCATTACGAATCAAAATATAAACCGTTTTTGTCGCGGTTATCGCGATTGCTCATACAGACTTGGTGAAATTTTTTTCAGCAGAAAAGGTATTACTCAAACTGAACGTCAGCAGTTTCCATTAAGAATGAAGTGCAAAAACTTGTATTTATACTCACGCTATTTATCTCACCTGGACGGAGGATAATGAATCAGTTTAGTAATCGTCAAACGGACCTGAAAAATAATGAAATCAGTAAACAGAAGAGTATTGTGTACAAAATCATTATACATACGAATCTAAGTATAGTAAATGATCTTTCATTAGAAACTTTATAGGTTTTTACTCCCAGTCTCTGAAACATAAATAATTAAAAAATGTTTGATTAAGGTGAAGTGCTCCTGCGAAAATCTTTGCACTTGTTTGTCAGGAGCAAATTGGTCTTGAAAGAAATTGGTGGCTATATAGCCACCGAAACGTTACAATATCCTTTTAATTTCTTTCATTTTTCAGTTATACTCTTAGGCAACAATTTTTTTCAAGACCAATTTGCTCCTGACAAACAAGTGCAAGGATTTTCGCAGGAGCACTTCACCTTAATCAAACATTTTTTTTATTTATGTTTCAGAGACTGGGAGTGAAAACCTATAAAGTTTCTGATAAATGCAGAGTCCTCCCAGAATATATTTCAATCGATATAGTAAATGATCTGTCTTCGGAAAATAGTTCTCAGAAAAACCGTCGATAAGGGTTCGTTTTACTAATCAATAGATGTTTTATCTCAACTTGAAAAGCAATTCGAAAAGTGAGAAGCGTTTCGATGCGTATCAATAATATGCTAGGGGTATAATTTTTCGTCGCCCTGTTCCTTTCTTTATAGTTGAACGAATCATGACTGCTGCTATCTCACTAGAAAATACCCTTGAAATATTAATTGTCCCTCTGCGTAACGTATTTGGGGATATTTTCATTTATAAGGATGATAGGGCCCAACACCTCACAAGGTGGGTTTAGAAAATTCTTCAAAAGCATTATGTAGCAGTAAACTCACCAGACATGAATCCAATTGAGCAAGTATAGAATTACATAGGAAACGAAATATCGAATAGCCAAAATCCACCGCCGCTTTTCTGGAATTGAGTTTAGCCCTTCAGGAAGAATGGTACAATACCCCTGAAAATTTCTTTGCTGACTTGATTCGTGAGATGCAGAGACGTATTGGGCAATTAATTGAAAGAAGAGATACAGCGTAAAAGAGAGAATAACCAATATTTTCTATCAAATATAATGCCGTTGGAATAACCGAACGTAATCATAGTACGTTCTGAACATGTACTATGTACATTGTTTATTCTTGAGAATACTAGGCTGCCAAAACTTCGGACAATCTGCGTAGTAAATAGATAATTAATAAACTCTTTAGCTGGGCGAACTTTCATCAGCTACTCCTAGTGGGTAAATACCTGGTTTACTGCCCAGTTATCGATTTTCGAAATATTGGGCATATTAATTCGTTATGATATTGTGATGCCACAGTTTCAATTGGAGCACCGAAAATCAATATTTCCCGAGAAAATCGAGAAATAAATTCTATGAATCGTTTATGATGCAGGTGCCATTTGTCTTTATAGTAGCCAGACCTTTGTTTTTTTAGTGAAAAATAAGTGTTTTTTGGTGATTACCCAATCTTATAAATACTTGGCACTGTTCCTATCTTAGCTGACTTAACCTAACCAAAGCTAAAAGGTTAGCTTGAGTTAGGTTAGGTTAGCTGAAACTCTTAGCAACTCTTAGAAATACTTGACACTGTTCATATCTTAGCTAACCTAACCTAACTTAAGCTAATAGGTTAGCTTGAGGAGTTAGGTTAGGTTAGGTTAGCTAAGATAGAAACAGTGCCAAGTATTTATAACAGATGTTGCTGTTCCTTTCTTAGCTAACCTTAATCAAGCTAACTTATTAGCTTAGGATCTTAGGTAACCTAACATAATCCAATTAAATAGGTTAGCTTGAGTTAGGTTAGGTTAGCTAAGATAGGAACAGTGCCAAGTAATTGTAAGAGTGGGAATCACCCAAAAACACAATATCATATCGAAACAATATGCCAAATATTTTGGAAATCGCTAACTGGGCGGCAAACTAGATATTTACCGACAAATCTGTATTATATTATTGATATTATATTAATATTTTCTTGAATACAGTTGACTCATCTTAGATACAAGCGATGTTTTCTCGAATATAATCGACTGTTTCTGAACTACATTAGGAAATCGTGTGGTAATCACACAAAATATTCCTTTTGGGTTGCAACGAAACGAAATCCTCCGGCATCGCTTGGGAGTTCTGATTGAACAGCAACCGGGGTCAGCCATGGAAATGTCAGCCGTCACTTCTAGAATTGCTCTGCTGTCTGGAGGCCGGAAAACTCCCAAAACGAACCGAATTCTGCGGTATCTTCCCATCTCTCAGATTTAACCTTAACGTCATCGACGTCTGGGGCCCGGATCCTGGATCTGTTTACGGCATGGTTATTCCAGCTTATTACTTAGTGGGATTCAATTAGGAGTTTTATATTATGTTCTCAATTGATTTATGTTAATTTTTATTTTTTTTATTTCTCAATATTATTATCCCCATTGAAAAACCAGTTGGTAATCAAGTTGTTCCACGAGAACTATCGTACGTCACAGAGGCATCACTTTTTATCAAATAACATTTTCGATCGATTGAATCGCTTGAACATATTGTTGATGCACCCAATAGCAATTCTTTCAAGAACCAGCTTGACAGATTATTCCAGTTATGACCTTTTTGTTTCTTTCCTTACCATTTTCAAACTCACGTGCTTTTTCTGTTTACTTTGAGAGTTTATAGGCTTCGGCCTGGTCTCTACTACCTTTGTATTTGAATTAATGATGAAACCACACCAAAACGAAACCCTTCTGGATCGGTTGGAAATTGCCCGACTGAACACTCGCAGAGGTCAGTCACTGGAAACGTCATCCGTCACTGCTACAATCGTCTGGAGACCGAAAAACTCCCAAAACGAACCAAAATCTGCGGTTTCTTCCCATCTCTCAGATTTAATCTCCAACAGCAACAGTCATCGACGTCTGAGGCCCGAATTCTGGGCCTGTTTTCGGCATGGTAATTCCAACTTATTACCGAGTTGGATTCAATTAAAAGTTTTTCCCAGGAGTCCGAACGTAACGGAGTGCTCGCCCAATATTTGTGTTCTCTATTATGTTCTAAATTGATTAATTTTAATTTAAGTTTCTCCGTTTCGTTCCGCCGACCACGGCGTCGTGGGCAACGCGGAATTCGGAGGCGGAAACAGAAATGGAAATTTTTAATTCCGCGCGGAACAACTGTTTTTTCGGCGCCCGTAATTGCGGATTCCGCGGCCCTCTCGATTGCTTCTGGAGCGCCCGACGCGGGGCTTGAGGGACCTGAAAATTCGACGGGTAATAAGTCCGGAGAATGCAACAAATTCACTTAATTGGGACGTCATTGTTTTCGTTGTTCGACGTTTCTTATTTCCATTTTTGTGACGTTCGCTGAATGGAGTTGATTTTCATGAAGTGGCGGAATGAGTGTTATATTGTCGGGTCTTCAAGTACATGTAGTATTTGTGTACTTGTAAAGGGTTGTTTCAATAAAAAAGTGTTATTTTGACAACATTCAGAAGAAATGCCATTTTTCAATTTGAATGATCGGATGTTTATTTCATTATGGGGAAGAAGTTATGCCGTTAATAGTGGAAAATAACATCAGGCAAAAGACCACCACGACCACGCTTACAGGATCATATCCTTTTAATGAAATTTTCCATAATCAAATTGCAAAGTGGCTGCCCTATGTCCTCGATAGCCTCACGAATTCCATCTTTGAGGTCTTCAATCGACTCTGGGCTATTGGCGTAGAATTTCTCTTTCACGTGGTCCCAGAGAAAGAAGTCGCAAGGTGTTAAATCGCAACCTCGGTGGCATATTATTGTTATCACCTCTTCGAGAGATAACACGGTCCGGAAATTTTTTCCGCAAAAGATCAATGACACGACGTTATTGTTAATGATTGACTTGATTTCTCTTGTTAACTGAACTTTATAAGCCTCAAGATCCAAATCTTTATGCAAAATACGGTGTAATGACGTTTTTGTAATGCCTGATTTCGAAGAACGACGAGGAATCAACAAACCTGGGTTTTCTTCAACACTTTCGACTACAGCAGCAATATTATCGGCTATTCTTGAGCGACGTGCACGGGTTTGTTCTTCACCTCACTAACTTCTTCCAACAGCTCGAATTTTTCGACCAATTTCTTTACTGCGTTTTGACAAGGTGTTCGAGTTTTATGAACCGTCTCTGCCATATATTCACCATTTTATAGCGAATTTTAAAAATCTAATTGCGTTCTTGAAACGTGTATCGTTCCATTACAATGGCGTAGTTTCTAATTGTCAAATGTCAAAAAATGACAGCTTCAAACGTGACATCTGCCAAAATAGCAGGCTATTTAAAATAACACCTTTTATTGGAAAACAAAACACAATTTTTGAGCAAAGGCTAGGGCACAATGACTTGCAGTTTCCTGAGGTGACGCAGCGTGAGTAGCGGCGAAATATTGAGAAGGTTAGCTGCGAACTCGGGAAGCGCGTAAATGTGACGTGACGCAAATCGAAGGATAAAAGGATCTTTCTTTCTGAAGTGGCAGTATTGGCTGTCATAACGTAAAATAAAGTCAACGTTGCCGAATGTACCCGGCCTCGTCCGACGAGCTTGCGAGTTATCAGAAAACTCTATGCAATATTGACAACATTGCGTATCAATCTGACAAGAAAATAAAGAACATAACCTGAAATTTTAATATACACAGTGGAATATGCCAAATTTCCCAGGCCAACCGACGGCTCAACCTTTCGTAAACGGACTATACATACGTCCGGCATAATTATGGAAAAACCCAGCCTTATACCTTTTCATCAATACCCATTCAGAGAGTGATGTTCTTGTTCTAGGAATATTTCATTATAGAGAGAATTTACTTTGTTTTAGATAGTGTTTCTTACCTGAAATTTGGATTGAAGGTGTATTAGTTCTGAACGAAATTCGTTATACAGACGTTCACTATAGGGAAGTTCCACTGTAATTCACATTGTAGCTACTCCATCGTTTACTTCCGATCTCAAACACACCTCGAGCATTCTCCCGCTTCCAAAAAATAAACGAATATTCAGTATGCCACCACCCTTAATACACTGGGTCGTATTTTTCGCAAGCGATCTTTCACATGGGGGCGGTCTTCAATTGCTTTCCCATCAGTCACGTCTTGGGAACTCGCGAGGCATCTCCCGCTTACGGAAATGGCTTTTCGGTTTTAATAAATTGCATCGAGTAGCGCTCTAGACTTAAAAATTGGAAGAACGGAGACATTGTTTGCTCCAGTTTGCTGGGCGAAGGGAAGGAACCCCGCAACGCGATACGGAACTTGCTTGTCGTGTTTTTTTCGATAGAATTTATGAGGATGGTGTTGTGAGGCTGGAGATGACCTCGTTTTCGGTTAGAGGGGATTCTGAGGTGATTAAAGTGATTCAGTTTGGTTTATGGTCCGATAGAAGAATAGGCATTTCCAGTGATTTCCCAGAAACAGTCATATTATTAGAAATAATGGACCCTCAGAAAATCGTAGAATGAAGTTTGATCCACACATTTCAGTGACGTGGCGTACCGTAAGTGACATTCAGTGAAAAAATATATTGGAAAATAAAAGTGTCTGTTTTAAGCTAAGGGAAAAGACGGTGGCTTATTCAAACATGTCCGATGCAGTGATATTCCGGCGATCACGGTGCATTACCGTCATGACAATATTTCAATTTTGACAAACGTCATACGTTGATGCCAAGTGTCACCTTTTCATTTCTTTTTTTCAAGATCTTCAGAGAAGCAATTCATTTCCAAGACCATAACATAACATTCAAGTCAGAAAGAAGATCCAATCTGAAAACACGCTTAGAGCGGACAGCAATGACTGGAAAACACTAACACCGACGGCACGGTACGTTGCTGTGTGCATGAAAAAAAAATCATACCTAACATTACACTTAGCCCCATTTCGCACCAAGCCAGTCCAGTCCAGTCGAGTCAAGTCACTTCAGGATTGGAACTATTAACTTCGTTTAAAACAAATGAATGTGAAATCTAGTTTCATACTAGGCCCTAGTGTGAAACTAGATTTCACATCCCATTTGTTTTAAACGATTTTAAACGAAGTTAATAGTTCCAATCCTGAAGTGACTTGACTCGACTGGACTGGACTGGCTTGGTGCGAAATGGGGCTAAAGGGAGCGCAGCACTGACATCAATGTGGCCTTCACGTCACTGAAATGTGTGGATCGACCTTTATCCGATTTCTGTTCCGTAGTCAGGTGTTCTAGGAAAAAATACTGAAATTAACTAGCAAATTTAAACGATTAGAATTTCTGGTTGAATGTGACGTACGCGTAAATATTCATTCATCACTGGGCACTAATTATACTTGCTGGGACGTTATCATGGCACGACGTTTGATATTTATTTTGAATTAATTACTTCACATTTCGAGTGAATAATTGATAGAAAAAAAACAACATATTTCGACTGTACTTTAAGCTCCTCATCAGGGTTATTCTTTCTATATTTGGTTCAGCCCTGATGAGGATTTTAAAATGAAGTCGAAAAATATTGGCTCTTTCTCTAGACTTTTTGGTTTTTCATCAGACATAAAACTAATATTAGGAACTGTTAAATGAAGACCTTCCAACAATATTCTAGTTTCGACTTCTGATCATTCATATTAAAATTTAAAAGAGAAACTAAATGCCAATTAGTGCTTTTAAAATGGGTGTGACATCATTTTTAGTTTTACAGAAGTTGAGTGTTGTTTTCGACCAAGCATGAAGTTATTGTGTTATGAAGCACTTATACACTCCAGTTAAGCATAGAATATTGGTCAAAGTTTCAAAATTAGTACTTTCAACTTTTCGCTAACATCACGCTTGGTCGAAAACAACACTCAACCACTGTAAAACTAAAAATGATGTCACAGCCGTTTTAAAAGCACTTAGGTATAGGCTTTAATTAAGCACTGATTGATCAGCATCGAGGTAAATTATCAGTTGTAATTTAACTAGTGCAATGAAAATTATCGATTCATTTTCATTGCCAGAGTTAAATTTAATAAGAAAATTTTGTGAATCCGTCAAATCGTATTGTGTCGCTGTATGTTGTAAGTTTTCATGTTACTCTAATAAGTAATAAACGTTCATAATTACGTCTGCATTTATTTTAAAGGACCTGATAATTTTGCACAAGTGCGAATTATCGATAATTTGCACTAATGCAAAATTATCGCCTAATTGTATGCTCATTGGCTAAAACAACAATAAAAAACCAGTCGGAACATTGTTGTCTGTCGAATTTGACAGATGAATAATATTTTCTCTAATATTATAAAAATGGTCAATTTTTTTCCATTGGTTTCAAATGCACCAATAAGCACCAATTAAGCACTAGATATTGATATATTAATTTCATGGTAATTTGAAAGTTTTGGTGTTGAGCGTGAAGTCAGCACCAGAAAATATTAATGTCAATTTCAAAAACTATAGTGGTGCTGAAAGTGGATCATGAAGCATTAATAGGCACTACTTAGGCACTAAATATTGGAAATAGTTTCAGAATTAGTGCTTTCGACTTTTCGCTAACTTCACGCACCCGCCATCTACAATATGCGCAACGAACCCTATAAAACGTCCGTGATTGCGGATTCAAGCTACATCGCATTCGAAAAAAGCCCCTAAAACAAACCGGATCGAAAGAGAGCTCTATACACTATTCTACATAATAATTTTTACGTCGGAACCAATAAAAATGCAAATGCATCGGATACTTACACGTTTACACACCACAATTTAAATGTAACGCTGCGTCAGCGTTTCGGAACGCTGCCTGCTGGCGTTAATAAAAGAATAAATGTAGACCGAACATTACAAAACGACAACGTCGGCAAGCGTGATTCGCATGATACACATGACGGAAAACATTTATGAACGCGGCCATTAATCATTTTCTATGACTGGCAGAATTCGGTCCTATGATTAGTGCGGAATAACGATCGGAATCTATGGTATAAGTGGAGCTGCGTTACGAATACGAACGTCGAAATATGAAAAAGATGTGGTGGAAACGAGGATGATCTGTTGAATTCATTTGTTGGACTTCGAAGTGGATGATGGATTGATGAAGTATAAGCATTCTGATTCATATATTTTCATTGTGTATCTTGATATTTTATCGTCACAATACACAAACACTGATGTTGCATAGCAAAAATGGAGTTGATACATGACCAGTTATTCCAGAACTTTCTTGCAACAAAACACAACGTTACTCATTTTATGTAGAATAGAAAATTCAGTAGAGTACGGCAATTGGCATCAACGCGTCAGTTGTCACTAACTGTTGCTCTATATATGATGTCTATGATTTCAATTTGGGATTTTTGATTTGTCCTTGATAGAAACTAGTGAAATCTGAAGCTAATGAAGATTTTTATATGGAACACCGTGTAAATTCAGTCGAACTTCCTTATAAAGAAATCGCTAAGTACGCAAAAAAATTTCGTTATACAGAAATTTCGTTATAAAGAAAAAAGATTTCTATAATGTCAAGTGTTGAATCAGATATTTTTTTGCATTTTTTATTGTGAATACATATATAATCAAAATGGTGTGTAAGTGCATTTCTAATAGCTTATAGGCATTTTATGTAGGTACGTATACAATACATATCAATTTACAATTTTTTGGGCAAATAATTTGTAATTTTGTTTGAGTGTTTCAATTGAAATACACTTTATTCACATAAAAAAACTTTCGCATTTTGTCGAAAATTCAAAAATTTTTTTCTGGAACCCCTTTAATAGACCGGAAAGCGAGGCGAGTCGACTCCTTTTAAAGGCTTGAAGTTTCTCTTCACGATTTGGGTTTTCAGCGGGTTGCTCCTCTAAAGCAACTATCTGGGTTTCATCACTGCTATCGTAGTGATCTCCAACACCTCATTTGACACATCTTTTTCAGTTGAAAGTTCATTTGTTACGATATAAACATCGAACTTAACGAAATCATTCAGAGTGATACTGTCATTATAAACATTTCCAGCTGATTCCAACGTTTCAGAAGGATCTTTTCGCCCACAGTAATGGTTTAGTTTATGGTCGAGATATATTTCCTACGTTCGGCATAATTATGGACAAACCCCACCCTTATTCCGTTTTAACATTACCCATTCAAAGGGTGATGTTCTTGAAATATTTGGTTATAGAGAGATTTTTTAGAGGATGGTACGAGATACGAGAGGCTGCTATATATATTTCTGGCCTAGGCATCACTAAGTGTTGCCAGGTGCAGTCCTCGACGAGAAGAGAGAAAAAATTTAAGAAAAACCTGAGCACGTGCTTTTGAGCTCTTGTTCATGGGTGAAGCAATAATGCTATTACCCTAAAATTTTCTACCTATATGTCATGCTTTGTATGTGAATGCAAAATGTCAGCACGATCGGAGTTTTATTTTAGATATTATTCGAGAAATGAAATGTAAAGAACTCAACAATTAGAAAACATTTAATTTCATGGTTCAGATGATGCATAAACGTTCGGTATATCAACCTACATACAAAAAAAAATTTCACTCGAATCGGATATCTAGTGATGAAAATATGAAGATTCTTATTTTCGATATTACAAGACAAAAATCTGCATGAGGCCTACTAGGAGCAACTCGCATGAGGCCGCGAAATTTCATTTCGATTGTTCCGTTTCCTATCAGATATTGAGGAACAGAAATTTTCTATTGTCTTTTTTTTATGACACACCCTGTACGTTTTGGCTGATTAACAAACTTAACCGCATTAGGGGACTGAACTCACCCTAAAAATTTCAAGTCTCCAAGGCCATATCTTTGAAAGTTATCGTGCTGGCGGCTGACCAGACGGCTCCAAAGACGGAATTGAATTTGACCACGGATTCTTCATCAGAAAGTCAAACCCTATCATTTTAGACCATTTTCGATTCAAAATCCGAAAATTACAAACCTTTGGGCAAAACGATATAGCTCTCGTTCAAACAAAATGAGAGCTCGAAAAGAAAGGAGAACTCGAAAAGGTAGCCATGCGGTTTCATTTTCCACAATTCTGTTTACGGCTTCCTTGACAAGCCCCAACAAAATCTCTCTTTTTTCTCTTTGTCTCGTCGAAGACTATCTATCGACTCCGGTGTGCACCCGGTTTAATGAAAACGATTCTTTTTACTATAGACGGAATATTCTAATTGTAACTTCTTGATTGAAACTCAATTTGAATCAAAATAATATTCGACAGCTAGCAGTGATATCAGTTTCAATACTGACAATTCCTAATCCTTCTTGAGTTCTCCGGTTCATAAACTTTCTGAGAGATGCCAAACTTCGTGAAATGTTTAATGGCGCAGTTGAGAAAGATTTCTTATTAATCTACGACTACCAGTAGAGTTGAAAGGGGCGAGTTCAGAATTTGACAATCTGAACTTTTTGCTGTAGGTTCGTTTTTTGTTCTTTGGCTTCCTGTTTTTGTTTTTTTGAACAGCTATTTGGCAGGATATCTAAGATTCAGTTGTTTCCTTATAGTTTTCATGAAAATAACCGAATTAATTTTCAACTGCGGTTGAGTAGAGATAGAACTTTTGACTCCATAGTTTTTCAGTTCTCCACAAAATAATGAATTTATTGTGTCAATTCGATGTTAATAATTTCCTTCAACTGCCTATCAATAATTTAATTATTCATACACTTTTACACCTTTTTTTGAATGGATTTATCACAACTTTGAGAGTACCAAACAGAACCTCAAATCAACTTCTGAATGCATAGAAAATTTGAAAAAATATATACATTTGTGATGCATTTCACAAAATGTGTGACGGAAAGTATATTTAATATCTAGATATGCACATGTGCCACTAAGGGCTATATGTTCATTCACTGCTAACGGCTAAATACCAATATAGCGAATATTTCCGCTGAAATTCATAACTGTATACATTATTCATGAATTCAATTAGGCAGCAACACCACGATTGAATACACTCACATTTTGCTATAAAATATCTCAGCATTCCCGGAATTGGCAATTTGGTTCATTATTTCCACAGAGATTTGGATTTGAAGATTTGAGTTTTTGATTCTTTTCAGTGACAACGTGAAATAAACCTTCCTGGGAAAATTAGTTCTTGATAAATCCAGAATGACTTCAGGAATATCGGAATTAATGAACGGGTATGGAAATTCACATCGGAAACATACGATATCCAATGCATCAGACAGAGATCCTTACCATCCGGTTGAAAAGAAGTATTAACTTGTTAAGTTTCTGACAAAAGGAATGAATTCAACTGCGGATAATTTTGGTTTTTTTTTAATCGGTGTGGTATAATTCGAGCAGTATGGTAGGCGACCTGAAGTACTTGAATCGAGTGAAATGGACAGCCTGACCCATTGAACATCCAATAATTCAGCAACATAATTCGCCATTGATCTCATTTGTTTCGTCAGGAACGTAGCAAGTGAATCTTTCGAATGTACAACTCTTCAACTGGACAGCAAATTTCTCTTTTTTTGACACATTGAACCTCAGAGTAAGAAGTTAACCTAAAGATGTCTTCACGCATGTGTTGACGCAGCCAAAGCCCAGTGGAATATGTTTATGAACGCGAACAACATTCGGTTTTGCGGACCTGTGTAGTATTCGTATTCCGTATTGGGATAATTGACCTACTATGGTACTAACAGTTACAGTCTGCTATAAACCATTTTGTCAGTTTGGCAACATTGTTATGTTGCTGTTTAGTTGTTCAAAGAGTCATGTTTACATTTTCGTTCATAAACTGAATTATTTTATTGATTTGGTGGCAATTCATTGTTACCGAGTACTCCGGTAATTATAGCAATAGCAAAATTACGGAAATGTTGAGTTTTATTCAGAAATTGTAGAAATGAAAATTTAATCCATTGTTGACATCACCCAAGTTACTTCTTACTCTGAGCATTGAACTCTGAAGCAAGCAAAAAGCAGTTATAATAAACACGAGAAAGTCAACACTTTTCAAGAAAATTATTTCTTCTAGAAGTCAGAAAGAGTCGAGTGTCTTTTCTCGAATTAATGTTACTTGTTTTAGGTGAACTGGGCATTTAAATCGTTCTTGAGTGTATGATATAACGTTATTTGGTTATCATTTCGATTCATCCATTGAAAGAATATAAAGCTATTCTCCCAACAATGGCTATATTATTACATATTCTCCCGTACCAAATACTAGTCGACATTAAACAAATTCTAAATAAGAAACATAACAAGTTCACTTGAAGAAGTGATGCAACCATACCGATACTTTTCCCCTAAAATTTTCTCATGGAGATGTTGCCTTGGTTACGTAAGGGATGTTTTCCGAATATTCGCGATTGTAGAAATTCTTTTAATTAATAAGATGCGATATTGTCTCGTCAAATGAAATATTAGGGGACTTGAATCAGATTCTGTTAAGGTAAGAGGATTCGTTAATTGGTTTCGTTTTCGGGGGGACTTTCTGAGTGGAAAGTTATTATATTTTTCATTCCCTTTCTTCTATACATTTTATCGGGGAAATTATTTGTGAGAGAATTGAATTTTCAGGAGAAAAGTATGGTCTGTTCACGAAATTTTGAGCTCATATAGTAGGCGTTTGTTTATTTATCTGAAGTTGGCAGTATTTACTGTCATAAAGTAAAATAATATCAACGTTACCGAATGTACTCGGCCTCGTCCAACGAGCTTCCGAGTTATCAGAAAACTCTACCTTATATTGACAATATTGCGTATCAATATAATGAAATAAACAATAAAACCTAAAATTATAATATACACAGTTGAATATGCCAAATTGTCGTGGTCAACCGACGGCTCAAACTTTCGTGAACGGACTATATGTATTTAGTTTTCAAGATAATTTTTTAAGGACTCAAGAACCTGGAGATATTATAAGTATTTTACATGGACATCTCCTTTGGACGTTGACATAAACGAATATATTTCAAGAAAGGATAATAGACTAATATCTTAGTGTGAAAAGCATTGTATGGTTGACTAATGGGCTAAACCTCCTGTGTTAACTGAACTTCCCTAGTGCTATGTCTTCATGCAATGTTTGCTTCAATGTTGTTTATGGAACGCCTGATACCAATGAACTAGGCCAAGCAATAAAGGTTTTTTACGTGACAAAAATACTACCTGAAATCTGACTGTGCAGTCATGCAATAGGTAGTTTCTACATGTTTTTCATGATAAATTCCACTCCTGAATCGTCTTAGGTTTTTTTTGAGAAGCGAAAAATAGTCAAAAAAATCCAAAATTTGCTTTTTCGCTTATAAAACGTGAAGTATTGATCTGATCGAAAAGCTGTTAAGGCACTTTTTGTAGAGAATTCAAAAACAAAAAAAATGAGAGGTGACACGTCTCAAGCGAATGATTAGTTTCCGAGAAAAGTCCAAAAAACTGGAAAAAAACATCAATTTTTTGAAAATTCATAACTTGGTCAATTTCTGAGATGAAGCGTAGTTGCTCTGAATTTAAGTAGTTATTAACATATACTTTAATCGTGCACAATTACAAAGCTGTCAGATAAATAGTTTCTGCACAATCGCAGTTTTCCGAATTCGACGTACTTTTTTCAAGAAGGTCGTGATACTCGGCTACTTGTCGGATTTGAATTTTACAAAACCATTTTGAAGAAGAAATAAAATTCTTCAAAACGTTCATTCTCTCGATACCGACCGATAATGTTTAGTGGGTGAAAAACCTTGTATCTTTCACGCGTCGCGTAGCGGGCGACTCCCACTCCGCTACTAGTTTGATGCATTCGAGCCATTTTGCTCCTGTTTGACGCCGTTTTTCACCCACTAAACATTATTGGTCGGTATCGAAAGAATGAACGATTTGAAGAATTTTATTTCTTCTTTGAAATGCTTTCTGTAAAATTCAAATCCGACAAGTAGCCGAGTATCACGACCTTCTTGAAAAAAGTACGTCGAATTCGGAAAACTGCGATTGTGCAAAAAACTATTTATCCGACAGCTTTGTAATTGTGCACCAATAAAGTATATGTTAATAACAACTTAAATTCAGAGCAACTACGCTTCACCTCAGAAATTGACCAAGTTATGAATTTTCGAAAAATTGATGTTTTTCCCAGTTTTTCGAGCTTTTCTCGGAAACTAATCATCCGCTTGAGACGTGTCACCTCTCATTTTTTTTGTTTTTGAATTCTCTACAAAAGCGCCCTAACAGCTTTTCGATAAGATCAATACTTCACGTTTTATAAGCGAAAAAGCAAAATTTTGGATTTTTTTGACTATTTTTCGCTTCTCAAAAAAAAACCTAAGACGATTCAGGAGTGGAATTTATCATGAAAAACATGTAGAAACTACCTATTGTATCACTGCACAGTCAGATATCAGGTAGTATTTTTGTCACGAAATCGACCTTTCGATAGCTCTATTGCTTGGTCTAAACCTGGACTACATGTTATTCTTCAGCGGCGCTCACGATTTTGGTTCTTCACATTACTAAACTTTTTCACCAGTCCAATTTTTGCATTACAACTAAAATTTGCAATAGTTATACGAACTGTGCAAAGTTTTCACTAATTTGGTTATTAATAATAACTAAATAATACTGTGGTTGTGAAACATCTGAGGGAACAGGCCATTGGGCAATTTACATTTCGTAGTAGTTCGCAACGATGTTCATCTAGAAATGGGACGAATATAAACTTTAATACGCAATGGGAAAAAAGAAATTCGAATAAGAATTCAGCCAATCGAAAACAAATAAATCAACATATTCGGTATGGGCAGCTCCCTCAGGAGAAGGAAGTTCATACGAAAGGCTTCCGATTGGAAATAGAGAAATTTCAAGGAGCTAGAGAAAAAAGATTGTTACTTCTCTCCACATCTACAATTGGCACATTAAATCTGTCTTTTTTTATCTGAAAGCTAGCGAAAGGTTTTAAGCGCCAATGCTGAAATCCAATATTTAGTGCCCTATGAGTACCTATTTGTGGCTCCTACATTTATTGTACCATTGTAGCTTAAGAGCAATAAACAAAAATTCAAATTCGTCTACTTAGGGGATCTCGAGAACTAGAGGCGCTAGAAGAAAACTGATAAGTGAGAGTATAAACTTTAATACGCAATGGGAAATGAATAAATTCAAATAAGAATTCAGTCAATAGAACACAAATAAATCAACATATTCGGTATGGGCAGCTCCCTCAGGAGGAAGGAGTTCACACGAAAGGCTTCCGAAGGGAGATGGAGAAATTCCACGGAGCTTCTTAGGGTGACAATCAATACTCCTTCCTGCAGCTCTACATCTACGACTTGCCGAAGGCATCAGGCATTGTGAGCACAAATATAATCCTGGAATCATTAATTAATGGCAAGTTTACACTGATGCCAGAACGAATGTGTCTGCCGAATATGGTGGTGTGATTTTGCGAATTATCTGGCAGTTGGTACATGTTCAAAACGGTGTTGTTTGTCATTCATTTCATATAGTTGGCATATTTTTTTCTGCCTAATGGATAGATACCTAGATTAAAAATAGCAGTGGTAAACATGTTCTAGGCGAGCAAGGCTCTTGTCTTTCCACAAAACTTCTTCTCCCACTACAGGTATCATCTGACTATTCGATGGGAACTGATTCTTGAAATAAAAACTTTGCTAAACACCTGGTGTTAGTAGGCAAAGTAAAACACTCGACTATATCATTAAAAACAGTTAATATGTTTCGGGATTCGTCGCATTTTCGAAAATTACTAAACAGAAAGTAAATACATAAACTGGCTACACATAATACATCACAGAAGTTAACACAGGAGATAAGCAAAAATCTTATCCATCATTTACGATCGGAAAATTTGTTCTGTGTGCGTATGAAGCATCTATTTCCAACAGACCTAATCGTTTGCCCTTCTCTCCAGTATATTTAATTTCTGTTCTATCTGTATCGATAAAATGATTGCAAGTAATACAATAATGAGTAGAAAAATTTGTTATGAACCATGTTTTAGACTTTTAGTGGATGAACTTCCAATGATTATTATCAATGCCACAACTCAGTGAACGGCCGTTCAGGCTAATGTTTAAAGCTGACTTGTCAAGTCGGGTTAACATAAAAGGCAAACTGAAACTGAACAGAAATGTCAAGAATCAATTCAGGGGGAGATGTTCAGTTGTTGACACCCTGATAATGATTGACACTATTGACATAATGTACCGTTGCAATAAACTATTGTGGCTACCTAAGGTCATTTCATATATCTCTTCCATTTCATAATGTTTTATTTCTATTTGGATCGAGCTCAATTGCCTCAGGTTATTATCCTGAAAACGGCATCGTAAGATATTTAGCGTGAGTTTTTCAGTAGTGTCAATAAGTGTTTATGTTAGAGTTTATTTAAAGAAATCGACTGCATACAATTGCGTATATTTTCCGATTCTTTTATGTTTCATATTCGTTAGAAGTTTTCTTCGTTTGGAGGGTTCCGAAGAACATTTAATGGATGTAAGTAAACCATAGAGATAGAAGTAAACCTTTCAATGATTAATAAATAGGTATATTAATTTTAAAGCATATGTCAATAACTGTGTCAATAATATTACATCGAACAGTGATTGACATATTCTTTAACCTTAATATGTAAATCATTGTAGGGCTTACTTACATTAATGAAATATTCAATACCAGGAATATTTCATTAATGTAATGTAATGATTTATATATAAGGTTAATGATGTAATGATTTATATATTAAGGTTAAAGCATATGTCAATCACTGTTCGATGTAATATTATTGACACAGTTAGTAGTATTGTCAATACAATACTACATCATCTCGCGCCAAATATCTAATGATGCCGTTTTAAAAATGATAACCTGAGGACTCAAATAGAAATGAACATTCTGAAATATGGGGACACAGATGAAAGACCCTAGATAGCACCAATAGTTTATTAAATCGGTATATATTTGGAGATAACTAATACTTTTGTTATTTCATTGTTCATATGGAGTAAAATTGTCAAAACCTTCCTATTTCTACATTATTTTCAGTATGAATGTCTCAATGACCCATATAATGAGAATGTATGAGTGAGAGAAAGCAGGATGATATCATAATCAAAACTGATGCAAAAGTCAAATGAAATTTTGTCAATGACTATCATACTGGGTGTCAATTACTATCGAAGTGTGTCAATGGCTATCAAATTTGTAACTTCGACAAAATTGGTGTCGCTTCGAATATTCAATCGATATTCATTGAAAGTTTGAAGGTGATAACAAAAAAGGCTCATTCAACTATAGTTTATTAATAATAACCATGGTGTTACAGTGAAATAAGAAACCAAATTCGCCTTGTGAAAGTATCCATGCCCCTAAAGTGTCAGTCACTATAGCTTTTACCCTATCTTTTAAATTTGAATTATTCCACAAAACCCAAGTACCCCAAGTCAAAACTTCATTTGGAATTCTCGCGCTTGTCAGGTGCTTCTCTCAACTTAAGATTATATTAGAGAAGGGGCGATTACACTAGGTAGACCTTTCCTGACCTCAACCTCAATATATTTGGTGCAAGCTTGAACTGTTTTCCACCAGCTGGTGAGCTACTAAAGGTGAGTAATATTATCTACAATTTCAAGGAAGGAGGTCTTGCAAATCTTCCATACGAACGTAATCTATTAAGAATTCAAGAAATGTTGAACTCTATTATAATATTCCTATTACTTCCACACTGTGAAAAGTATTTTTTTCAGTGAGTTATCTTAATTTTCCTTTACGATTTGATGGCATATGTTTTCGAAGATATGGATAATATAATAACCTTTCTATTTGTACATCAACATCTCGAAAGGTGCATGTTCCTTTAAACGAATCATTTTTATACCTATACTTCTGTACAATATGAGTTAAATACTTGATCCTTGAGAACCGCTCCTTTATTCAATTTTCCAGAAATCGAGCGGACCTCTCCATCTCACCCGTCGAAGATTAAAAAGAAAATAGTCTGAAGGCCAGACTTCAGCAGCTGAACTAACCTTCCTCTCTAATTGGATGTTTCCACTCCTCATTTCCAGCAGTGCTGAAATCTTTTTATGAGACAGCAAAAAGCTAAGACCATTCTTCGAACGTGACTTCTCTGCAAAGCGCACCTGTGTCTCAATGTATTGCTTGTATTTCATTCGACTGCTAATGGCTTTTATCTATCTGCAAACTACGTTGAAAAAGTGAAAAGGACTCTTTAAGGATAAAAAGGCAGTTTCATATAAGAATTATAAGAGGTGTATTTACAGAAAGGCGCTCTGAAGGGTTCAAATGCTATTATAAATAATCATTTCCCTTCACAAAAAATGGAAATATTCAACTGGCTAAGGACTAGGGTAATGCGGCAACCAACAGTGCATTCACAAAATAATTACAGCTTCCTATTCATTAATTATTTCTTTGATATAAATAAAAATTAATTTATTACAACAGTATTCTGTGATATGGTACAAAAAACTTACTTAGTATTATTAGTATAATTTCATTTAAATTTTTGTAAGCTTACAGTTTTGTTCATGCACAATTTTCAACTCCCTCACATGAAAAATTAGGTGAAACACTGCGCTTCAGTTATGATCATATATAGGTATGTTATTAGTACGTTTCTACTGATAATGAAACTTTTCGTAATGTCATGTTTCAGTTCAAAGAAAGATTTCTGACAACTCAATTTCATTAATATTCCATTTTTCACTTGAGGGGGTTGAGATTAGAAGTTGTGCATGAACAAAACTGTAATGGTCAATTTTCATTCGATGACAATTTTCATCAGATACCTTACCGATAACCTCTTCGAACAGAATTAACTGAAAAAAAAAATTCGAAAATGTTCGTACGATTGTAAAGACGAAAGGACTTGCCAAAAGGGTACCACTTGACCCACACTCCCATTCAAAAAATCTAGAGGGTTGATGGGGATGGCACAGGGTGCAACAAAAATTTTTTAAAAATGCATAAAACTTCGGTGAAAATGAAACAAAAATTGACCTGCTTCGGAATTTCGTTGCCAAATATATTTTTTTCTGAGAAAGTGAATATGTTCCATAATCTAGACACGCACTGTATAGTGTATATACAGATTTGGAAATTCACATCGAAACATACGATATACAATGCATCAGACAGAGAATTCTTCCCTCCAGTTGCACAGATGAAAAGGCGAGATAATCACGTGCTGTAACTGAATGAATTCAACTGTCTTATTGCAATAATCTAGTCTTCTCTCTCTCTTATCGCAGTATGATAGGGAACCTGCACTACACATATAGAATTTTTAATTTGTCAGGCTACCCGTAATACTCGATTCAAGTATTTACTGTTGCCTACCATACTGAAGAATTGCGCTCCTCTAAACGATAAGATATAGACAAGACTAGAATATTGAAGTAAGACAACGGAATTCAGTGTGTTACAGCACGTGATTGTCTCGACTATTCATCAGTGCAACTGGAGGAAGAATTCTCTGTCTGATGCATTATATATCGTATATTTCAGATGCGAATTTCCAAACCTGTATGTGAAGTTTAATGATCGCATCCACATTAGATGACCTATAGTCCGTTCGCGAGCTGTGGGCTGGCCATGACAATTTGGCATATTCCACTGTGTATATAAAATTATAGGTTATGTTGTTCATTTTCTTGTCAGATTGATACGTAATGTTGTCAATATAACATAGAGTTCTCTGATCACTCGAAGCTCGTAGGACGAGATCTGGTACATTCGGCAACGTTGACTTTATTTATCGTTATGACAGCAAATTCTGACAATCTCAGATAAATAAACAAACGCCTAATTTGCACTCAATAATATGTTAATGGAGAATAGGTTATGGTGAATTGAGGTTTAGCTATATACCATTTTATAAAATAATAACATCATTTATATGTGATGAACTCTGTTTAAAAATGTCGCTTCGCCATAAACCCATTTCCTGGAACAAAACTGAACTTAACTTGACTTCGCGACTTGACAGAACAATAACCCAACTTCAGACCGATATGTCATAAAATATATCCTTTTCCGTTCTGTTGTAATTTGAGTAATCTTGTATACTTTAAGAATTCAAGTCATCGTTGAGTCTGCGGTATTTTGTGGTGAATGGGGATCAGACTAATGTTAATCTGAATATTACCTTCAGTAATTTTTGTATTAACTTTTTCACGTTCAGCGTGGTCATTTTGTTTGATTGATGTTATAAATAAATTTTAGTAATCATCGGGACCTTACTTGTGTTCAGAGGTATTATTCAGACTTCCTTTCATGTGATTAAACATATATTTTTAAATATATGTTTCTTTCAACCACTTAGTACACTGTTCAAGTCATATAGTCTGCGGTTAATGCTTTATGTCTGGTCCCAATCAATAACTTTAATTTATTTTTTATTTATATTCCTCGCGTATTATTGATTTAGTCAATTTATATAGTCCGAAGTCATTTTAATCCGCTCAGAATTTAGATTTGCTTTTTACCTTAGACCTCTCATTGATCGGAGGATGCGTTTATGTTCATTTATTCTGACCCGTACTTTTATATTTGATCATTATTCATGTTTACATCGTCTGATTTGCATTTCTGAACAGCTCGGTATAAGTAAATCTGAAATACTTCGTTTAGTTAGTCATCAGTAGTTACTCAGTATTTTTTAGTCTGTCCGTCAACTCTTGTTCAGAAATAATTTCAGCGATGAAAAACTTCTTTATTTTGAACTGAATCATGTCCAGTATGAAGAGTGGTAATCAACTTGAATCTTATACAGTCCACTGTTATTGTGTTGCTTTTATTAGACAGCTTTTTTAAATTTCACATCTTTGTATTTTATATGTTACAGAATACAGCTCATGAATTCATTTTATGAAATTGTCATCTAATTAGAATGCTCTGGTTAGTCAATATTGTAACACTGTCTCTCGAATCTCATGTTGTAATAAATAATGTGAAGTTTTATGTAGTTTCATGTCAACTATCTGCAACCACCCTCATTCATTATTTCACAATTGTGAATTACAAAATCTGAACACCCGATTTTGGACGAAATCCCAATTTTTTTATAGATGGTTTTCTGACTTGAGAACGTGACTTCTGTTCTATTTCATCCAACTTTCACCAGAATCAACTGATCAATTGAAATTTTATATTATCATCACAGCAGCTCCAGAAATTCATCCTCAATAGAAACACTACAGAACCAACCTTACCAACTTGTTGAAGATATACAATTCCCTAGTTCGTGCAGGAAACAGCGGAATAATTAATGCTCAACAAGTTCTCAGATATGGTACCAGAGGCGTGGGGCCATAATCTATAAAACGGCCCATAAACAAAATCATACCACCCTTGGGCCCGAGCGACGAGAACCGAACGACAAGACGGTCTAAATTGGTCGTGTTAATTTCCATTTCAGCCAGCCACCATCATTCCGGCAAATGCCAACATTCAAACTTCTATATCGCTTCTTGAATGTTGGCTTAATAAGTTGGCAATACCGTAGAGTTCAACTTCGTATGCAACCTTCAGCGAACGGACGCTTCCACTTTCATGCATGCACCTCGTGTTGCGTATTTCGAAACAGGAGGTTGCAAGAAATGTTTTACTGAATAGAGAACTTCTCGGAAAAACTGAAAAATGTTTGGTTGGAAATAACTACTTCTTTCATATTTTCATCTACTACTATTGTATAATCCACCCATTTTACGTATGTTTGCTCGAATGTAATGAAAATAGCGAATAATGAGATGTTTCATAAATTTAGCTTTGATACTCGTATTATATTCCCTGAATAGATATTAACTCCAACTAACACATTGTTAATCGAGGGACAAATCTACTTTTATCACATCAATTATAGTTATTTAATCAACTAGGTTATTGAAGACAGCGACTAATGGTCACTAGATTAATAACCGAGTTGATTACAAGATTTTTTTTCGACGATTTCAATTAATGATTGTGTATTAATTTTAAAGTGAAATACCTTTTCATTTTGCACACTTCTATGTATCTATGTTTGTTCCAGTAGAGTTTTGACATTTCCCGTAGTGCTTCTGAATATTTTGTGTACGGTTGCCATAAGGATTGTACATTGAAATAGCATAAATTGAGCATAAAATGGATCATTAATGATCAATTTCATACACATTGAAATCATCGTTCAATGAAATCGGCGGAAAAAGCAATTTTAAATTCAAATACCTTCACCATCAAACGTTCTCCAAAAGTTTTCCATGTGTCAGCTTGACTTTTTCCACACTTGTTATAGAAATATATTTAGTAGTCGTGGACCAAGTATAGTATGGTATTGGTACTCGCGTATAATGGCTGTTTTTCACTCGGTGAATTGGGCCACTCGCCTACGGCTCGTAGCCTGAACACCTCGTGAATAATGGATTTCATTATACGCTCGTTGCATAATATACTGTCAATCATTTTTCATATGTCAATTATTAATTCTTCAAATTTTTCGAAACTCTTCACATCAAAATATTCTAATTAAACAATGAAGAAGAGGCATATGGGAATACAAGGAAAAAAATTTGAGAAAGCCCTGACATGTTTATAAAACTTTTCACAGGGATGTTCATACAACGACTTAGGAAAGGAATAACTCAAAAAATAGAAATTTTCTGTGTTTCTTCAATACTTGGTTAAGTAGTTGAATTCATAAGTATGGATAGAAATTATGGTTTTTAATCTCGGAGAAGGTTAAAGGTTCGAACAAAGAGTATTTTTAATGGCAGCAAAAACTTCATCAGCATCTATCATTAAAACTTGATACTCTCTTCAATTTAACCTCTTCATTTGTAACTTTGAACGATTTTTTAGTGGAGGAAAATTATGTTATAACAATTTTATGCGAATTCAACCTACATAAATGATAGTTATAAATACAGGCGCATTCGCCATTTTGCGATTTATGGTGGAACGGTTTTGGTGTCCCAAGACATTAATTACAGGCAATGAACAAAAGTCAACACGAAAGATAGCTTAGGTAATACTAAACAATTCAATGAATTAATCAATTGAATAAGATGTGTCCAAAAGAAGCAAGTGGATAAGCCACAATTTATGATAACTTTTGGTTGAATCTGTGTGGAATGATATAAAACTGTTTGAATATATTCATTTTTTTCTTGGGAAATTTTTGAAAATATAATATAAGGAGGAAATTTTGAAACGTTGACTTTGGGGAAAGCCGGTCTCAATGCAATAGGCTCGCGACCACACTCAGTGGAGAAGGGAGTGAGTTATATAGGGTAGAATAAAATGGGCGCCAGGTAGAGTAATGCCTGCCTACTCAAGGTAAATGAACTGCTTACTCCTCTACCAGAGTAACAGATAACAAAAATCCCTCAAAATTCAAGTCACAATAATTTATTAACAAAAATAAAAAATTATATGTGCAGTGGTTGATACAATACGAATAAAGATTATCCCCCACGGGGTAGTCAGAAGGAAAAACTCACTAATACACTAAATCAAATAGAACCAACAATCTAAGCTAACAATATAAACCGACCTAAGTCCATAACTACTTTACATGAACAATGGTTCCTGAAGGTGTAACGTTATTATTTTTGACTTTGTCATAAAATGTAGTTTTGGCATCTTTTTCTAGAAATTATTAGTTAGTAAACTTGTTGGTATGGTTCATTTTCTAGATTTCCTCATTGTTGTAATTATTCACTTCGTTTACCTACCTTTTCGAATTGTTTTCCCTCAGAGAACGGTTTGTTTATTATTTGAAAATTGTGAGGTTAATGTTGTTTGTCATTTTTGGTTAGTTCATTATTATTTGGCCTCAGTGGAGTACTTCGGAAAATTGTGGAAGAATTATAGAAATGGATTTAGAGACCCTCCTCTGGTATAAACTGCGTAGATTGTCGGTACCGTATTAATTCCTGTATATTTTGGTTTTTGATGTGTTTTTTTTCTTCTTCTTCGCTGTGACAACCATGACAACTGATAGGCTCTGTGAACCTTGGGTTTCTGGAAATTTCTGTGTGACTGTCAAGGCCGACATTTTGGTTAATGTGAAATTCGTTGAGACATTTTTCGAAGAAATTGTGAATCTAGATTCATCCTCGTTTGAGGGATTATAACTTCGAGTGTCATTATTCCCTGGAGAGTATTTTGGAATATTTTGGGAAAAATACGTTTCATACGTGATCATAAACTCTTCCACAGGAAATTCGTTAGGTTGTTGTGTAGCGAATATAATTGGAATTCTTTGGAACAAATTCTTGACTGAATTGGAGGTTGAACCTATCTCCCTCGAATAACAGAGGTAACTAAGATATCCTTTTATAACTTATGAACCGTTTCTTATAGTATTTTGTTAGGGTCCACGTACTGGGGTTTCCACGTACTGGGGTTTCCACGTATCTGGCAGTATTCCACGTATCTGGGTGTACCTATTCACGTATCTGGCTGTAGTTCCACGTATTGGGTGTACCTGAGTTCCATGTGACAGGTGTTGAGTACAGTTTCCATGTACCTGGCGTTATTGGGGGTAACCTGTCAGTTATTCCACGTTCCTGGCATGTCTTCTTGGCTGAATTATGTATGTACCTGTCAGTTAGAGGTACTCACGAACCTGCCAGTTAGAGGTGTCGATTGGCATCCCCTTGCCTGTTATCTTGGAGCTATCTACGTTCTGGAGTATTTTGTGAAGGTAACCAGTGTGTAGCACTGGCGTTAATATTGTAAATTGTTGGCTTTTTATTGTGATAATTTGTGATATTGTTTTGTAAGGTAATGTTATATATAGTTGTGAGCAATTATAATGAGGTGCACTTCATAAGTTGCGTTGGGTACCAACGAAGGTACTCGTATATCCCTTCAGGATTTTGTTATCGTGTATCCCTTCAGGATTTTATTATAGGATAATTGATCGGTATTCCCTTCAGGAATCATTGTTTAGTTTAGAGTATTTATTTAAAGTAGGTTCTGATAACCTAAGCCCGAACGTTAAGCTGAACGTAAGTTTATTAAGTGGGTTTAGTTGGTTAGTTTAGATTATTGGTTCTTATCTGATTTAGTGTGTATTTAGTGTTTTCCTTTTGACTACCCCTTGGGGGATAATCTTTATTCGTATTGAATCAACCACTGCACATATATTTTTATTTTTGTTAATAAATTATTGTGACTTGAATTTTGAGGGATTTTTGTTAACTGTTACTCTGGTAGAGGAGTAAGCAGTTCATTTACCTTGAGTAGGCAGGCATTTCTCTACCTGGCGCCCATTACATTCTATCATATATAACTCACTCCCTTCTCCACTGAGTGTGGTCGCGAGCCTATTGCATTGAAACCGGCTTCCCCAAAGTCAACGTTTCAAGGGAACACCGAGCAATCATCCTATCACGAAATCCTAACCGACCTAAGTCAACAACTACTTTACATAAACAATGGTTCCTGAAGGGAACAACAATCAATTATCTTATCACAAAATCCTGAAGTGATACACGAGCACCCTTGTTGGTACCCAACGCAACTTATGAAGTGCACCTCATTATAATTGCTCACAATCATATACATAATTACCTTACAAAATAATATCACAAATTATCACAATGAAAGACCAATAATTTACAATGTTAAAGCCAGTGCTATGCACTGGTTACCTTCACAAAATACTCCAGAACGTAGATACCTCCAAGATGGATGCCAATCGATACCTCTAACTGGCAGGTTCGTGAGTACCTCTAACTGACAGGTACATACATAATTCAGCCAAGAAGACATGCCAGGAACGTGGAATAACTGACAGGTTACCCCCAATAACGCCAGGTGCATGGAAACTGTACTCAACACCTGTCACATGGAACTCAGGTACACCCAATACGTGGAGATACACCCAGATACGTGGAACTACAGCCAGATACGTGAAATACAGCCGGATACGTGGATAGGTACACCCAGATACGTGGACCCTCTGTTGTTCGAGGGAGATAGGTTCAACCTCCCATTCAGTCGGGAATTTGTTCGAAATAATTTCAATAATATTCGCTACACAACAACCTAACGAATTTCCTGTGGAAGAGTTTATGATCACGTATGAAACGTATTTTTCCCAAAATATTCCAAAATACTCTCCAGGGAATAATGACACTCGAAGTTATAATCCCTCAAAACGAGGATGAATCTAGATTCACAATTTCTTCGAAAAATGTCTCAACGAATTTCACATTAACCAAAATGTCGGCCTTGACAGTCACACAGAAATTTCCAGAAACCCAAGGTTCACAGAGCCTATCAGTTGTCATGGTTGTCACAGCGAAGAAGAAGAAAAAAACACATCAAAAACCAAAATATATAGGAATTAATACGGTACCGACAATCTACGCAGTTTATACCAGAGGAGGGTCTCTATAAATCCATTTCTATAATTCTTCCACAATTTTCCGAAGTACTCTACTGAGGCCAAATAATAATGAACTAACCAAAAATGACAAACAACATTAACCTCACAATTTTCAAATAATAAACAAACCGTTCTCTGAGGGAAAACAATTCGAAAAGGTAGGTAAACGAAGTGAATGATTACAACAATGAGGAAATCTAGAAAATGAACCATACCAACAAGTTTACTAACCAATAATTTCTAGAAAAAGATGGCAAAACTACATTTCATGACAAGTTCAAAATAATAACGTTACAATTCCCCCCTTACTTAAAAAAAAAATAAAAATGACTGAAGGTCCATTTTTTTTTCGGTAATGGTTTTGCCATCCAGGCACACTGAAACTACCACAAGTTGCGCTAATGTATAAGGAAAGTGAAAGAGCATCTGATTACTGAAGGCCATTTCCACCGAGATGGAAACGGAGCGAGAATACCGACAATATCATCACTCAACCAGAGCCCGAAATAAAAAAATAAACAAAAAAAATACCTAATCGCTGAAGACGGCAAGATATTGACAAAAATACTACGGTGACTTTCAGAGCCCACCACAGGGAAAAATCCCTAATCCAAACAACACAAAAGTAAAAGATATCCAATCGCTGAAGGCGACTGGTTACCAAAACAACTACGGTGACTTTCATAGCCCACCACAGGGAAAAATCCCTAATCCAAACAACACAAAAGTAAAAGATATCCAATCGCTGAAGGCGACTGGTTACCAAAACAACTACGGTGACTTTCATAGCCCACCACAGGAAAAATCCCTAATCCACACAGCACAAAAGTGAAAGATATCCAATCGCTGAAGGCGACTGGGTACCGACATGTCCAACGGGCCTAACGAAAACTAAATAAAAAGGAAAACAAAACCAGTTCAACTAAGGATACTAACAAAAAGGCCGATTTTTGGGTGTACACTTTTTTTTCAAACTAAAGGAGAAACTTACCTGAAATTCGAACCGAAAATTCCAGGTAAGGTGCTGGACATGGAGGACTTCTTTACAATAAAGTCGCAACCTCAACGACTCCCATCACAACCCTACAGGAGTGATGTCAAAATCGAGAATCAAAATCGGTAACACAAAAACGACAAGATCGGGACGTCAAAATAAGGAAAAGCGGTGGTCCTCGTGGGTAAAGAGCAACGGCTCAATACACGACCAAACGCGTCACTAACTCGTCGGGAGTTTCGGGAATCACAAAAAAAAACAAAAAAAGGTCACAATAGGGGCTAATAGCAGGCACGCTATCCATAATCCTTCACAAAGGAGTTACCAATCAAAGAACATAAATCAAAAATCGGGAAACACCAACGTCACGTTCATATCGACACTCAAAGTCGAGATACCTAATCCTCCATTCGGGAGTCACCACACTAAGGTATATAAGTCAAATCGGAAAACACAACGGAATCGACAAAGTCGAGATACCTAATCCTCCATTCAGGAGTCACAAAAATCACAATAGGGGCAATTTAACAATGAGTCAAAATCAAAGAATCCATAATCCTCCACAAGGGAGTCACCATACAAAGGTATAAAATACAAGTCACCGTCATTTCGTCATAATCAATACTCCATATAGGAGCCACAAAAATCACCACACATGGCAGTCCTAAACAGAAATTTCACAAAAAAAAATCACCAAAGAAAGTGTCGAAATCGGGGAATCAAAGTCACACTTTAATACAAGATACTTAACCTCGTCACCAATTACTGAGGATGAAGTGTAGCTATGTTACTACCGTGGAACTGAAAATACAAAAGATGTTTGTTGTACTTCAGCCACTGAATGGGGGTAGTGACCACCCTAGTCAATTTATGCTCAAGGCAAGGGACAGCCATCCTCTGCCCCATAATTCATTCACCTACTACCCAGCAAATAATGTAACCACATCCACACTAGATCTATTCATCACCTAAAACATCTGATAAGAATCAAATAAACAAAATTGACCGAACCAATACAACGCAGCTCAAAAGAAAAATCTACCACGAAAACTAGAAATGCATCAGGCGATTCAACAAACCCAATGGACCACGTCAAATACTCAATCAACAATTAAAACAGACCGAAAATACGCTGCAGATAAACTAATCAACAAACCAATACCGACGCTACAAGGACGCTATGAACATAGTCAAAATTACCCTCAATTCCATGATAGGGAAGAAAAAATAAACCGAAAAAAAACACCACAAAAGCACCGATCAACCACTGCATGTCAGTTGTCATTGACTATGGCCCCACGTTGGGCGCCAATTTGAAACGTTGACTTTGGGGAAAGCCGGTCTCAATGCAATAGGCTCGCGACCACACTCAGTGGAGAAGGGAGTGAGTTATATAGGGTAGAATAAAATGGGCGCCAGGTAGAGTAATGCCTGCCTACTCAAGGTAAATGAACTGCTTACTCCTCTACCAGAGTAACAGATAACAAAAATCCCTCAAAATTCAAGTCACAATAATTTATTAAAAAATAAAAAATTATATGTGCAGTGGTGATACAATACGAATAAAGATTATCCCCCACGGGGTAGTCAGAAGGAAAAACTCACTAATAAACACTAAATCAAATAAGAACCAACAATCTAAGCTAACAATATAAACCGACCTAAGTCCATAACTACTTTACATGAACAATGGTTCCTGAAGGGAACACCGAGCAATCATCCTATCACGAAATCCTAACCGACCTAAGTCAACAACTACTTTACATAAACAATGGTTCCTGAAGGGAACAACAATCAATTATCTTATCACAAAATCCTGAAGGGATACACGAGCACCCTTGTTGGTACCCAACGCAACTTATGAAGTGCACCTCATTATAATTGCTCACAATCATATACATAATTACCTTACAAAATAATATCACAAATTATCACAATGAAAGACCAATAATTTACAATGTTAAAGCCAGTGCTATGCACTGGTTACCTTCACAAAATACTCCAGAACGTAGATACCTCCAAGATGGATGCCAATCGATACCTCTAACTGGCAGGTTCGTGAGTACCTCTAACTGACAGGTACATACATAATTCAGCCAAGAAGACATGCCAGGAACGTGGAATAACTGACAGGTTACCCCCAATAACGCCAGGTGCATGGAAACTGTACTCAACACCTGTCACATGGAACTCAGGTACACCCAATACGTGGAGATACACCCAGATACGTGGAACTACAGCCAGATACGTGAAATACAGCCGGATACGTGGATAGGTACACCCAGATACGTGGACCCTCTGTTGTTCGAGGGAGATAGGTTCAACCTCCCATTCAGTCGGGAATTTGTTCGAAATAATTTCAATAATATTCGCTACACAACAACCTAACGAATTTCCTGTGGAAGAGTTTATGATCACGTATGAAACGTATTTTTCCCAAAATATTCCAAAATACTCTCCAGGGAATAATGACACTCGAAGTTATAATCCCTCAAAACGAGGATGAATCTAGATTCACAATTTCTTCGAAAAATGTCTCAACGAATTTCACATTAACCAAAATGTCGGCCTTGACAGTCACACCAAATTTCCAGAATTTCCGAAACCAAGTTCACAGAGCCTATCAGTTGTCATGGTTGTCACAGCGAAGAAGAAGAAAAAAAAAACACATCAAAAACCAAAATATATAGGAATTAATACGGTACCGACAATCTACGACGCAGTTTATACCAGAGGAGGGTCTCTATAAATCCATTTCTATAATTCTTCCACAATTTTCCGAAGTACTCTACTGAGGCCAAATAATAATGAACTAACCAAAAATGACAAACAACATTAACCTCACAATTTTCAAATATAATAAAAAACCGTTCTCTGAGGGAAAACAATTCGAAAAGGTAGGTAAACGAAGTGAATAATTACAACAATGAGGAAATCTAGAAAATGAACCATACCAACAAGTTTACTAACCAATAATTTCTAGAAAAAGATGGCAAAACTACATTTCATGACAAGTTCAAAATAATAACGTTACAATTTCTATGATGTATGAGGGCGGACTTGTTGTTCACAACAGAATCAATTTCATTAGTGTCAAATAGAATTAAAAAAATATATTTTTTCTAGGTTTTTCGAACAGTTTTAATTGATGAGTTGTCTAGTTTTCAATTCAACTGCCATCTTCGGATAATGAAATATAGGAAAGAACTAAGCCAGCTTCAAAATATGTGTAAAAGTGTATTGATGATTTTTCACTTCAACATTATTTATAAACCGTTCAATACCTCTGTGAAGTTTCAGAATACGCTACCGGATACCAACTACGAAATTTCAGTATGTCGCCGGGTAAATGGGTTGGCACACGCCAATTTTCCAGTATTATTTTTGGCGTGTTTTCTGAAATTGGGGCTCTTCTCGCTTTCGGTTTTATGTTCCGCGTAAGAGAGTGCCCGATAGACCATCATTTTATGGAAATATGACATTTCTATTCATTTTTGTTAATACCTGAGCCGAGCATCATTTTCACTTTATGTATTTCGGGTAAAAATTGTTCGAAATGGCGCAGAATTATTTGCCTGAATGTTTTGTTGGCCTGAATTATTATTTTTTCTCAAGATTCGGTGAATACTCATTATATTTTTCATCAGAAAAAGCCGGCTGACACTGTTCGATAAAATTACACTCTTTTATGATCCAGTGCCAAAAATATCAAGAGACAGAGTGAAATAGGGTAAAACCGGGATAGTTGACCTAGTGGGATAGTTGCCCCATTTTCAAAATATATAATGTTCGAAACACGTGATAAAGGATAAATGTCTTATGTAGGAGCTGCAGTCAACCTGGACCACAGTTTTGTACGGGTTATCGTGAAGAGTGGTCATTTTTTGCTATTGTGTGCGATCATCTCTGCAACGAACTTTGTAACAGAACTACAGAACTAGGCCAAAAAATATACAAGAAAGAAAGTAGTACAAGCCCGAGTATGTTCGTTCACAGCAACTGTAAGCAACTTTCGATAAGATGAATGAAAATCAACGAAATCTCCCGAGAAATTTCAGCTCAAAAAGCAAGAACAAAAAAAAATTGTCTTGAAGCTGATTTTCGATTCATTGTGATATTTCGATTTTTAAAGTTTTCGAAACTTGCATTTCATTAATTAATGATCCATTTTTGGAATAATGCTTTACGTTGATATGAAGAATTAATTTTTTCTTCGAAAATATGATCTTAATAATAAGGCCCTCTATGATATATTCTGATTATATCAATACGATTACAGTTGGTAGACTTAATGATGCACAATAATCATTAATTAATTAATTAATTCGATCCATGTTTCTCAGATAAAGTTGCTGTTTTAAGCGTCAAAAATCTCATTGATTTTGGTTAGGTTTTTGGTTTCCACAGTATGGAGGACATCCATGTCTACCAGTATTTTCATGGTGGTTCAGCTAACCATATCTTTACGCAGCTGTCCCAAAAAATAAATCAGTATTTTCTGAAATTTGTTATTGCTATGTGAGAAAAAATACCCATATTTTCAAGTCATATAATGGATTTACCTGCATTTCTAGAAATTAATCAATATTTTCAAAATATTAAGCAATTTCAAAAAGAAGGGCATCTATCCCGGTTTTACTCTTCTGAAAAAACATCAATATTTTTAATTTCTTCGACAATTTCAGCGTTTCATGAACGTGCAGCGTCAATAAAACGTTATGAACCTCCGAATAAATATGAAACGCCAGCTTAACAAAACAAATAAAGCAATTCCACGAGCATAAATATTCATAAACGTCAATATATCCGGGAAGATAAAGAACTAACGGGGGTCAGGATGGTAGCAGAACGGATGAAAAATTGAAAACCTGCGGGCTCGAGCTGACGGTCATAAACAAACAGAAAAAGTAAATCGCTAAAACTCGGATGAAATGGCGGCTTATCGCCAGAACAAACATTTGTTCACATTCCGATATCTGAAAAATTGTTTTCTGATAGAACGATTATGTTCTGTATGCCGCAAACGCTTCTTCCCAAGAGAACCGCGCTTTCAAGTATTTATTCACTAGATGATAATGGAAAATGAAAATCCAAAAGGGATCCAAGCTTGGTACAGAGCAGTATAGAACAAACATTCATGGGAAACCGAATATTCTGAAATAAAAATCAAAAAAGCTCATGTTTAAATCGCTGATGAAAATACGAGAGTCCAAACACAATATAAAGGGTATAGCCGGGTTTCAATGGTAAATCTGCCCCCGCGGCCTTTTCGATTCATATTGAGGGGATCGATTAGGCATTGAATGAAATTAATTCAGCAAACTTTTCAGCTTTTTATCTCTAGCCATTTTTGAGATTTCTGTGAAAAACGCTTTTTGCATTTTTATTTTTTTTCTCTTGTGATATCCGAAATTTTCGAATGGTGATTTTTTCTATTGATTCTTGCTATTGAAGGAATAGACTTATAATTTTTTCATGAATTTCAGCTAAAAAATCTATTTTTAGAAAAAAAAATAAAGTTATTGTCATTTGTTTTTCGGTGTTCTTAAAAAGTCTCCACCGCCATTTTTTGACATCAAATGTCTTCTTTGGCCCTTTATACCCTGGAATTTCTTCACATTTTTAAAATTGGTGGAACATTTTGAAAAAAAAATTGAAACTGTTTTAATTTTAGGATTCAACAGATATCCATCAAATTTTGGTGCCGTTGTATTCATATTGGCTCCCTGAACAATATTAGTGAAAAAAGCAATTGGCGATCTGTTTTAGTTTGGAAGTTATGGGCCCCTATGATATATTCTGATTATATCAATACGATTACAGTTGGTAGACTTAATGATGCACAATAATCATTAATTAATTAATTAATTCGATCCATGTTTCTCAGATAAAGTTGCTGTTTTAAGCGTCAAAAATCTCATTGATTTTGGTTAGGTTTTTGGTTTCCACAGTATGGAGGACATCCATGTCTACCAGTATTTTCATGGTGGTTCAGCTAACCATATCTTTACGCAGCTGTCCCAAAAAATAAATCAGTATTTTCTGAAATTTGGTATTGCTATGCGAGAAAAAAATCCCATAATTTCAAGTCATATAATGGATTTACTTACATCTCTAGAAATTAATTAATATTTTCAAAAATATTAAGCAATTTCAAAAAGAAGGGCATCTATCCCGGTTTTACTCTTCTAAAAAAACATTAATGTTTTTAATTTCTTCGACAATTTCAGCGTTTCATGAACGTCCAGCGTCAATAAAACGTTATTTACCTCCGAATTCATATGAAACGCCAGCTTAACAAAACAAATAAAGCAATTCCACGAGCATAAATATTCATAAACGTCAATATATCCGGGAAGATAAAGAACTAACGGGGGTCAGGATGGTAGCAGAACAGATGAAAAATTGAAAACCTGCGGGCTCGAGCTGACGGTCATAAACAAACAGAAAAAGTAAATCGCTAAAACCCGGATGGAATGGCGGCTTATCGCCAGAACAAACATTTGTCCACATTCCGATATCTGAAAAATTGTTTTCTGATTGAACGATTATGTTCTGTATGCCGCAAACGCTTCTTCCCAAGAGAACCGCGCTTTCAAGTATTTATTCACTAGATGATAATGGAAAATGAAAATCCAAAAGGGATCCAAGCTTGTTACAGAGCAGTATAGAACAAACATTCATGGGAAACCGAATATTCTAAAATAAATCAAAAAAGCTCATGTTTAAATCGCTGATGAAAATACGAGAGTCCAAACACAATATAAATTTGTTCAGTTTGTACGGTGGACAGACAGGTATTATCGAAAACCTTTCCCAAGTTCAGTTTCTGATAACTATGAATTTCTTACGATATGACATTTCATTTCCAAAACGTGATAAAAAGATAAATTTTATATATTACCAAATAATTATCAAAGTCTACTGAGAGTGCGATTTATAAATAAATTTATAATACCTACGATATCAAAACTCATTTAAAATATAGGATGGTCTTAGTAGATAGGATGAAAAATTGAAAACCCGCAGGCTGAACTGACGGTCATAAACAAATAGAAAAAGTATATCGCTAAAACCCGGATGGATTGGCGGCTTATCGCCAGAACAAACATTTGTCCACATTCCGATATCTGAAAAATTGTTTTCTGATTGAACGATTATGTTCTGTATGCAGCAAATCGCTTCTTCCCAAGAGAACCGCGTTTTCAAGTATTTATTCACTAGATGATAATGGAAATTCCAACGGGATCCAGGTTTTGTATGGTGCAATATAGAGCATAATTCATGGGAAACTGAATATTTTCAAATGAACCGAAAGAGCTCATGTTGAAATCGCTAATGAAAATATGAGAAACTGAATATAACATCAAATATAAATAAAGAAAATAAAATTTATCGAATAATTATATCGTACCTTTAAAAGTAAACCGTTACTGAACAAATCTATCCTATTTTACAGGAGGACAAAGAAACGAAGATAGATGGATCATTTTGCTGTATAACTTTCAGAATCCGCGGGATCAATGTGATGCTTCCCATTCATATGATGGAGTGCAATTAAAACTTTTTTCTTATGTTGATTGCATAATTATTTTCAGCAACTTTTGAATTTTATAGTAAGACTTACCACAAGTTTTTTGTTCAATTTAAGAGATCCGAATGAAATGGTAAAAAACTCACCAAAACAAAAATATATCAATAATTCAATGAGTTGAAATATGGATCGGCAATCGAATATTCAATTGGTTATTTTTCGGGTGTTTTTTTCCAATATGGGCAATAAAAAATATATGAAAATTTTTTTAATAGATAATGAATTGTATGGAATTAGAAATGATTTTTTTTAGATTTTTCAGTATACCAAGCTACAGAACAACTTTCAAAGAGAAAGATCAATTAAAAAAATTACCATAATTTCAAGTTTGAACAATACGAAGAACAAACCGAGGTCAATTGTTTCTCATTTACCTATTGATTCGAAATGTTGTATTAAAATTATAATACACACGTCTGTGGAGTTATATTATCATCAATCAAAGTTTTAAAATATCTGTGACTAAGCAAAATGTATTATAACTGTTTGCCAATTATAATATGCGAAAAACCTAATTTCTTTATGATGCAGCGAGGTTTAATTCGAATAATAGGCCAAGCAATAGAGGTTTTTTACGTGACAAAAATACTACCTGAAATCTGACTGTGCAGTCATGCAATAGGTGGTTTCTACATGTTTTTCATGATAAATTCCACTCCTGAAAAATACCAAAAAAAAAATCCAAAATTTTGCTTTTTCGCTTATAAAACGTGAAGTATTGATCTGATCGAAAAGCTGTTAAGGCACTTTTTGTAGAGAATTCAAAAACCAAAAAAAAATGAGAGGTGACACGTTTCCAGCGGATAATTAGTTTCGAGAAAAGTCCAAAAAACTGGAAAAAAACATCAATTTTCCGAAAATTCATAACTTGATCAATTTCTGAGATGAAGCGTAGTTGCTCTGAATTTAAGTAGTTATTAACATATATTTTATTGATGTACAATTACAAAGCTGTCGGATAAATAGTTTTTTCACAATCCCAGTTCTCCGAATTCGACGTACTTTTTTCAAGAAGGTCGTGTTACTCGGCTACTTGTCGGATTTGAATTTTACAAAAAGCATTTTAAAGAAGAAATAAAATTCTTCAAATCGTTAATTCTCTCGATACCGACCGATAATGTTTAGTGGGTGAAAAACGGCGTCAAACAGGAGCGAAAAGGCTCGAATGCATCAAACTAGTCGCGGAGTGGGAGTCGCCCGCTACGCGAGGGGAAAACTGTATACCTTGTATCTTTCGCGCGTCGCGTAGCGGGCGACTCCCACTCCGCGACTAGTTTGATGCATTCGAGCATTTTGCTCCTGTTTGACGCCGTTTTTTACCCGCTAAACATTATCGGTCGGTATCGAGAGAATAAACGATTCTAAGAATTTTATTTCTTCTTTAAAATGCTTTTTGTAAAATTCAAATCCGACAAGTAGCCGAGTATCACGACCTTCTTGAAAAAAGTACGTCGAATTCGGAAAACTGCGATTGTGCAAAAACTATTTATCCGACAGCTTTGTAATTGTGCACCAATAAAGTATATGTTAATAACTACTTAAATTCAGAGCAACTACGCTTCATCTCAGAAATTGACCAAGTTATGAATTTTCGAAAAATTGATGTTTTTTCCAGTTTTTTGGACTTTTCTCGGAAACTAATTATCCGCTTGAAACGTGTCACCTCTCATTTTTTTTTAAATTCTCTACAAAAAGTGCTTTAACAGCTTTTCGATCAGATCAATACTTCACGTTTTATAAGCGAAAAAGCAAAATTTTGGATTTTTTTGGCTATTTTTCGCTTCTCAAAAAAATTCTAAGACGAGTGGGACTTATCATGAAAAACATGTAGAAACCACCTATTGCATGACTGTACAGTCAGATTTCAGGTAGTATTTTTGTCACGAAATCGACCTTTCGATAGCTCTATTGCTTGGTCCATAAACAGACTTTTCTCTTGAACAGTCGTCACCACTCCTCAACATGCGCGGTGCAATTGGTGATTGTAGTAATAGTAATAGTTCTTGGACCTTTGTCTGAGGTATAGTTACTGTATTGCACTTAGCTGAACATTCAAGATCGGTTTTGCAACAACGCCATCTAGCTTGTTATGAGGATCTTCCACGACAGATAAAAATGATAGAATACGCCATATATAAAAAGAGATGGCATTGATGATTGATAACTCATATCAATAAAATTTTGGTTTAGTAACGGTTTACTTTTAAAGATGTTATCATTCAGAGCATCCACAGACAGTTGTTTCGATGTATTGGGTCTCTCTAGTACAGGGATGAGCACCATATTCACGATCTAGGGTATTGATTCTGGTATTATTAACATAATATTGAATTAAAGAGGATGCGATAGGGCTAAGGAGGCCTCGCAGTACCTTGACCTTAAGATCTATTGTGAACTACGTGCTGTTTATCATCCCGGAAGTAAGGTCTTAATATACTCTGCTAATTTCTTGAGTCCTACGTCCATTATTCGCACCGTTTACAAAAAACAGTATAGGCGTTTTCGCTCAGGTTCACTAACTCGATACATTGGGTCCGGATCTACCCGGATCAGGACCCGGTTTTTAAGTTTATGAACTCATCAGGTTTAGGATTTGAAGTGACAGTCGTATCAATAACATAACCAAATATTTTATGGATAAATTTTTTCAGTCCCAGTTCATTTTCGGATTGTCTCTAGCTATGCTTGCATTCATTGGCTTTTGTAAAATATTTCTTATAATTTTTAGTGTGTCCTTCCATGTTTAATGTTATTGTTGAGTTCCTATGTTAAAGAAGTAGATAATTCATTTTTTCAGTTCCAGTTTATTTATTGATTGTCTCTAGCTTTGCTTGGATTTATTGGCTTCTGTAAAATATTTCTTATCATTTCTTGTGTGCTCTCGCATGTTCAATGCTATCTTGAGTATCTATTTTGAAGAAGTAAAGAAGACTTTAGCTTTAACATACTATCAAAACGTAATCGAAATCAGGCAGCGAAAATAGCGATTAAAAGAACAAATATCTACAACATCGAAACTCGTATTTATTGCATTGGTTTTAAAACTGTTTTAATTTTCGTTCTTCCATTTCCTGGACTATTTATCAGTATATAAAATTGGTCTCATTCTTTTTCGACAACACTTTTCTTGAATGAAAAGTGATATTTCCAGACATCCTTAACTATGAAAGGTTAATCTGTGAAAAATTCAGTAGTTTTATCGGCACAAGGAACCAGAACAAAAACTTATTATTCTTTCAGCGACGTTTCGGAAATTTTATTTCCTTCTTCAGGCTACAAAAATATATAAAATACAATCAGTCGAGCACTCAGAGAGAATCAAAAGGAATACAAACGTCAAAAAATAATAAAAAATATAAAATATAACAATGTTGAATACATATACGTCATAAAGATAAAAAATAAATATCTATAAGAAGTCCAAATTAAAATGAACAATAAGGACATATTCAAAGACTCACACCATATAAAAGTATCACAATTAAATATAAAATTATTGTAAATCTAAAATATTACAAGAAAAGAGAACTCACCACATCAGAATAAAAACTATAAACATGATAAAATATAGGAATACATAATCTACAGGGAAAATAGGGTTCTAACGCAAATTACATAGTGACATAAATAAAACATTTGAAATCAAAGCGGCAAACAACAATGAAAGACAGGTACACATATGTTCACTGTCTTAGTCCGACTTCTTTGATCAATTGCAATATACAGCGCTCAACGTATCTACATCTGTTCTAAAATTTACTGTGTTAGGTGTGCGTCTAATAAAAATCATTTCATTAATTAATCTTTTAGACAAATTTTGCTCTGTACACAACACCTTAACATTATCGAAATCGAACGAATGATCATTGTCAACCGCGTGTGTAGAAAGTGCAGTAGCCTGCGATAAATTACGACAGTCCCTACTATGTTGACTCATTCTGGTTTTCAAGTACTGCTTTGTCTGACCAATATAACAACCATTGCAATCCCGACAATCCACCCTATAAACAACATTAGAAGTTTTTTCCAATTCATCACGATCTTTCAACCTACTATAAAAATTCTTAACTGTTTTTCTATAATAACTGTATATCCTATTCTCATTTGACTTCATCACCCTCACCAATTCACCCGTCAACCAGGGGATTGCAATGGTTGTTATATTGGTCAGACAAAGCAGTACTTGAAAACCAGAATGAGTCAACATAGTAGGGACTGTCGTAATTTATCGCAGGCTACTGCACTTTCTACACACGCGGTTGACAATGATCATTCGTTCGATTTCGATAATGTTAAGGTGTTGTGTACAGAGCAAAATTTGTCTAAAAGATTAATTAATGAAATGATTTTTATTAGACGCACACCTAACACAGTAAATTTTAGAACAGATGTAGATACGTTGAGCGCTGTATATTGCAATTTGATCAAAGAAGTCGGACTAAGACAGTGAACATATGTGTACCTGTCTTTCATTGTTGTTTGCCGCTTTGATTTCAAATGTTGTTATTTTATGTCACTATGTAATTTGCGTTAGAACCCTATTTTCCCTGTAGATTATGTATTCCTATATTTTATCATGTTTATAGTTTTATTCTGATGTGGTGAGTTCTCTTTTCTTGTAATATTTTAGATTTACAATAATTTATATTTAATTGTGATACTTTTATATGGTGTGAGTCTTTGAATATGTCCTTATTGTTCATTTTAATTTGGACTTCTTATAGATATTTATTTTTTATCTTATGACGTATATGTATTCAACATTGTTATATTATATTTTTTATATTTTTTGACGTTTGTATTCCTTTTGATTCTCTCTGAGTGCTCGACTGATTGTATTTTATATATTTTTGTAGCCTGAAGAAGGAAATAAAATTTCCGAAACGTCGCTGAAAGAATAATAAGTTTTTGTTCTGGTTCCTTGTGCCGATAAAACTACTGAATTGTATTATTTTTTGGAACGATATAACCTTCGACGAATCTGTGAAATTACGATGAATTTTCTTATTATTCATGGATTCAGTTTATTTCATTTAACATTTTTCAATAGTGCTATTCAACTCACTGATCAACTTTAATGGTATGAAAAAGTAGATTGATGAGTTTCAGGTTGAAAAAATAAACTCGTTTGGAGTTACCTTCTTTTCACATTTATGATGACTCCTCGATAGATTTGTCTCATTTTTATTCGATACAATATTTCAGAAATAAAGGAATATAATTCATAAATAATTCATTTTTATCGATGGATTACTTGACTACGTTAAGACAGAATATTCTCTGAATTTACAGTAGGTACGTTTAAATAATGAAAGTTTTTCCGAGTTCACTCAAAATTCATTACCTATGTAAAAAAACATTGGAAATTCAACTGGCGTGGAATTAAAAGTGTTTGCTGGTTTGTTCATTTTAGGAAGAAGGCACAGAGACTTCTTGATTTTGCAACAGTGCGATTTATTGCATCTTTAGTAAGGCAATATAAAGGGTGTGTCGGGAGGAACGGCTTAATACCCATGAGTGTATGATACACGTGAAAATAATTCGAAGAAACTCATAGGATTCTAATTAATTTTTGAGATTCAGCCACATCTAAGATGCTCATGAAAAGCCTAATGCAAAATTTTGTGGTCATAGTGTTAACAGAACCATAGAAAATTCAATTGGACTATTGAGAAGGAGAATCTTCATATTCCATAACAAGATAAATTTATTTGTGATTGAAGATTGATATATAATGTTCGTTCAATTACATCTTCTGAACCTTAGAATTCTATTTTTTAATTATTGATTTTTCACAAATGTCATTTGTTGAACGATTTCCAGAAGTTTTTTCCGTTCGTGCTGATATTTTGCACTCACATACTTAGCACGAGTCCTACACAAAATTTTGATTCAATAGAATTTTTGCTCCACCAATGAACGACCTACTTAGGGTTTTTCTCAAATTTTTATTTTTTCTGTTATCGTAAATTTCAACAGGTAAAATTTGAAGTAAATGTTTGTTTCTGAAGGTTTTTCAATAATGACGTCACGTCTTAGGATGTCCATTCCACCCTTAAACGACGCTCCGCCACCTCTGATCCTTTCGCCCTCGCTCACTGCGGTTACGTTCACGTGGAACGGAAATTTATTTTTGCAATAAAACAACTAAACGACTGGGGCGCTGACATTTTTACGTAGTGGAACGAACCTCTTTTGTTGTAACGTCGGCGTTCTGGCTCGGCTAGAGGTGAAACAATGGGATCAATTTAGAAGGGCCGGAAATAGAACTTAAGTTCCAGTGAAAATAATTGTTTTTAGAAGGAGGAAAGAGTGAGAAATTCTCATGGTTGAAATGCAATTATCTGTGATATGTGGCCTTTCTTTTCAAACGAGGCTTAGGGCTCTCGAAGGGTTGATTAAGCCATGCTATTGAGAATGGGGTAGTTTAGATATCATCTTGGATTTCTTCAAGAATTTAATCATTTTGTAAGAATGGACAAATTTTCTTATTCGATTCATGAAGCTCTTCAAAACATCCAACCTCGTTTCCCATTCTTTGCGAAAGTGTGGCAAATCCATATTCCTTCATTAAACTTTCATCTTTTCCATTTGTTCTGCTGGATTTTGATACCCTGAACCATTAAAGGTGTGAATTCATCCCAAGCCTAGCTTAAAACTAGAAAATTTTCGTTGGTTGGTTGAATTAATTTAATTAGAATGAAACTAATAGCTTTCAGCATATTCAAGTTTAAATTATTGTTATGTTAACTTGAACAAGCGCGCAAAGACTCCTGACTCACAAATTGTGAGTGAAAAATAAATCAAACTCGAAAAATTGAAAAGAAAATGGGAATTTGATCATATGTTTTCCGCGATAGCAGAAACAATAGGATTCGTTTAGAAGGACCAGAAAAAGATATTAAGTTTCGGTGAAAATAATTGTTTCCAGAAAGAGGAAAGGATGAGAAATTCTCAAGATTGAAACGCAATTCTCCGAATGAGGCCTCTCTTTGCAATAGAGGCTTAGGGCTTTCGAAAGGTTGATTGAGGCATGCGATGTAAATGGTGTAGTTTAGATATCATCTTCGGATTTTATGCGAATGTACCTAATTTCTGATTGAATTCAAGAAGCTGTTCAAGATATCTAGCAAGATAGGAGAAAATTTGGCGAATCCATTTTAATTCATCAAACTTTCATCTTGTTCATATGTTATGATGGCTTGTTATACCCGAAACCTTGAAGGTGTATGTGAAAAAATGTTTTCGGAAAGATAATACTACCATCGTTTATTAAAGTGAAACAATATGAGAAAAATCTAGTTAGAAATGTCATAAAAAATTCTTAAAAAAAATTTAGTGATTTTCTTAGTAAATCCACAATAGTACAAGAACTAGCACATTGAAGTATACTTTCAATAAGCTAACACACAAGGACATTAGATACAAAACGATACCAACATAACTTATGTGAGATACATAATCAGAAAGTAATTGCGAACATGACCCTTATGAAAATTGATGAAATAAAATAAAACTCAGTACTGTACTTTCGATAATGTTTTTAGATCAAACAACACCCTCATGACGACCTGTAGCAACAAAAAAAGTTTGTGGTGCTCGCGTAGTGGTCATGTTCGAACAGCAATAACTCTCAAATTATGTAACTTACAGAAATGATGTAGATGTTGTTTTGTAGCTAACATCCTTGCATGTTTAATCATCGAAAATAAATTATGCTCCAATGTGCTCGTTTTTGTACTATTGCGGATTTATTAAGAACATTTTTTTACTGAAATTTTTTCAAAGAACTTTTTTTATGGCATTTTTCATTTAAATGTTTTCTTATTGTTCTATTCCAATGAATAGCTGAAGTATCATCTTTCAAAAAACACTTTTTTCACATCTGTCTTTTGTGTCCAAAAAAATCGATATTAGGTATTTGGAATAGTCAACTAAAAAAAAGTGAAATTAAAATGGGGATTGCACCAAAACTAAGGGGGTGAACTTTTCAATGTGGGTGTTTTTGTCGATAATATTAAGTATATTTGATGCCTTTATACTATCGCTAAGTCATGACCAAACACACTGTATACATACCAAATTATGACCAATCCTTTAAGAAACGCCCAATATGGTTCTGCCAGTAAAATAGCTATGAGTCGAACTTGCGTTGAGCGTTGAAACCACTTCTTGTCAAAAGATGACAGTAGTAAAGAATTCGCTGAAAATATTCAAAATGTTACAGTTCAATTTAAAAGCAAATTCCTTGAAAATATTTTTATGGTTGTAATGTAAATAGATCTGATTGTACCCAGCCTTAATTATTCTGGGACAATACAATACAGATACCCCGTTTACCACATATCCTGAACTTCAAAACATCCCTTCCGCCATCTGCCATATCGCAAACAACTCCCGCGACAATTAACAGTCATAAAACAAACTCCCAGGTTTCCGCGGGCCAAATTTCCAACTAACTATCTCACGAACGCCATAATTATGACGCAGCAGCGAAACACGACAACAAATTCAAATTCCACGAAAGAGTTCGGCGGCCAAATGCGTACCCACGCCACTACAGGTAATTGGAACAAAACTTTGTTTCCGAACTAGTTGTTGAAACATTTACTGTTGAAAATTGCACGGCAAGTTGTGACAGTTCCGCTGTCATCTCAATTCATGCGCGTACACATTACGTTGCGGATAATCGTGTAGGAACCTGCTCGATATTTCGCTGAAAGGGCCTTCGTTATGCACTCACCTCGAGTGCAAGTTGGTAATTAACTTTGCCAATTGGGGCCTTTGGGGTAAAAGTTATTTTAGTTGTTGCTGCGAGTTGAGTTGGCACGGATATCGTATTTGGAATGTTTGTGGTCGGTGATAATGCTGCAACTGTTAGGAATATGCTATTCGTTTTCTGACAAAAGTCAGGAAAGCTTCACAACGCTTGTTCATATTAAGGAGGAACAACTCCAAAACTTTGTTTTGCGATGAACATGTAGTTCGTGCAGCGAAAAGTGAAATATGTAGGTATAACACAATGCAGCAAACTTTTTTAGTGAGGAGCGATGAAGACTCTGATGTTATCAGAAATAAGGTGGGATGAAAAACTTGGAATTGTCATCCTAGGATTCTGCAATGACTGTACAGTGTACACATGATTTTTTTACCCATAACTCAGATTGGTATGCCTATATGTCACAGGGGCTGTGATAACGTGTCCGATTAGGGCTCTAGAGGTCATTATAGATCCCACAATCCCCTTTTTGTGACATAGGGCTACAGACACCATTGGATTATGCAGTCAGGGTAGAGACAATAAGAAAATTAAAGAGCAGGATGAATCTAAGATAAACAAAGTGTTTTTAACGTGGGTTCCCTTCCATTCGGGAATCAAAGGAAACGAAGAGGCCAATACACTTGCCAGAGAGGTTGCACGAATGTACTCATTGGCCCAGAACTTTGGTATAGGTAAATTAACCTATGAAGAAGGAGTATCTGGAGAAGGAGAAAACCGAGAGGAAAAAACTCTGGCAGAATCTCCCAGGGATGGATTATTCCATTAAGTTCCTTCGGAACTTTGAAACAGCAGATCCAATAGATATCTGGATCTTGGTATGAAACAATTACCCTCCTCACTGGCTTTCTTACAGGACACGCCTTAGGAAGCACCTGTTGAGGATAAGATTGTCGGACACTGACGAGTGTAGGTTCTGTGGGGAGAAGGGAGAAACCCCCATTTACCTCGTCACGGAATGCTTTGGCATTGCGAGCCTAAGGGGAGAATGCCTTGGTCGAGAGACTTGTAAGAGTGAGAAACTAGCCTCGTTGAAGCCTTCATAGATACTGGTTTTCATCAGATTTCTGGAACTGGAAGACGAGCTGTGAAAGATGTGGGCAGAACAGCTCTGTAAGGGGGCACAATAGACCTTGAGGTTGCAGTGAACTGTAACCCCTTTTCAAACTATCAACTATAAATCATCTAGGATAGTTTCAGAACTTAAATAGGAAAGTTGAATTCAGAAATCAACAGAATGAGACCCTTTCCAATTTTTAATAATACTCTGATTGAACCAATGATCCAGTCATTACTTTAAATACCTCATTCATTTACTGTCATTATGTACTAATACTTTTAAGATAAGAATCACAGATCAGAAATAATTGGGTGAATGCTTCGACACCATTCAACCGAATTCATTTTCTCGCATAAAAGTTGAGCAGTTGAATTTTTAAACACCTGATTTTATTAACGCTCCATATGTGAATTTAAGTGATAGATATTTGTTGAACGATTTATCAGGAATCAAGTCTTTCAAAATCATTATTTCCAAATCAATTTTTTTCACGAAGTTCACGAAAAATGTGGTATCGTTAATGAGCAGATATATATGAAATTTTGACTAGATCGGATATCTACTTCTGAAAACACTTTCTGTAGTGACGGCAAATAGAAAACATAGTACCTAATAGTTCCAATAGAATAGTGAATCTTTCTTCGAGTTTAGTTGTAATTATTAAATGATATAATTCGGCCTCTTTGTCACATACTGAAACAACTGAAACTACAGAAACGGGTCAAGGGACACCCTTCTCGACCCTGATTTCCGTTTGTTCCCCATTGATTACGATGCTGAAAGGATCTAATTCCCCTAACCGACATAGGGGTTGTGGCTATGACCGACTTACGTAACAACAAACTTTGCTCTCCGAGATGAGAAGAGGCACCCCTCCACATCTCCAACCCTTGTTCAACAGTATGCTCTGGAATAAATCCCTATTTATCGAAATATAAAAACCGGGATGCGGTCTGCTAAGTGCGTACTTTATGCTTCCCCGTTTCCTCGTTCTGGACGTCTCGCAGGATCTGATAGGAGCGTCCGCTGAGATAATGGGAGCATTAGAGTTTCAAGGTCACGAAACCAGTTTTTGTAGTGATACGGCCTCATGAGTTCCCCGGAAGTTTTGACTTATGGCGAGACTTCTTATGAATCCCTGGAGAACATGAAAGTTCACTTTGTGAGAAGGAGGGGCCATTCATCAAAATGAGATGTTATAGATTTACAAGTTGAGGAATGCTCCGATCGAATATAGTGATTCTTAAGAGTTTTTCATAGCACGAAAGAGCGCAAGAGCTATACAACTCTTGAATTGTTTTGTTTAGGTCCAGAATGGCCAGTTTCAGTTGAAATATAGGCTTTTTTAAATTTCTCGTGATTAGTGAGAATGACTATTGAGATTTTTATGTCAATGACTCTTCTACTCCTGTAAAGGAAGATGAATGGCCTTGGGATGACGATTCACAAGAGAGAGAGACCAGTTGGTAGCGTTGAATACTGTAATTTAACATTCAACCAATGAAAGGAAGGCTGACGTGTTTGCGATCGTTTCAATTTGCTCGCTTATTTCGGTGATATAGGAAACCTGAGGACGAAAAAAAAGCCAGTACTTCAGAAATTACTCGTCCGGAGAATCACTGGAAATGTCAATTATTAATATTCAGATAAAGTTAGTTCGAGGTAAAACAAACATTCATTTTGTGAACGGAAAATTCTTGATAATGAATCATTATTTGAAAGATTATTTGGGCTGTTTCCATTATCTTGGATTGTTGTATCCTTCAGGGAAATCGCAAAATTGAACTTAAAATTCAGCAAAATTAATGCGACTAGCTCTGACATTAGCTGTCAGAAAATTGAATTTCTAAAAATTCTGTGCCAGAAGTCGCTGACATGATCTCTCAACTAAGATGATCTGTGTAGTAGTTAAATTAGGTTGTTACTTCCCTGATTCGAATTCGTCCCCCTCAATTCAGAACGTATTATTTGTCTCCAAACATCTTTTTCTTCAATGGAGGGCGCACTGATCGGGTTGGCAGTTATAGTCATGAGGGCTGCTTCCTTCCATTTCCATCTTTCTTCCTTTGATATTATGGAAGCCTCGTTCCATCTGATATTGTGGTCTCCGTTCATAGCATGTTGGACTAGTCTGGATTTTTCGGATCTCCAAGTTGAGCCAATCTCTGGTGTTCTTTGATTCTAATCTTAAGGGGGCGTTTAGTTACCCAATGTAGGATCTGCCGCATTCACAGGGTATTTCATAAATACATTCCTTGGTAAAGTGATTTTCGTTGAAAGGTTTCACCTTCGTGAGTTTTTCCCTGATTGTGTCTTTGATCTTGAATGCTGTTCTCACATTGTATTTGCTACCAATCCTTTTAATCTTTTCAGACATACCTTCTACATATGGAATGACAGCAATTTTTCACTCGACTCATTAGCGGAATCATCCGGAATACATCCACAGACATAGTGCCGAAGATATAGTTAACATATAAGACAAATAATCATAGCTCTAACACAGTGCCCTGAAGGACTCCAGTAAACTTCTCCTAGTTTTCGCCTACCACATGATCATTTTATACTTCCTGATATCTTCTCTTCAAATAAGGATAAGAAGCGGATGTGCTGTTCATCCGCTGAAACTCAACTCTACTCAACTGATTTTTACTTTATGCCAACAGTGGAGTGCTGCTGAAGGTACCCAATGATTTCCATCACTCAGGCCAAACAAATATCAGTATGAATATACTCTATAGCTCCTCTCCTCTCAAGCACGAATAATTGAATCTGATACCACCCGCAGATTGCGAAAACATGCAAATGGCCTCCGCCAAATCCCCGACCTTTTTTTACCCAAAGAACCGGCTTCAAAACACTCCATCATCCATGCACTCCACGTACGTGGCACAAATTAAATTCGCGCGGATAAAATATTTCAATTTCGTCGGAGATAAGCCTCCGCACACATAATTATGTGACTGGCCACGAATTCAATTTGGACCTGGCCCTGTAACGGACGACGATACGGCAATGCCGGAGAGGTTAGGCAAAATAAACTAAGTCCAATTAGGCCCGAAAACATTACCGTCAAATTCGTTTTATTATTGCGCCTAATTGGATTAGTGTGCGGTGTTGGAAGGTCGGCAGATAGGCCGGTCGTGTCGCCCCGATTAAATCCAAACAAACCTGGAGAATGGGCGGCTGCTTCCGGCTTTTGGATTGTCTCAGATGGTAAACAACGCGACCCTTGATTGCCAGCCTTTTAGTATAAAATAAATTCATTAGCACTGGTCGATAGGTTTTCAAACTTTCTCTTAGAGCGCCGACAAAAATTCCTAAGGTGAACAGAAGGTTGTTCTTGAGATAAATCTAAGGGTAGACTTTCGATGATAGCTGCGAAAATTCCGATAGATGCGGCAGTACGACTAGTCCGGAGACTAGTATGGGTACCGCTTCAACCGGCCTTACTTATCTGGGGTGTTTCGAATACCAGGCGCCGAATATTGGTTGAATACGAAGTAAACGTTGAACTGTGCGTGTGGAGGTCTCAGTAGCCTCCTAATAATGTCCCTTCTAGCGAATCAAAGCGTTACTACAGTATTCCGAAGTGATTTCAGTGAGTGGAACGCAATATAAGTGCTCTGGGGTATCTCTAACCCCTCAAACGTATGTACACGGGTTTGTGTTTTTCAAAGAAAATGTGAGTTTTATATTGAAGACATGCCATTTCAGAACATAAAATCTTTATATTTTTCCACAGGAGAAGTATGCCATACGAAAAGAAAAGAAGAAGCTCACTGCTCTCTGGGCTACAGTTGAAAGTGGTGACGATGAAATCAGGGAGCGAAAACGTCACTGATCCTATTTCAGAAAGCACAACACCGATCCTGAGCATTATTCCACTGAAGCTCAAGTTGTTGTCTCGACAACAACATGAAGAAATCAAATAGTGGACTTCAAAATGGAATGGAAAATAAAACGCCCAACGTACCCCTACGGAAAAAAAATTCACGAGGATGGACTCTCAGTATTATGTTTTTCTCAAGAATACTGCTGCCACGAATTCTTTTCCTTTATAGGTATAGAGGAAATAATCAGGATTTCAAACTTGCCAGGAAATTGTTCATAAAAAGGCTAGGCTTAGAATTGATGAAATAATATTTCAAGGAAGGAAAATAATCCCGGAGTTCGAAGAAATATTCTACAGAATATTATGAATTTTGGCCAAGACGAAAAACCAGAGCCATTATCCAAGATTCCTAGAACTGCTGAGAAGTTTTCTCTGTGTCCAACGCACCGAGATCAAAAGTCTATGTCTGTTCAAATGTAATAGTCTAAGAGCCCGTGAACCCCAGACCTTCGTTATTTTATAAAAGCTGAAAACTTGTCTACGCATGCTCCCAACACAGGTAAGAACGATAGACCATTATGAAGTTCGGGTTACCCTGGCTTTGGCAGGTAAACGGTACTAAAGGGGTGTAAAATCATTTAAGTAAACCTCAAAAACATCTGAAAAAATGACATTCGATGCTACAACTGAATAAAATTGTTAAAAATTTTTGATTTATTCTATTAACAATCTAATTTAGTTGTAGCAGTGAATGTCTTTTCTTCAGATGTTTTTGAGATTCACTTAAATGATTAGTTATATAAATCTTCACCAGAAAATGTATTTGCATAAGTCATTATAATCATGTCGTCTTACTCGCACTCACTCATATATACTGTCTCGCGCTCGCACCTGCAGCTAAACTACAAGCTTGTCTGTCAAAGGTTGGCACTATCAAAAATGTCTGTCTAATGAGAAAACATTATCTCATTATTACCCAAATATTATAAATAAAAATCAGCTTTTATACTATAACGTAAGTAGAATTACATATAATTTAATGAACATTAAGGGTGTCTGGCAAGGGTTGCCACTATAGTAAGTGTCTGGCAATTAATGACGTGAATTTTAATGATTTCCTGAAAGTAATATCAAAAAATCACACTTTATAAAGTGACGAAACTAGATCAGTATTTTACACCCCTTTAATACCGTTTACCTGCCAAAGCCAGGGTAACCCGAACTTCATAATGGTCCATCGTTCTTACCTGTGTTAGAAGCATGCGTAGACAAGTTTTCAGCTTTTATAAAATAACGGAGGTCTGGGGTTCACGGGCTCTTGCTCTATAAGAAGGAACCATAAAAATGTGCTTGGCGCAGCGGCAGGTGATTTCCGTCTAGAGTCGAATCGAGAAGATTTCATACAATCGTTTAGTTTTAACTGAGTATTATTATACGAATGCAATTCTAAAAGCACATCTAAGTGAAATATATACACGCTCTCATTTATTCCTTATCGAATTTATTCCACTTGGAGGTTCCACACTGTATACACTTCGTCAAAAGATTTTCTCTATCCAGTATTTCAGTACCATCCACAGTCCGTTCCGAGCACGATCCTGGCAGTCTCTTAGGGCGGTCAAAGGGAGCGTTTTTATGACAGTTTGACCAATACGACGCAAACCAGACGATTGTGTTCGTTTACAAAAGGTTTTTTTTTTCCAACAGCTGACTTTTGTACGGTAATTTGCCGGTCACGAAACTGTTAGTAATCGATCTTATGCGCATGTTTAAACTTTGACCGTACAAGAACCGTCCAAACAGTACTTGATCCAGACCAGGGATCGAAATGACGATCACAAAACCGTTCCACTCACGGTCCCGAAGCAGGATGGAACAAAAACGAAACCGTTCTCAAACAATACATTTTCAGTTGGAACACATTTTTATCTATTGCGCAGAATCCTGACGATTATTGTACGATCAATTCTTGAGTTGGAACAACCTAAAGTTCCTTCTTATATTTGAACGGACTATAGATATTTTTTTGTCAAATGCTAATTACTTTTAAGTCCAAAACATCCGAAATAAGCTCCTAAAATTGCGTAGATTCAGAAGGCGAGTAAATTAACAGTTATCGATTGAGGTTAAAAAAAAATTTCCTGTTACGTTTATCATTCTGTAACAAGCTGTTAACAATTTCTAAAAATTTCTCATTCTTTCATTCATAATCCACTTTATTCGGAATTATGTTTTGAATCCGATGAGAACTGACATTTCCCAACAACCATGTTGGGGTATGTGATGTCCCACATATGTTTTTGTGGGAAAAAAATAGACCTTCTCTTCTCTACCTTAATTATTCATGGAAATCTGAGGTGATCGTCAATGTCCTTTTTGGCCGTTACCTCTTGGGTGTCCAGAACCGCTTTCCCCTAATAAATTGTTTTGACACCAGCCAGCGCTGGACAATTGCATACTATGTGTTTAACTGTTTCTGCACCTGATCCAAAAACCCTGCATATTTTTGGCCTGGGTAAGTCCAAGAGTGTTTTTTCAAAGGGTAATACTGTTATTCAATTCCAATACTGTACCGCTGTCCACAACAAGTTCAGGTCCAGCAGTTTTTTATATTTCTACATTTAAACAAGGAGCATCTAAATATTTAATTTGGACATAATTAATACTTTTTTCAAATGTGACCATGAATAAAAAGATAATTGAATTAGTTAATGGGGAATTCATAATTGGAATAGTGCGTTGTGATGAGCTTGCTGATATCAAAACAGAATAATAATCGCTTTGTATGAATAAATTATCTAGTCATTTCCGAACGAAATAGTGGTTTGGTGTAATTAATATTCTATACAAACCCAAAATCTGCATTGTTGTGTAATTAAGAACCCAATATATATGAATTATTGTAGTTATTTTAAGTTAACCGTAATTTTTCATTAAATTGGAAAATGAATGTTCGATGGAACGATTCTACTGATGTTAGTCTTACAGATCGAATAAATTTCACACTGGCAAATTTTAATTTAGTTGGCATTTTGCAGGTTTAAGCTTGCCATCTAATCCATTTTACATAAGTTTTCAATGTGCATGCCTACATATATGGGTCATTCAAATGAAAAGGAATCAAAATCTAATACATAGTTCGTTTTCAATCGATCTGCTCTTATTGTAGATTCCTTCGTATATCCGAAATAAAAAACGCAAATTTTATATGCCTCCAAATACCACAAACATTTGTAGCTTTTAACATAACAACATCGTTAGGTTAAAATAGGAACAGCAACAACTCTTATAAATACTAGTTGTGATGCCACAATTTCAATTTGTGCACCGGTAAATCGATATTTCCCCAGAAAATCGAAAAAGACTATACCTATAAATCTTTCATTATTCAAGTGACACTCAGATCCAGATCTTTTTTTACTAAAAAATAAGTGTTTTTGGGTGATTCCTACTCTTATAAATACTTGGCACTGCTCCTATCTTAGCGTATCTTACCTATCCTAACTCAAGCTAACCTATCAGTTTAGGTTATGTTATCTAAGATAGGAACAGTGCCGAGTATAGATAAGAGTGGGAATCACCCAAAAACACTTATTTTTCAAAAAAAAAGAACTTGCTTCAATTAAGAGAAGTGTCACTTGAATAATGAACGATTTATAGATAGTCTTTTTCGATTTTTTGAGGAATATTGATTTGCCGGTGCTCAAATTAAAACTGTGGTATCACAACATCATAAGGAAACAATATGCCAAATATTTTGAAAATTCTCCGTAAGAAATTCTATAATAATTCATCTCAAATAAAGACATTGGATTTAATGAACATGTAGTCTTGAATAAACTAGCTCATAATAAATACATAACTTGCTGGTTTATATCAGTTCAGAACGACAAATTTGTATGAACACCGAAAAAATTATTGAATTAGGTAAACAGTAACCTGCCATTAATTAACGAAATAATTGTGGTTACTACGTTAATCAGAATTATTAAACTGCAAATCTGCAGTTATCAGACTTATCACTAGCTATTATTAAACACAAAACCTGCTACCACTAATATTGTTCATGTAATTCAGCAGATGTCCTCAACGTTATTAACTATTTCTACCATTGTGTTAGTCGTAAGTTCTATCGCTACTATTGAATCATTCTTATAGCAGGTGAACATAACCAGGTAAATAGTTTTATTTATAGTTATTATACTTTCACTAGTCCCATATCGTATTGAATTATTTTATTGCAGTCATCAAATTCTTAATTAAGGTTAACATATTTTTCTCTGTGAACTAAAATAACCTCGAATAACTACAACGCGACTGTTCTGCTTATCTAGAGAAAACGTTACTTGTCCGAATTCTCTTCATACTGCCAAAACTTTCAATAAAAAAATAATAAACCAAATTATGAAGTTATTTTTGCCAAGTATCTAATATACACCGCTCCCCACAGAGAGCGCTGTAATTTACGGGCCCTCCACCGAATGCCCGACATTCCAACAGTCCTAATTTTTTATGGCACGAGCGAAAATATTTACAGATGCCCTTTGGTGTGGGTGTTTTGGGAAAATGCTCTACGTGCGTGGAAAGTTTATGTGCGTATCGTAAGCGTCAAATGAACTTTTCCCCTATGGTTTACTATTAATCGTCTTGTTTCGGAAGTTGAACTGCCATCATGAGTGGGCCTTTTTGCCCGGAAGGAAGAAACGATGATATCTTTTGTCCGAGTATGAATGGGGCAGAATAAATTGATTCATTCTTCGTGTGACTTATTTCCTGAAGGGGTGATATTTTCAGTTTTTCCAGGGATGGACTGAGGTCATAACGTTGACTATAATCAATCAGGACCAGTTCTAGCTTGTCTTGAATTGCCTTCTATAGGCAAATCAAGCTAAGCGATCTGCTCAGGTGACGATCTGAGTAACCTTTAATATTGATAATATTCCTTCATTTTGCATTGTGTTGTCGTGCTTTATGTGAATATTTAACATTATTGATGATTTTTTAAGTATAATTCATTTAAATCGCGATTTCAGTTCCTCAGTGTTTTTCCTGAGAAAAAAAAAATTAAAATAATAATCCTACATTTCCATGCCTTTCTACAAGCTGGGGATGAATTTCTTGTTTGGGTAGAAGGGAAATCGAGGAATAAAGTTACAAAGTGTTGATGGATCGACGAAACGCCTGACAACTGATAGTCTAAGAGCCCGTGAACCCCAGACCTTCGTTATTTTATAAAAGCTGAAAATTTGTCTACGCATGCTCCCACAAAGGTAAGAACGATGGACCATTATGAAATTTGGGTTACCCTGGCTTTGGCAGGTAAACGGTATTAAAGGGGTGTAAAATACTGATCTAATTTCGTCAAATTATACAGTGTGATTTTTTTATATTATCTTCAGAATATCATTAAAAATCACGTCATTAATTGCCAGACACTTACCATAGTGGCAACCCCTTGCCAGACACCCTTAATGTTCATAAAATTATATGTTTTTCTACTTATGTTATAGTACAAAAGCTGATTTTTATATACGATACTTGGGTAATAATGAGATAATGTTTCTTCATTAGCCAGACATTGTTGGTAGTGCCAACCCTTTGCCAGACAAGCTTGTAGTTTAGCTGCAGGTGCGAGCGCGAGACAGTATTTATGAGTGGGTGCGAGTGAGACGGCATGATTATAATGACTTATGCAAATACATTTTTTGGTACAGATTTATATAACTAATCATTTAAGTGAATCTCAAAAACATCTGAAGGAAAAACATTCGATGCTACAACTAAATTAAATTGTTAATAGAATAAATTGAAATTTTTAACAATTTTATTTAGTTGCTGCATCGGATGTCTTTTCTTCAGATGTTTTTGAGATTCACTTAAATGATTACTTATACAGGGTTTCTATAAATTATTGTAACAGCGCAGTCGGCTTTGGATTATGCAAACCACAGAATTCTGTGATCATGCAGATTGGTATTTTGCAATCCAAAGCCAACTGCGCTGTTACAATCATTTATAAATACCCTGTATAAATCTGTACCAAAAAATGTATTTGCATAAGTCATTATAATCATGCCGTCTCACTGGCACCCACTCATAAATACTGTCTCGCGCTCGCACCTGCAGCTAAACTACAAGCTTGTCTGGGTTGGCACTATCAAAAATGTCTGGCTAATGAGGAAACATTATCTTATTATTGCCCAAGTATCATATATAAAAATCAGCTTTTATACTATAACGTAAGTGGAATTACATATAATTTAATGAACATTAAGGGTGTCTGGCAAGGGGTTGCCACTATAGTACATAAGTGTCTGGCAATTAATGACGTGATTTAAAATGATATTCTGAAGGTAATATCAAAAAATCACACTTTATAATTTGACGAAAATAGATCAGTATTTTACACCCCTTTAATAACATTTACCTCCCAAAGCCAGGGTAACCCAAATTTCATAATGGTCCATCGTTCTTACCTGTGTTGGGAGCATGCATAGACAAGTTTTCAGCTTTTATAAAATAACGAAGGTCTGGGGTTCACGGGCTCTTGCTCTATGAAACTTGAAATCGGTAAACCAGTCACAGAAAATATGAAATTTTGCTCCTTGCATTTTGTAGATGACGACTATTTTCATCGAGGTAGGTACGGATTACACAAAACTTGAAGGTTTAATTAGATTCATTGGGTTAATCGTTTGCGGATCCCAGTTCATAACAGAGGAAGTTTTTGAAAAATTCTGCTTTGCCTACCAGAAATCTTCCTGGATTTACCACCAGAAAGGAGAAACAACCGAAGTGTTCCAGTTATAGTAGTAGAACTGAAAGGTTAAAGCATGGAAATCCAAAAAAAGAAAAACCCACTGAAAAATGCTTTTGTGGAGAGGAAAAGTACTATTCGAATATAATAAAATGAATTGAATTCAACTGTTCAACAAACAAAATCGTTTTCCTGTCACCTAATTCATCTTTCACTATGGCTGAAATAAATTGAAACAAATGATGACACCCACTGCTTCACAGAATATATATACACAATAATACACTCATTCACTATAGATTATTGAAATTTTGATATATTGATGAAAAATACAAATTTTATTGAAGCAGATATAGACATTAACAATAGAACCAAACCCTTTTTTGTCAATATGAATAGTTCTACGAATGCCTGCCGTGACACTGCATTCTTATTTTCAGATGTCTATTATAACCGTTTCTCCTCACAATATTATATTAAAGCAGCAGTAAGGGAATGTTTTTAAACAATTCGAAATTGTTTGATTCGGTAGTCAGAATATTGTACAATGAGTCATAACTCACATAGCAACATCAGTTAAAATAATATTTATAATAATTTATTTCGAACCACGCCTTCATAAATCAGGAAATATTTATCCTGATGACTTTCACATCAGCCTTGAATTGAATAATAGAGAAAACTTCGGGCTTATACAGGGTGATTTTTTTAAGTGTTTCATTAGACGTTTTCGAGGAAGGAATTGTAATACAGATTCAAGATTTTGGATTTTCGTTTTAGAGTACATGAACTTTAATTGTAAAATATTTTTAAGAGGAATCTACTTCCGGTTTCACCGGAAACGAATGTAACTTCGTTATTTCAAATGCAACACCCTGTATATTTATACATATTCGAATTCTTCGTTCAATTCTACACTGATTTGATGTATGATATGTGCAACCACTCAAGCGGCTCTTGAATTATAGCCTGATTATCAATTCTTTTGAAAAAAAGGTTGTCACAAATTAGTGTCCATATCTTCAAAATCCCTCATTACAAGAATTTCTTTTTGCGAAAGTGGAACAAAAGAAAGTATGCTGGTACTGTTTCTTGTATAACTTATGAGGAAATATTATACAGGATGTCTGAAAAAGGGCCCCAAAGTGAGCCTCAATAAAACTATAAAATCTCACTTTTTCAAATGGCAACCCTATAATTTTGTAATTCCAATCGATGGCTCGTCAAAAACCAGTTAGGGTGTCCCGAACATTTCATGCCTCTAAAATCAGTAGTTTTGCCGTTGTTGAATAAAATTCGAATTTCAGGATTGAATCAAGGTTTCTTAGTCTAACCATAGATTTATTAAGATAGAAGTTTTCAAGAAGGCTATGTCTGTTGATTTATAATGCATTCTAGAGAACTGTCATTTATACTTTTTGAGCGCTCGTTCTACTTAGACGAGTGCTATATCGTTTTGCCCAAATGTCTGTAATTTTCGAATTTTGAGCCGAAAATGGTCTCAAACGATAGGGTTCGACTCCCTGATGGAAAATATGAGGTCAAATCAAATTCTGTAGGGCCGGCCGTCCGTCCGTGAGCACAATAACTCTCGAACGGATTGTCCTAGAGACTTGAAATTTTCAGGGTGTGTTCAGCTCCCAAATAGCTCGGTTAAGTTCGTTAACCAGAAAAATCGTACAGGGTGTTCCATAAAAAGTTGCCATTCAAAATTTTTGTTCCTCAATATTTCACACAAAACGAGGGCAAACGGAATGAAATTTTGCAGCAACTTGCCAGATGCTCATAGTGAGCCTCTCGCAAAATTTTGTGGCCATAGTATTAACAGAACCATAGAAAATTCAATTGGAATATTGAAAAGAAGAATTTTTTTATTTCCATAACCAACTTTCCGATTCAAATGAAATTCATTTTGTAAGTTGAGACTGATATACTGAATGTTCATGCAAAATTTCAAGAGGATAGCATCATCAGAACCATAGAAATTCCAATTGGAATATTAAAGGAAAGACTCTTTATATTTCCATAACAAGATATGCGAATCAAATGAAATTTATTTTTGGAATTGAGATTTATATATTAAATGTTTGTGCAAAATTTGAAGATCATCGCATCATCCGAACTATAGAAAATTCAATTTGAATATTGAAAAAAAAATTATATTTTCATAACAAGATATCTGAATTGAGTGAAATTTATTCCTGGTATAAAGATTGATATACTGAATGTTCATGCCAAATTTCAAGAGGATCGCATCATCAGAACCATAAAACTTAATTATTTTAATTTTCAAGTGTGACCATAGAATTAAATTTTTTAATTGTTTATATATAAAGTATCAATTTCAAGTCATATACAGAATTTTGAGATGATAGTCCTATTTCTCCACCAGAGAACGAGCGCTCAGAAGCTCCTGCTCAGGGCTTGCTTCCATTTTTTATTAATCGGGCACTACGCAAAATATGAATTACACTAACAGTGATGTATTGAATATGTTCTTCATTTATGGTGAATGTAACAAAATACTGGAAAAGACAGTCAGAACTTTTAATGAAAGAAATCCACATTGTTATTGTAGTATTAGTTTACTGTTGTGAATAAAATTTTTGTCATAGTTTTAAACTAAGAGATCATTCATTATCTATTACTGTATTCACTCGAGTCCGTTTAGGGTTAAGGCTTCCAGTACGGAGAAAATTGTTTAGATACCTCCTGAACTTTGATTTCGTTAAAGTCAATAAATGTGAATTTCGTTCGTTGAATTTCTAATTACCTTTTCTAGGAATTTGTTACATTTGCCGCAAATAAAGAACATACCCTTGATATATCATTCCAGTGAAATTATTATTGCATGTTTTGCTTAGTGCTTGATCTTTTATAAGAAAAAGTAAGAATGACAGTTTCTAACATAGCCTACTTCAAAAATGCAAGCTTACAAACTGTGCCAAACCTGTCTTTAATCGTGAAATTCGAATTTTATTGAATAACGTCAAAATTACTGATTTTAGAGGCATGAAATGTTCGGGACACCATAACTGGTTTTTGACGAGCAATCGATTGGAATTACAAAATTATAGGATTGCCATTTAAAAAAAGTGAGATTTTATAGTTTTATTGAGGCTCACTTTGGGACCCTTTTTCAGACATCCTGTATAATATTTCCTCAGAAGTTATACAAGAAACAGTATCAGCGTACTTTCTTTTGTTCCACTTTCGCAAAAAGATATGGACACTAATTTGTGACAACCTTTTTTTCAAAAAATTTGATAATCAGGCTATAATTCAAGAACCGCTTGAGTGGTTGCACATATCATACATCAAATCAGTGTAGAATTGAACGAAGAATTCGAATATGTATAAATATACAGGATGTTGCATTTGAAATAACGAAGTTACATTCGTTTCCGGTGAAACCGGAAGTAGATTCCTCTTGAAAATATTTTACAATTAAAGTTCATGTACTCTAAAACGAAAATCCAAAATCTTGCATCTGTATTACAATTCCTTCCTCGAAAACGTCTAATGAAACACTTAAAAAAATCACCCTGTATATCGATTTCAACCAGTAACAATGGAATAAAAATAACGAATCTTTTTGAGCGCTTGTTTTACTTAAACGCGTTTGGCCTATAATTTTAGAATGTTGAGCCGAAATTGGTCCCAAATAATACTGATACTGATACCTTGGTCAAATTCAATTCTGTATGAACATTACTCAGCGTGGTCGGTCAATTCATCATTGAATGTTCAGACCCAGAACAAAGCTTCGGAATTGTGGAAAAACTCTCTGAAAAATAGATCGAGGAATTAAAGAATTAACTTCATTCATTCATTGTCCACTTAAACCACCAAGTTATCAAATCATTTGTGTAGTTGCTACTGAATTCTTCTACACCAGCAGCCACTAACCTATGCCCACATTAAACGTTTTTGGCTCAATCAATAACGCGCTCCATGATTTTTCACGGTATTTTCACCGCATTGGCGGAGAACAAGTGAAAAAGCTCGACGTCCAGCTAAATCAGCATCGAAATTGAAAACTGACAGACAAGCGGAAGCTCCCAGTTTCCTCCATTGTCCGCGATAAGAAATGAAATATCCGCCACATTTTTCATACATTTATTCTGCTCACGATGCTGCCGAAGCACGAACCGGTCCGACATCTGAAATTTCAGCTTTAATGGACACCTCCCAAGAAAAGCCCCGAGCGGAAAATTTGTCAGCAGACGTCATCATCCAGATAACGCGTTCTGCCGTTATCCGGATGGATGATCTGAGCTGTTTCGGAAATGACAGTTTTAATTGTTAATCTTGAATCGCAGATGTACTCGTTAATAAAACGATTAATTTCGAGACGGACAGTGAGATGCGATAACATTCACAAATATGCTCTTATAGAAACTGAAATGTACTACTGCGGAGTATATAACGATCCAGAAGAATTGAATAAGAATCCTACAATAACAATGGCGGGGAGAATGAGCTAAAAAGCTCATTACTTTTCCTCAACTACGAGACAATTCAGAGGAAAACTGGAATTACAATAAAAATAGTTTATTCACTCGAAAGAAAGGTACCTATAACAGGGTAACATTTAGAATATGCATGATTTAAAACAATTAAAGAAATTGAATAATACATTCAATCGAAATAAAATTATCAATAACTATTCCGAGAAAACAAATTGAACTTATGGTGGTATTCTGCTTTCATCTGTCAGCCAATTTGTGACTTTTCATAGGCTTACAGGAAAATTGCAATTCTGGACCACTTTAAGGGAATAATACTCGACGGGTGATCGGAAGCATTATCGAATGACATATTGCGAGGTTACGTTGAATGGTTTGTTTATTTCAGAACGACCACCAATGTTTTAATATAAGAAATTCGTGACGAATAAAAATAATATGGCTTTGTTTGATGGATTGTTATCGGAAGAAAATTATAACAGGTAAAACATTGTTCAATAATATACATGACCTGAAAATCACTCTTTTTCAAAGAGAGGAACTTTATAAGAATTGGAAGGAAAATTTTGCGTGATCGAATGAATCCATTTGAAATGCCGTATGCCCAGAAAATGTTCAGATTGAAGAAATGCCGAATGCCCAGTTTGTGAACATGTTCAGATTGAAGAACCAGTACCTATACTTGATAACTGCTTTACAATACTCTACTAATTTTAACCAAGATTTTGTTTTTTTCCGTTTTCAATTAATTTGATGGAAGAAACAAATGCAAACAACGAAACAACAACAAATCCAAACCATTATAACTCATAATCATAAATTTCCATAATCAAATCTTACGATTAAAGGTTATATTTTTGGATGAGTAGTTCAAAAGTGACCATGTAAAGAAGAAAGTTACAGGAACCATTCCAGAATTGCATTATTTACGAATCTGTAAGTTGGCCAATTAAAGATCAAGTACGCTACAGTATCGTATCTCACAGATGAAATGCAGAATACCACCATTAATTTCATCAGCAGTCCCTAGCCTAACCTAAAGATTGAATTTCGTTCAAGCATATTAGTTCGAAAACGAGGTGCATAGACTCTAACTCAACTCAAAATGAAAATTTTCAGCAATTATTTCCGATTCAGATAAAGAAATCGTCGCTCCCCGTATAATTCATATGCGTAGTAGTAGTTCCTGCACCCAATCCTGCCTGAAATTCCAAATTTCTCATATAATGGACATGCTGTCATTATGTTGCTGTCACTGGCCAAAAATTCGTCATCCAGATAAGATTTTTGCCATTCGTTAACCTCGCCAGTCTTGCCGTAGACTGGAGGCGATGACCGATCACAGTTATAGGTCAATAAAATCCGACGGACGCATTTTTCAATCGAATTATGTCACGGATTTCGTCCTGGCCCCAAGGAAAGTGATTACTCTGACGGTTTTTCCTGATTTTCCGGGAAATTGGCTGGTGTTAACGGAAGGGTGGGTGTGCGCGCCAGGCCGCGATTGAATCTTAATCCCTGATTTTTATGGGGATTCATCGGGAAACGACCAATCAACCTAAGTGATTTATTGGGTACTATTATTTTATCTTATCGGGAGTTAACACGCTGAAAATACCAGGAATTACGACTTTAATGACGAAATATTCTTTCGATTCGATGATTGAAATATATAAGTTGAAGGTTTCTGCAGTGAAAGAGATTACAACGAATAAAGCCTTCTGAAGATCGAGTGTCATACAAAGGATAAGGATTTTTCTCTGGGGGGAATCTATTTGAACTTGAAATTGAAGTCGAAGACGAATGATGATAACCTCTTGAACTGAAATGGTTTTTTATATTTCTTTAAACAACGAACGTTCATGCTTGTTATATTCTGCATTATTCGGATAATATCTATGATGAATAATCTTACATGTAATTAGATTTGACGAGAACGCTAATTCTCCCATTGAAATTAGACAATTTTCGAGAGCAAAAATCAGTTAGTTATTTAGAAACCTTCAGTAAATACATCCTGTTATATACATTTCGTAGAAAATTTTTCCTGAAAATTGAGGAGATATGCCAGTATATTGCATAAAATTGAACCATGAATCACCATTCACAACTGTTCGGGATCGAATCAAGTGAAGATATTCTGAAGTGAAATCAACACTCAGTTTTTCAAATTTCCATTGATACATTATATAAAGAGAAGAAAGTTATGTACCGTTGAAATGAGTTCTTTTGCATTAAGTAGAAAAGTACTGTACTAACATGAACTATATTTTGGAAATATTATTTGGACTACTTCCTTCATTTAAAGCATGTTTAACAAGCTCTTATGTATCAGTTTCTTTCTGTTGAGATATTTTTTATGTTTTTCGATTCAAGCACACATAAGCTACTTTATTTATGCAAGTTTTGGTGAGTTGATTTTCATTATCAGGTTTAACTTTAAATATATTTGCTTTGATTATATCTTGAGCTTTGAACGCTGTTCAAACATTGAACCTATCTCCAATTTTTCTAATCTTTTCAGATAACGGTTTGACATATGATATTACATTGGTTATCGTTGGGGCTAGTTCGGTTTGACTTGTTCTGTAGGTTATAGTTCTATACAATTGTTGGATCTTTCTAGAAATTTGTTAGGGTAGCCATTTTGCTCAAGAATTTCTGAGATATTATTAATTTTGTCGATTTTATCATTTTGAAGAGAACACATTTTTGATGCCATGTAATATAGACTTCTAGCTGTTCCTTGTTAAATTTCACGTCAACCACGGAAGATGTTTCACGCATCTTCTGCATTAGTCCTAAGGTGCCACGTCAATGTTTTCACATAGCAAGACTATTATTATGTGCAACACATTCCTCATTTGCCTCATCTTGCATACTCAACCTACAACTTCCTATTACAAAACCTAACTTCAACCGTCGCAGTTCCCAAGAATTCAGACCGAATACCTCCAGCTGCGGTTCTTGACCATCAGAGATTTTCACAGACCTGTTTTTTATTTATTCTCCCTGGTTAAAGAGAAGCGATTTTCAAATATCGAAAAAATTCAACTAAAACATCTGATATGACTGTATTTGAAAGCTCAAACTTAGTATTTACTATTTTTCCCGACTTTTATGTTGTTATTTTTTAGTTAGACATCAATTTTCGTTTTTTTAGATCTGTCAAAAATAACAGAAATTTTCGAAGAGCGATGAAAGTTTTAAGAATATTTGTCGATGGCTGACGGATGCTTATAGAAACGAAAGCAAATATAATGTAAATAGGCCAAATGATATTCCAATGAATGTTTCATAATCAAGAATTTCAGATCAACAACAAGATCATCTGCACTAAATAGGAAAGTAGATGCTTCAGGGATGAATATGCCCTTTCTTTATTTCGGAGAAACCTCCACAACTTTGCTTTTCTACATCGTAAAATCACGAGGGATGTTTCACGCATCCTCTGCATTCGTCATTGTATTTACATAGCAAGACAATAGCATAAACTGAATAGCCAAAAAGGTCAGTACTATAAATGTGATAGTTGTAACAGGATGTCGATGTGCATTATGTGCTTTCAAACGAAGCAGAAATTGAAGTTATTTATCTTTCCCTTGGATCATTACCTAACAAAATTTCAATAAAATGACTTGTATTTCCTATTCGCCTTGATTTATTCTATCTTCGCAAGCTGCCCAACCCAAATACAAATGTACTTGCCTCTGGGATTACAATAGACTATATTTTGTATATCGATTGAAATATATTCTGGGAGGATTCTGCATTTCTTAGGAACTTTATAGGTTTTCACTCCCAGTCTCTGAAACATAAATAATTAAAAAATGTTTGATTAAGGTGAAGTGCTCCTGCGAGAATCTTTGCACTTATTTGTCAGGAGCAAATTGGTCTTGAAAAAAATTGTTGCCTAACAGTAAAACTGAAAAATGAAACAAATTAAAAGGATATTGTAACGTTTCGGTGGCTATATCAGACACCTTCTTCGGACAAACTCTAAAATTCTTCAGAATTGTGTGTTTTCTCATTTGTAATCTGATTGACATTAATGTCAATCAGATTACAGGTGTCTGATATAGCCACCGAAACGTTACAATATCCTTTTAATTTGTTTCATTTTTCAGTTTTACTGTTAGGCAACAATTTTTTTTTCAAGACCAATTTGCTCCTGACAAATAAGTGCAAAGATTCTCGCAGGAGCACTTCACCTTAATCAAACATTTTTTAATTATTTATGTTTCAGAGACTGGGAGTGAAAACCTATAAATTCCTAAGAAATATATTTTGTATGTCTAAGTTACTGTATTTAATACTTATTACTTTTTCTCGATGTTTGTTGTTGTTTAGTTACATTATTGTTTTCCGAGAACTGTCCAAATTGACGAACATTTTCAAAGAGGGGCGAAAATTTCAAGAATTTTTCTAACGACGGCTTGCGAAATCTATCAGAAGCGAAAGCAAAAATGATGAAAATAGTCAAATAACATTTCAGTTTATGTTTCATCATCAAGAATTCAAAAACAGGATCAGCTGCATCGAATAGAAGAGTAGACGCTTCATGGATGAATATGAACTGTCTCCATCTTGAAAGCACTCCCTTTCTCAACGTTGTGAAACCACTAGAGAAGTTTCATGCAGCCTATGCATTAGTCGAGAATGTGGCGTCGATGTATATACATAGACAATGATCATTCGCAACACATTCCTCATTCACTTCCTCCCATCCACGTCACATCTTGCATACTCAACCTACAATTTCCAATTACAAAACCTAATTTCAACCGTCCCAGTTCCCAATAATTCAGACCGAACTCTTCTCAGTCAATCCTCCAGCTACGTTTCGCCTGAAGATGCCACACGATGTGAAACTATTCACCGCTCGCGAAACGTGCGCTCGCTGCCTCGCTCGCGTGAAATTAAATTTCGAAACGCGTAGCAATAGACGATATAAAGTAAGCACCACCGAATTCTCTACTAACACGTGTCTAGTACTCGACTTGTGTTCTTTGAAGTCATCCCGCTAGGGATGAAGGGTCTTATCATAGGAGCCTGCTCTCCAGCGACGCCCTGGCTTCCTCTTCTCGAGGTATCTTCGTCGCAATCTAAATATTCTATGCGAGGTGAGCGACACCTCGCATATTAACTTTGAAAGAGCTGTATGAGTGTAGTGTTAAGTGGCAGGTTTGTCACAAGAAGAATATACTGTGCCTGTTTGACATATTTTGTATGAGAAGTTCACCGTGAACTAGGATATAATACTGAATGAAAATGAATGAGTTTGAGCCTTTATGCTCTCAAGTATTAGCAACAAAAAAATTGAGGATTCTGAAAGAAGGTTTGAAAGGGGGTAGAGGTCTTGTTAATCATTAATGTGCTTGTTATACCGCATCTTCAGATGTGATGAATGCTAAAAAAATTCGTGCTAGATGGTTTAGCTATCATGATGACAGGCATCCCATATTTGATTCAATTTGAGTATACAGGGTATCCCGGAAAATGTGGAAAATCTTTCGGATTCAGATAGAACATAAAAGAATAAGATGACAAGGCCCCATAATTTTTTTTGTAGCGGCCCTTCCTACAAAGATACGACCTCCTAAATGACGCAACTGGAAATCCATTTTAGTGGAATAAATTTCAATTACTTACTTCTTTCATTATTTGTTTTTCGAAAACGGTTCAGTTTATCGACACTGAACTAGTACCTTTTCTTTAGCTTTATGTTCATGGTATCCAAATTTGTTTTTTAGCACATTATCATAGAGGGTGTTAAAAATTTAAGCATTAAAATGTACAACCCAGTCTACCCTGGTAAACTGAACAAGCTGATTGAAATTTGAGTGCGGTGATTTAAGAGATCCTTAATACTATTAAATTTTCATCAAATTATTTCGAGTAGTTTGAAACTTATTCCACTAAAATAGATTTCCAGTGGCGTCATTTAAGAGGTCGTATCTTCGTAGGGAGGGCCGCTAGGAAAAAAAAATATAGGAACTTGTCATCTTCATTTTTTATGTTCTACCTGAATCTGATAGATTTCCCACATTTTTCGGGACACCATGTATATTCTGGCGGCACAAAATTTCAGTTCATTGATAGATAAAACATATTTATGGCATGGAATTCACGCAATTGTATTAATCGCAGAGTTCTCTGATCTAAACTTGAAGGCTCGTCAGACGAGGTCGGCTAAATTCGGCAACGTAGCTTTATTTTACGTTACGACAGTAAATACTGTCAACTTCAGATGAATAAACAAACGCCTAGTTTGTGCTCAATAATATGTGAACGGAGTATATGCATATAAGCCGGAAACTGAACATTGTATGATTTTTTCATGATGTGCTAAATCCGACATGCTTTAAATGAAGACGACAGTATTTTATGGGGTGAACCTTCCATAATATCAAAAAAAGAAAAACTCAGACGTCTAAACTTGAAGGAAACAGCTCGCATATCAATAACAGGAAACCCCATAAGTCAACCGTCTGTTGATACTAGAAACTTCTGGTGTTCTGGGACAACTTCTAGTGAGTTAAACTCACTTACTTCACTTTGGTGTTCAAGCTTCATTTTCTTACTCTGGCCAAGCCGTATCAGCTGATTACACTGCGGTTGGGTATTTTAATACAGACCGTTGATTCCGATGCCGGAAATAAAACTGAAAATGTTCTGATTCAGCTCCCATTTTCCAGTGATAACTAGGGAAAATCTCCACTCTTAGCCAGCATTAAAACCATTTTCAAACGGCCGGAAACGGGATGATTATTGATGACAAAACGTTCCCAAATTAGTCTCGGTTCTTCACTCCGCACAGCGGGCACAACCGACAAAAGATTCGACATGCGCACTGCATCGGGATCCTGGAAATAATCAATTACCGCCCTTGATAATTAGGCGCTATTTCCTCATTAGCGCAAATGGGATCGTAGCATGTACAAAAATTCACGTTCCGCTATGCCTATAAAGATAAGCGGGGTTGGAAAGTTTTGTATCCTCGAGTATCATAACCCGGCTACCGTATTATTTCCTAGCCTGTAATTTTTTGTGTCCTACAAGATTCGTGAAGGGTTTTTCGTCGGTTTGCAGGCATCAGCGGTCCCAAAACTGTTGGGGGTTCGTGGCAGAGCAGAGAAAATTCCTGTAATGGGAGTTATTTAAAATTTGGTTTACTGGGTAAGAACCGCTGATCTATCGATTCTTAATATTAACCAGTGTTGATAAATAAATAACAAGGCAAATAGATGGATCCGTTACTGAAATACTTGATGAAGTTAGTAAACCGTGTTGCATCAAACAAATAAATACGACCCTAGAGAGGAGTAAGATTCAATAAATTAGACTTGAGAATTTGTAGTTCATTCACTATGTTGGTGATATTTTCAAGACGGGTAAGTTTATTTGATTTGTGTCAATACAAGATGATGAAACATGAACGAAATTATAATGTAACCTCGAAAATTTAGGTGTTTATGCATTTTTCATCGACAAGGTGTTCGATCCAATAGACGTGAGGTAGACAGCTTGCAGATTCGAACAACGAAAGTCTAAAATTGCAGGAAGTGATACATCTGCACAGTAGGATGAAAAAGAATACGAAGGATTCGGGAAAATTTATTTTTAAATGAATGGATTAAATGTGTGAACTGTAGTCGTTGATTTCATAACGGATGCTTGAAATTCGAGATTTTTTACGATTCATGCGGAAACTTGATAAAGAAAAGGCGTTACATTCAAATTAATATACACGTTTCTATTATAGTTTCATTATTCTGCTGTATTTATATATCATACTATTTTACGTTTTGTTATTTTCGTCTATTTCAACCCTAATTGGTGGTATGTATGTTCATATTATATCATATTTTGCAATTTATTATATTACCCCAACCTTTTGGCTGATGTTTCAACAGTTATGAAAACATATATCTTAAAAATTAAAAAAAGTTACATTGGTTTTCTCAAAATATGGTCGGTCTCCCCGGCCTTACCCTATATGGGTCCTTTTTTCGAATTTCTCCCAGCTTCTTGAATATTTTTTCAGAAAAGCATGTTCTCCGACATACATGTACATATATCACATAAAATGCACCCAAATATTTCCTTTAGTACTTGCCTTCATTTCGAAAATCTCACAATTTGGGTAAAGACACATACTAAATCAATAGAAAGGAAATCTAATATTTTCCTTTCGAAATATCTTATCCATTGTGTTTTGCATGGCTCCGTAAAGCCTCGGATTTTAATGATGAAGCTCGTTGTTCCCTACTTTGAATGATTTCTTCAGTATTATACATATAGTATACATATTGATAATTCACTTGAAGAAATATAAAAAAAATTTTTCATTCTAACAAACTTGGTCGATTTTCATTATATGACTTTTAATAAATAAAAATTCTTTCGATTTAAATACATTATATGAACTGTGTATGGAAAATATTCCGACATATTCGAAGGAAATGACAATCATTAACGCCCGAATGAAAAAATTTATTGAAGAGATCGACGAAAGTTCTCGATTTATTGAAATAATAATTTCCAACATGTGTACTTTTTGTATTCAATGTTTCGTTCAGCATTCGTAAACCGTCGTCAGGAAAACTCTTGTAACTTTCATAAAAGCAGATTTTGTTACTCTAGATCCAGCTCCAAAAAGATCTGAGGTTGTTCGACAACATGATGAACGTTTCCAAGAATTCACACTGGTTGCTTTTCTGATTGTCTCAAGTGTTTTCCTGACGACGCGACAGTTGGCGAATGCAGGCTGAAAAATCAATACGCCAAATTGATGGAAAAAAATATTTCAGGGTATCTTTCATTACCAGAAATGTTTTGCAACAGTTTGAAGACTGCTGGGCACTAATATCGTGCTTCCTAACCTTTAATTATTCCCAGCTATTCTAACAGCTGTTTCAGTCGATATTGAACGAGAAGGGTTGTTAGGAAACTTAACAAGTGTTCACATGCCTATTCCGAATTGCATTTTAAGTACTCATAATATTACCACACTAATATTATAAATTTACGAACGCATACGATGTTGAAACCTGCAGGTTTTTTGAGTGGATGTGCTGGAGTACTTTTTTTCAGGTTTGTAAATACTAAAAAAGTTTGAATAATAATGAGGGTAAGTGGTGAATTTATGTATATGAGCCCGAAATTCAGAACTATTCAGTTGTTTCAAGATGAGCCAAATCCATCAAATTTTTTAGCTTGCGCTGCGCTTTCGAGCAAATAATGGTCTGTTTTTTCGGAGAAACTGGACACGTTGTAACCGTAGCACTAGAACAATTGAGAACAGTCAATTCTAAACCATAAATGATTATTTGTTTGCCAGTTCTCCTCCAAGAAATAAGGACAACCAATCGTCGAAGATATATCACTCTTGAAACGTCCACATGAATTCTCGCAACTCCCCCATTACCTCAGACAGGTCCCGTTCTTTCGAATAACACGTATTCTAAAAATCTTATATAAATGTGATCCAGTCGTGATAAAATAGAAAATCACACCAAATTGTCATATTCCAACTTGCTGACATCCAGCGCGAAATAAGGAGTCTAACTAAACGGAGAATAGATGAGACACTAGTAGAACAAGCTTCAACGACATCTTTTTTTGTACAACATTACTAATTCGTGAAAAAAGCTCAATTGAAAAAGGAATCTGTATCGTAAAGCTGCCTCAAAAAGAATTCTGTTGTGCACCTTTTGGATAGGTAGGTACACCCATATACAAGGTGCAAAAAGTTTTTTGAAATTCAATTTCCAAAAGGAAATCAGAAATGAATTCGTGCAAGTTATCGATGAGTGAGGAAATTTATTTTCATGAAAATAATACCTGCAACGAACTTTCATCTGATTTTCTTTTGGAATTGAGAAGTGAGGATCAATAATCAAATTCTGGATAGAATAAAAATTTATTAACTGAAATAGATATCACCAATTGAAAATACAGATTCATTTCATAAATATCTAATCAATAAACTAATAATTGCATTGAAAACATTCTCAAAAACTAACAATAATGAATTCAATAATACAAAATATGAGTATTTACCTACTAAACTTATTCAATACATGAAAAACTTTTTTGAAAACTATCTTAATTCTTATAGGTAACAGAGTATATATATAATATATATTTTGAAATTACCTTTTTGCATCTCGATTTTCACATCCAATAACACAACACTTCTTCACTCTTGCAGGCATATCGAAATTCATGATATTTCAAAAAGAACGTGTCAAACCACTCCTTGTGTCAGTTGACAATTCAAAGGTTTTTTGATAATAACGATTTTACATACTTACTATTTTCTCTATAGGATTTCCATGAATGCAACGACATCTAACTATCAAATTGAGAATAATTTTTTCGTGTATTAGTATCCTAATCCGACAGGTGGCGCGACATATACGAGTGGCTCATCTATTATTTTAGTTTGTCTATGAAGGAGTCCTCAGAATCTACCAATACCCGAAATCACTGCTGCATCAAAATAAAAATCCTAATTTTTCAATTTGTATCTCATGTCTTTCCATATTATTATTCAGAGAAGAATAAAAGCACAAATACAACCCAACAGGACAGCTTTGTCTCACTTAGTTCTGTCAGTTGTTCAGAATAAAATACATGTAATACATAATATGTTCAAGCAATAAAGCACCTTGTCTCATAAACAAAATCGAATTGTTGTCCGCTTCTGAATGCTATTTGTTTATGTTTTGGATCTTTCAATTGTTTGACAAATGTTTCGATCTTATTTATGAGACAAGGTTCTTTATTGCTTGCTCATATTATGTGTTACATGTATTTTACTTTGAACAACTGATAGAACTAGGTGAGACATAGCTGACCTGTTGGGTTGTATTTGTGCTTCTATTCTACTATTGCTATTTCGTTTCAATCTTGAGGAAGTCGAAATTTATCGACGAAACGTCGACTTTGTTTTAAAAATTTGTTTTAAATTAGTCCCATAACCTGTGACTCTACCACTGAATAAAAATCCGAATGCTCGACTAGCAGCAGCACGAAGCTTCTCTATAAGCGGGACGAAGCTAAATATGGATTCCAATAAAACTCCGGGGTGATATATTTTATCGTTATTGGAGGAAAATCTCACAGCAATATGATAGTCATAAGATAGATAGGTTTGAATTTCCTGTGTATGCGACCATGATCATTCATCCATATTCAAAACAAGACGATTTCACAAGCACCAACAATAATTATATTTCTAGTTTGAAAAGGGGTCACAGTTGAATGCGACCTCAAGGTCTATTGTGCCCCCTTACAGAGCTGTTCTGATCACACCCTTTACAGCTCGCCTTCCAATTCCAGAGATCTGATGAAATCCAATATATGTGAGGCTAGTTCCTCACTCTTACAAGTTTCTCGCCAAATGTACTCTCTCTTTAGGCGCGCAATGGCTAAGCATTCCGTGACTAGGTGAATAGGGGTTTCTTCCTCCTGCCCACAGGTCACACAGGCCAACAGGTGCTTCCTGAGACGACAGTGTCCTGTACGAAAGCCAGTGAGGAGGTATAATGGTTTCTTACCAAGATCCAAATAACTTTTGGATCTTGCTGTTTCAAAGTTCGGAAGGAACTTAATGAAATGATCCATCCCTGGGACATTCCACCAACCATAAACATATTCCAAGCACGTCTGGGGAAATAGCAAATCAGTTACATCACGCATTCTTGAATCATCCCTCTTTAGTCCTATATAGAACCAGTTTCCCATGAAACCGTAATTATCCTATAAAACCAATTCAATTAATTCGTTGCGGGTTGAATTTTCCGTTCCTGCCTCATCCGAAGCACCCCCACTCTGATCTCGGTCCATAAAAACCGATTTTTCACCCCTGAACCGCAAATCTGTGCACCCCCGGGCTAGACGCTGAGTACGCGAGCACAACGGCGCGATTAAATATTAAACTGGGAGCGACTGGGGTATTTTTCGAGATTGAAATAACAGCAGGGCCTTCGGTTCATGCGAACAAACCATTAAGCAATCGATATAAAGCCAATTTCACGTAGTTTACCGCCGTGAGATTTTTACGATCGTTCTGAAACGCTGTGCGATACCCTTGTAGACGGCATACCTACAGTATTAGGTATCAGAAAGAGGCTTGGATGAGTTTTATATCTATAGCCGTAGTAATTGTTTCGTGTTGCCAATATTTCGTTTTGATGTACAATAAGACGAATAGGAAGCATGGAAAATGCAGGTGGAATATACCAGGTTTGCTAAATTAGTTGTCTAGTGAGTGAATTCCAGAAACCCGATTATGAAAGAAAAAATGAATGGCACATTTTTGGGCACGATTTTTGAGAGATTTCATTTGGTGGAAACCACAAACCTCTAAGTCAATCAATGGCGTCAAATGTAAAGTTCTCATAACTTCTTTATCACTGAAATTATAAACATGAAACTAAAACATTATACAGGCAGTTCTTTCAGTAGAATTCATTAAAGTAATATATTTTTCTTTATTTCATTTTGTTCTAGCTCATCGGATTTTTGAGATCCCCTCACCAGACAACGAATTTGGGACATCCGGTACAGTGTTCATCATCGAGGTTATGGTAGATGTGAAATTTAAATTCATGATCGCCATTCTTCTCAGTGGAAATACGAATAGTACTTTCGATTTTTTTCAGAAAGCGAGTACAACTCCCAAATATTAAAAAAAACAGACGTGTAGTATAGATACATCGTTCGCAAATTCTCGACATTCTTTATACAAAAATATTATCTCTTTCATTTTCAGTGCACCAAAAAAAAATACAATCGATTAATCGGTGGACTTCGATACAATATCAGAAACTACGATTTATACAAAATTTCTTAAGATAATAAAATGAATGTTGAATGTTTTCAACGCGAAGGCGGATATATTTTCAGTCTTTGGAGGGGGTTGAGGGAAGGATTTTTTTTAGTACACTGAATAATGCACTTTAATATCTAAGCTTAACATGTTCCAGATCATTTTTTTGTGTTTTCACAGTAACCGAGAAAATGAATCATTTCCATGATTCGGTCCGGCGCATTCGCCATTTTGCACCAACCGCTACTTTTACATATTTAGTGATATTTTCTGGTTGAACCTTTTGTTCAATATCAACAAACATCAGAGTTATCATCATTAGCGTTCATTTAATGTTAACTATGAAATTCTTAAATTGCGTTGAACATAGTCATGCATAATATTATTTTACATATTTCAGTCACATCATTCTATTGCTTCGATTTCTAGAATTAAAGGAAGTATTTTTCAATAATTGTTTCACTTTGTTGAACTTGAGCTGATATTTCTCGACGATAAAATAACCACAGAAATTTTTCGCAGGAGAGGCATCAAGAACTTTTGAGAAAAGAAAACGCGAAGATGAGAACAACAACAAAAATAGAGACATTACAAGATCCCAAATCGCTTATCATGTATGTTCAAATAGCGGAGATCATATGATGAACTGAAAAAACACAAAGATCCTAACGACGGAACCTGATAATTATAAAAGGAAAATTAAGGAATCCATTTGTAATTGTAAGATGAAGTAGATAATATGGCTTCTGTTGGAATAGATCGTATTTGAATTGATTAATTGAAAAAAATGACATCAGGAAATTTGAAAATTGAATGAATCAACATCTCTATGTGTTGACAACTTTCAGTGTCAATTAGACTTCAAAATAAAAAAGACATAATTTCAAAGACTTTACAAGTTTTTATGAGAGGAGACACCGAAACGTTCCGTTTTCCTTCTCAATTATTTCCTTTTTCAGCTTTACTGGTAGGCAACAATTTTTTCAGAACCAATTTGCTCCCGTCGAAATAGTGCAAGGATTTACACAGGAGCATTTCATCTTATTTGATAGTTATTCAATCGACTAGACCTAGGTTATTGAAGACAGCGACTAATAGTCAAGAAAGTTCGAAACCATTAGTCGCTAGATTAATAACCTAGTTGATTGCAAGATTTTTTTGACGTTCTCAACATGATATGTGAATAAATAATTAATTATTGATGTTTCTACGTTGCAGTCTTGACTTTTCTCGTAGTGCTGCTGAATACTTTGTGTACGGTTGCCATGAGGATTGCACATTAATATAGCAAAAAATTGAGCACTTACATGAGTCATTAATGTTCAATTTCGCACACATTGAAATCACCTTTTATCTCGAGGTCAGCGGAAATAGTTATTTAACAACAACGACCAATGGTCAAGATATTTTAACGCGTGAGCGGATCAAACGCGTTTATAGTTCGAGACCATTAGTCGCTCGATTAATTACCGAGTTGATTACAAGATTTTTCCAACGATCTCAATATGAATTGTGTATGAATTCTTGATTGAAATACATTTTTATTTTGCACAAGACTTCCATTCGAAATAATGCAATTTCTATAGTCCGTTCACGGAAGGTTGAGCACATAGTAGGCGTTTCTTTATTTATCTGAAGTTGGCAGTATTTGCTGACATAACGTAAAATAAAGTCAACGTTGCCGAATGTTCCCGGCCTCGTCCGATGAGCTTGCTAGTTATCAGACAACTCTATGCAACATTGACAACATTGCGTATCAATCTGACAGGAAAATAAAGAACATAACCTTAAATTTCAATCTACACAGTGAAATATGCCAAATTTTCATGGCCAACCGACGGCTCAACCTTTCGTGAATGGACTATATGTATCTATGTTCCATTTGAGTTTTGACATTTCTTGTAGTGCTTCTGAATACTTGAATGTGAATGGTTATGAGTATTGCACATTGAAATAGCAAAAAAATTGAGCATTAAAATGGGTTATTTATGATCCATTTCGTACACATTAAAATCACCTTCAATTTTGAGATCGACGGAAATAAAATTTTAATTGTTTCTGTTTCAAAGACTGGGACTGAAAACCTTAAGAAGTTCTTTAGAAAAGACAAAATTCATCGCTCGTTATCCAGAAAGTGTTTGATTTCTCGGCGGCAATTATCCCTTTATTGAAGGCCATTTCCGAAGACATCAAGAGAAATGTTTCTCTTTCAGAAATTGCCATGAGAATTGCACATTGAAATAGCAAAAAAATTTAGCTTTCAAATGGGTCATTTATGATCAATTTCGTACACATTAAACATCTTTCATTTCGAGGTTGGCGGAAAAAATTTGTAATTGTTTCTGTTTCAGAGACAAGGAGTGAAAACCTGAAACAGTGTTCTAGAAAACGGAAAATTCATTCCTAGTAATCGAGAAAATGTTTAATTCCTCGTCGGCAATTATCCCTTTATTGCCGGCCATTTCCGAAGACATCAGAAGAAATGTTTCCCTTTCAGAAACTATATGAAGGAATTCTGGATCATTACGGTTTACGCTCAGATAAATAGTGTCATAAATTCGGTGGTCGTGGCTTCCGTAACGATCTCACCTTTCCGGTTTGGGATAGAATGGGAACGGTACGCCTATCTTTGGTTATTTCCAGGAGGAATGGAGCGTTACGGTCGATGCCTTGGAGGATGTTTTTGGGGGTAGCGAAACTTTTCGAATGATTCCAGGGTTGGTCGAGAAGAGGAAGGATTATTATTTTCGGTTTGAGATAAGCTATCTTACGCGAATAACTAGTAGGTAATGTTTCCGAAATAAAAGAGGAGTTGATTTTCTAGTCCTCAGAAGATACTGGTTTAACGTCAGTTTTTTTGAAGGATTCTTTATTCTACCGGCAAAATAGTGGTTTGAAATAGAAACCAACTCTTCTTTTCAAAATCAAGAGTATCAAGAAATTAAAAAAAACAAAATTGAGAAAAAAAGTGCTACTGAACCTAAATGACAAATTATGGTAACTCAGCAATCTCTTCATTCAGGATTCAAACCTCTTAAAAACAAATTCAATTAATAATTGTGGATTTTTATCCGTTTAAATATTCAAATATCACACTCATTTTTCGGTGCTAGTTTCATCAACGTTCAACGAACTTTAACAAGGTAACATCACCCAGAGAATTCACAAAAAGCTATTGGTCAAAACTGCTTTTAATTCAAAATCAAATCACATGATATTGAATTTATTAAAAGCTTCCGCCCAACCCTGTTTGTCGCCAAGGAAGAACAATAAATGATGGATGTATTTATTTATAAACTAGAAAATATGAAAAAGAATAAAAAAAGTGTTTTTCTCAACTCAATGTTGGTCGATACCATTCTGGCTTGATATAACCGCAAACAAATTACAAAATTTATGCTTGATTATATAATTTTCTGTTAGTAAACTAATTCACTGATTGAACTTATAGAATCAACCAAGCTCACATAATTTCAACAGCAAACATTTATGGGTGTACATAATCTCAAATCGAATCAAACAAATTGGCAGTACAGGTACTGGAGTTGAGTATTTTTGTTAATTATACTCCGGTCTGTACAAATAATTCATGGCGTCATAATATACACCGGATTGCATTCGAAATACTTCGAAGCTACTCGAGAATGTTGTTAAATTAAGTTCATTTTCAGCTAGTGGCATCTGATTAATAGCTGGGTATTAATTAATGCTTGGGAAATGATATTTCGTCGTGTTCTCATTGTTTTCGAATGACAATTTTCTTCTAGAGAACATCTGTACAACTACGTTCATGAACATCTATACTCCGTTCACGAAAGGTTGAGCCGTCGGTTGGCCATGACAATTTGGCATATTTCACTCTGTATATTAAAATTTTAGGTTATGGTGTTCATTTTCTTTGTCAGACTGATTCGCAATGTTGTCAATATTGCATAGAGTTCTATGATAATTCGAAAGCTCGTCGGGCGAAGCCGGGTACATTCGGCAACGTTGAATTTATTTTACGTTGTGACAGCAAATACTGCCAACTGCAGATAAATAAAGAAACGCCCACTATGTGCTCAACCTTTCGTGAACGGACTATACGAAATTCAATTTTGAATGAACTTCCTAGTCCAAGTTCATGTTCGAGTTCCGAAAAAGTAAAGTTTTGAAATATTAGGTGGCAAACCCCATAAGAGTATTTTCGTGGGAATTTATTCATTGAGTCTACGCTGAGTATTACACAGTATTTCTGGTCGACTATTTTCTTCAGTCTTTTTTTCAGTATATTTAAACTACATACAATCGAAAACCCGTTTCATATTAAGTGTGAAATTAATTTTGTGATTAACTATAATGAAGTTGGTGATTTCTGTTCCGAACGGTTTGGATATAGATGTTATGAAATTTTAACAAATGGATGTTTATGATAGGGCATCAAGAAATCTCTAAGAATGTTTTCGATAGTTCGAGTAAATTCACAGAATAGTGACTCATTGTTGCTTATTCAGAAGAATATTAAAATGTTTAATGCGCAAGAGAATATATGAAAGCAGAGAAAATTATTAATAGGTGAGAATTAACAAATGTTCATCTCTCTCTCAAACATTTTATATTCTTCTAAATGAGTAACAAATAGTCACTGTCCTTTGAGTTTAAAATCGAAAACAATCAAAGAGATTCCTTGATGTTTAATATCATGAACATCAATTTATTAAAATTTTACAGTATCTCTATTCAAAAGGTTCGGAACAGGGATTGCCAACTTCGTTAAACACAAAATTAATTTCAAACTTAATATGAAACGGGTTTTCGATTGCATTTTGTTTGAATATACTGAAAAAAACAGGAAAATAGTTGACTAGAAATGCTGTATAATACACAGAGTGGACTCAATGAATAAATCCTCACGAAAATTACTCTAATGGAATTTGCCATCTAATATTTCAACACTTCAATTTTTCTGAACTCGAATATAAACTTGGACTAGGAAGTTAATTCATTATTGAATTTCGTAGATGTTCATGGACGTAATTGTAGAGATATTCCGTATAACACAATTGTCATTCGAAAACAATTAAAACACAACTAAATATCATTTTCCAAGCATTAATATACCCAGCTTTTAATCAGATGTCGGGAGCTGAAAATGAATTCAAATCAACAATCTATTCTCGAGTAGCTTTGAAGTATTTCGAATGCAATCCGGTCTATATTATGACGCCATGAATTATTTGTACAGATCGGAGTATAATTAACAACAATACTCAACTCCAGTACCTGTACTGCCAATTTGTTTGATTCGATTCGAGATTATGTAGAGCCATAAATGTTTGCTGTTGAAATGATGTGTGCTTGGTTGATTCTATTAGTTTAATCAGTGAATGAATTTACCCACAGAAATTGACATCATCAAGGTGTAAATTTTGCAATTTGGCTGGTTTGAAACAATAATCTATTTTAGCCACTATTATATCGATCAACTTATTGAGTATCGAAACTTTGATTCATATTTTCTAGTTCATAAATAAATACATCTAACATTTATTGTTCTTCATTGGCAACTTACAAACAGGGTTGGGCGGAAGCCCTCTGTGAATTCGATATCATGTGAATTGATTTAGGGATAAAAGCAGTTTTGGCAATGAAATGAAATATTTTTTTATGTAATTGGTTTTCATTTTGCTTATATGGTTACCAGAAAAGACGACAAAACTCTTTATTTGCAGGAAGCTGGATTGGACAAAGTGATACAATTGAATGTCCACCAAGCTCCCTTAACTTAACGCCACTAGATTACTTTCACTGGGGATATCTTTAAGACGAATTATATCAAAACAGGACAGTTGATATTGAAGATCTCAAAAAAAGGATTACAGAGGAAACAAATAACATACCAGCTGAGACCATTCGGCATTCCATGGACGAGTTTTACCATCGCCTGAGAGCATGCCAGAGTGGAGAGCATTTTCAGCATCTACTGTGTTGAATTCTTCCATAGATAGCACTCAGATGGTATTGAAATTTTCTGGATTTCGAAGAGTTCCGTCTTATTTTATCAATAACGATATAAGTTATTGAAAAAAGTTATGATTGGATTCTATCTGTCATAATCAAATTGACTGATATTGCAAAAATCGTTAAAAAAATGTTCAAAGAATTTATTCACCTTTTTGTATCACCTTTAGTTTGTATTCAAAACATAAATAAAGTAAATGCATACATTCAAAACAAACGATAACAATATATCCCAAAAAGCCGAGAGGAAATGTCAGATTACTGTTTCCAATTTGTGGTCTCATTGACTACTGTGATCTGAAAATCATAGATAATACATATCGAAATAACAACAACTGCATACGAAAACCATTGAAAAAATCCACATGCCTCACAGTTAGACTAAAAATACCGCATCGTCAAAACAATAGCACACCGAAGCAACGCTCAAAAAAATACGAATAAAAGTGAACAATAGTCTGCCAACAGCGCTTTCGATTATTGCTGCAAATTCGAATGCGGGATTATAATATGCATGACAATCAGTACAGAACAAAACAAACCAATTTGAACTGGAATTAATCACGCATTCCCATGTGTTGAATTATTAATTATCTCAAAGGGAACAATGGGAGGTCTGAATCCCTTTTATCTGCCAGTGTATGCTTGCAAAAATACGGAATCCGTTCGTATGAGCAACAGAAAATTACTGTGATTTGGCATAAAACACAACAAATAATGAATTAGAAATACCTACACTGGGTTTATAATCCGAATTTTTATTAGTGTACTGATATTCAAAGGGAATACATAATTTAAATTACCTGTATAATATCTAATATCTTGCGAAAAAACATAGTGTTATAATAAGTCAGAATTGCTCATAGTTATGTTTCATTTTGGTATGTTGGTATTCAGAACTCTTTTATCACAGATTGATCTCTTGTCTGTCTATTCAGGGTTGTTCATTCATTTTCGGATGGCAAGTCATGAAATATAAAATAACAAATACCTGCCTATTTTAAAGACCATGAATAAAATTTGCCTCAGAAATGGTATAGTTCAAACAGATGGTATTTTAATATCGAGCAAAATCTCTAACAGAATCCGTCGTTAAAATTTTGTTGTTGATTATCATTCCGGATATTTTTCTGAATAGCACCTTTATATCGTTTTCTCTTTAAATGATTTGTCAGTATATATATTCTTTTGAAATCAAGAGCTAACATAATACAATACATAAAAAAAAATAAAAAAAATGTTTTGAAACAATTTTGTCATTTTACGTAGATTCACCAATAAAAAGTACCTAATAATAAATCATGGCATATTCTTTTTGGTCATGTTGACACCCTATTTAATAATTAAGCTATTTCGATCATGAAGTCGTTTTATTATATTTCAAGGTATTTTTCGTGTTGATGCCCTGTTTTTTATATGTATCGTGATACGCCAAAATATTTAACTTTAAATCGCAAAATGGTGAATGCGTCGAACTATGAAAAAATTTCGAATTTTCTCGTTTTACTCGGAAATAGTTTAAGAGGAAATTATATTTAAGGTAGTTTTCAAGGGCTGCTGAATATAAACAAAGTATCAAAGACAGTGTCTGACAGAGTTTTTGTTGCTATTTACAATACTTTTCATTTGAACTTTCTATCTTGTCTGAGAGTCGAGATGCCTGTATTGAACATCTTGATACACCCTGTAAATAATAAAAGAAGCTTATTTACGACGTAGTTTAAATTATGGGGTTCATATCAACCCAATTCTATTTAAGCTTTCATTTTCTAATAGCAAAGCTCGTGAATTTCTTTCTGAAACATAGGTAATTACAATTTTACTTCTCCATAAAACACTAGTGAAACCTGAATTATTTCGACCATAGAATAACCTTCAGAATTATTTTTTATATGTTACTGTATTAAAACTGCTATTTTTTGTATCGTTTCGTTTTCATAATTTTTCGAAAAACATTCGAGCAGGCGTGAAATCCAGTTTTCCGAACTGTCGTGCTAATAACACGATTCCTTGTTTTCGAATTCGAATATTCAACGGCACACCTAACAATTCGATTTCCCCATCATTCCTCTCGAAATCGAATACAGATTCCAATTATGCTCGTTCAGAAAATAGAATAGCTGAAAGTGCTTAATGTTATTGCCGTATAATGAGGGAATAGTAACGACTCAAGTTGATCTTAATAGGTTTCGTTTACCTTGATATCACAAACCTGTATTTGATTATTGATTCTGCGATATTGAAAATTTGTCCTTGAGGGATCAGAAGTTGTTTACTTCTATTAAACAGTTATTGATTGGCATTTCTCCAAGCAAATTTGACTCGAGATTTGATATTCCTCTATACGCCTACACATAAAAATAAGGAAATTAGCACTTTGCTGCGTCAATGACGGGGTTTTTCAACGCCAGTACCTGGTATAGTTAAGTTAGCAAATCATAACGGTAGTATGAATTCAGCTTTACTGAAAACCTGAGAAAGCATTATTTGATCCATTATGATGAAAAAGGGCATTTTAAATTGATTTTCTAACACAGAAGTAACTGTGTTACTTAATAATAGTTATTTAATAAACTAGGTTATTAAAAACAGCGATTAATGGTCAAGATATTCGAGACCATTAGTCGCTCGATTAATAACCGAGTTTATTACAAGATTTTCCGACGATCTCAATATGATTTGTGTATGAATTCTTGATTGAAATACATTCATTCTGCACAAGACATAATTTGTCATAATGAAATTTCTATGTATCTATGTTCTCGTAGTGCTTCTGAATACTTTGTGGACGGTTGCCATGAGGATTGCACTTTAAAATAGCCAAAAAATTGAGCATTAAAATGGGTCATTAATGATCAATTTCGTACACATAAAATCACCTTTTATTTCGAGGTCGGCGGAAAAGATTATTACTATGGAGAAACTGTGCCATTATACATTATTTTTTCCGTCGATCTCAAAATAAAAAGTGATTTTGATGTGTTAAAATCGAATATAAATGACCCATTTCACTGCTCAATTTTTTCTATTTCAATGTGCAATCCTCATGGCAACCGTCCACAAAGTATTCAGAAGCACTTCGAGAAATGTCAAAACTCTACTGAAACATAGATACATAAAAAATGTATTATGTCAAATGTATGTCTTGTCCTAAATGAGAATGTATTTCAATCAAGTATTTATATACAATTCATATTGAGGAAGTCGGAAAAATCTTGTAATCAACTCGGTTATTAATAGAGCAACTAATGGTCTCGAACAATTAACGCGTTCGCTCTGGTTACGCATTAAAATATCTTGACCATAAGTCTCTGTCTTTAATAACCTAGTTGATTAAATAACTATTCCATTCCATCGAATTCAAAATAAAAGGTGGGTTTATCGTATACAAAATTGATAAATAATGAATACTTTTATTGCTCAACTTCTCTTTTAATGTGCAATTGTCATGGGCAACCGAACATGAAGTATTCAGAAACCATACGAGTAATGTCTAAACTCTACTGAAACTTAAAAAATTTATATTAAAATGTATCTCTTGTTCAAAATCAACATGTATTTCAATCAAGAACTTATACTCAATTCATATTGCGGTGAACGAAGCTATTAAAGGTCTCAACCTTTTAAAACGATCGCTCCGCTCGCGCTTACAAATATGTCGACCATTAAAACTGTCTATAATGAACTAATCGATTTGATAACTATCATTTTCGAAATGAAATGGGTTAACCTCTTTCGTTTTGAAATACTTTCGGATCGGTTTCTCAATAAATATTTTTCAATAAGAGGTGTTATTTTGATTTCAAATAAAAATGCCATTTTTCAATATAAATAATCGGATGTTTATTTTTGAAAAGAATAAGCTATGCCGTTAATAGTGGAAAATAACATCAGACAAAAGCCACCACGATCACGCTCACAGAACCATATCCTTTTATTGAAATTTTCGATAAACAAATCGCAAAGTGGCTGCCCTATGTCCTCGATAGCCTCACGAATTTCATCTTCGAGGTCTTGAATCGACGCTGGGCTATTGGCGTAGACCTTCTCTATCTCTCGGTGGCCAATTATGATCACCTCTACGAGAGATAACCGGTCCGGATCATTTTCATGCATTTCAACGACCCAATCAGCCAAAACTCGACGTTGTGGATGATCGACCGGCTGTAGTTGTTGTGTTAAATGAACTTCATAAGCCTAAAGACCCAAACCTTTATGCGAAATACGTTGTAATGATGACGTTTGTGGAATGCCTAATTCCGAAGAACGGCGATGAATTGACAACCTGGCTTTTCTTCAACACTTTTGGCTACAGCAGCAATATTCTGGGCTGTTCTTGAGCGACGTATACGGGTTCTATTCTTCACATCACTCACTTGTCCCAACAGCTCGAATTCTTTCACCAATTTCTTTATTGCGGTCTGACAAGGTGCTTAACGACGACCAAAAATGTTCGAGTTTTACGAACCGTCTCTGCCAAATGTTTACAATTTTTAAAGTGAATTTAAATAATTTCAATGCGTCATTTAAGCGTGTATCGTTCCATTTTCATTAATGGCGTAGTTTCTACTTGTCAAATGTCAAAAAATGACAGCTTCAAACCTGACATCTACCGAAATTACGGGCTATTCAAAATAACACCTCTCATTGGAAAAATCTTTAAATGTCATCATATGTCATATTCAGGTACCTAGAAATATTTCAACAAAGTAACGAAAGAATCGAAAATCAGAAAACAAATTCGTACACTTTTAGTTTCTAGCTATAGTAATTAAAAATGTAAAACATTAAAAAAGCTAACTCGGAAACACTTCAAAAATCATAGAGTTAAAGATTAAACAAATATTATCAAATAAAACCGTTTGAACAAACTAAAATAAGTTCAAACATGACCCGACAAACAAACTATGCCGTTCAGGAGGAACAAACCCATAAATCGCCAAATGTATCTTAAAATTCCCATTAGCTTTTCCAATTTTCCATGTTCCGAAGAAAAAACGTGAACGGAAACTTCCCTTCGCCTTTTACGATATGAAATATGAATTTTTAATCGAACTACTTATCACGAACTCCTATTCAAATAAGCCGAGGCCTGGCCTGACGCGGGTTCATCACAAGAATAATGGCAATCGTTATCGATGGCGCATTTTAATAAGAGATTTTCCGTATTTCTGTATGATTCATCCGTCCCAGAATCGTTGCGGCCCGGATTCCGAGCGGGTCCCACTCACCCGGATATGTTTGCCTCCGGTTCACCTTTAAACTGCTAGTCCGGGAGCCTCAGGCTGAAATTTTGGTCGATTGGCGTTACTGTATCTTTGAATTAAAAGAATCGCTTTTTTTCATAACCTGTTAGAAATATTTCTGAAAAACTTTATAGGTTTTCACTCCCAGTCTCTGAAACAGAAATAATTAAAAAAAATTCTATTAAGATGAAGTGCTCCTGCGAAAATTTTTGTACTTATTTGTTAGGAGCAAATCGGTTGTGGAAAAATTGTTACTAACAGCAAAACTAAAAAGGAAATAAATGAAAAAGATAGTGTAACGTTTCAATGTCAATTAGACTGAAAATGAAAAAACACACAATTCCGAAGATTTAATAAGTTTGTCTGAAGTAGCTGTCTGACATAGACACCAAAACGTTACATTATTTTTTTCATTTATTTCCTTTTCAGTTTTACTGTTAGGCAACAATTGTTTCAAAACCAATTTGCTCCTGACAAATGAGTGCAAAGATTTTCGCTGGAGCACTTCATTTTAGTTGAAAATGTTTTAATTATTTCTGTTTCAGAGACTGGGAGAATCCTCCCAGATTGTATTTCAATCGATATCTGTTAGAAATACTCGATCGATCAGTTCAATTCCGAAAGATTTGCACCTTCCTCCTCCCTGAAGTGGAGATAAAATAATCAAGATTCACAAAAGATTATTACAAGGGCAACTTGTTGAAAAGCCAATAAAAGGATATCTAACATTACGAAACAAAAAATGTTCGTGTGTTTAATATCGATATTGTCAAATGTTTGCTTTTCTGCGGATTAGTAGTTTTTTGTTTCGAATACCGGTTAGTTCGAAAACTTTGTAATATGCCTAGAAACGATTTTTCTGAATTCTGAGTGTGACAACACTAGAATTATTACTTTCTGACAAGAAGGGTATCCTATAAGGAAACTGGTGGAGTGCAAAGTAGACCTCTAAGCGCTCGTCCTCGTGTTACCAAGATTCGAGAAGATCGGTATATTGCCCAATCAGTCCGTAAAAATAGATCAGTGACGGTTTGGACACTCAGGTCGGAATTCCAAAGAGACCACAACCATGTAATTTCATCCGCTACAATTCGTGGAAGAGTTTTAGCATCAGGATTGTAGTCCAGAGGGCCACATCAAAACTGGCATTCAGAAGAATGGAGAAATGTACTTTTACAGCTGAGTTATGGTTTGGGTTAGTAAGTGATGACTACTCCTCAAGAGTTTGGAGGCACTGAAATGTTTTGGGGGGCATAATGCTTGAAAGAATAATGCCACTAATTCACATACCCGGGATGATGACTGCTGCATATCATCTCGTTTTAATTTTTGAAGTAGGGACCAATGATCAATCGACGGCTTGAAAACTAACACTACTCAAATGTGAAATTTAATATATCTTGAATCAAATCCAACTCCGGAAGATATATAGAAATTTTTACGGAGATCTCCCGGGCTTCGTGTTTTCAGGTAAGCCGAAGCAACGAAGAAGTAGAATTTATTCAGCCACGGGGGTTGTTTAGGGTTAAATATTCAGATTGCGAGCAGAAAGATTCGAAAATACCCGATTTCAGTAATTCTTTGCTTCGAGGATGATTCTAATCCTTGCTACTGAATTTTTTATGGTAGGAGGTTTTTACAAACAAGGGTTGTTAGCATTAAGGTTACGAGTGGAAGGTTTAACGTTTCATCTTGTGAACGGCAAATGTAAACGTGATGTTTTCCATAATTTTCTTCAGTTTTTTTATCTTTTATTTATATAGGGAGATTTGTTGCTAATTGAAAAGTATATAATACCAAAATTTAAGAAGCCATACCATCAGATGAGACAAATCTCTCGACATATTTTATTCATAGAAACTTTCAACTTATATTTTCATTCTATAATTCATGCAGTATTTCTGTCGCTTAAATTTGAAAGTCAACGAAGTGGCCTTACTTTCGGAATACAAGCGATTCATTCGAAAGTAATCAAATTCCAAGATGTATCTATCTATCGTTCACCGAACACTTCGCTTTTATTTCAATGATGCTGTTGGTCTTTACCTAGAGAAAAACGAAAAAAAACAAAGATACTGCCAACAATGTCTAGATATACTCTGAAAGATAAGAAGAGCCATTCGAAAGGAATGCCAGACGCAGGACATAGTCAAATGAGGAAGAAAACTGCGAAGATATTGCTACGACCACGTGAGTAGAATGGAGGCCAACAGTATTGTAACGATGACCTGACATGGAATCCCAGAAACCAGAAGAACAATTAATTGACAGTCCTTCTGAAGAATTTAAAGACTCCTGAGTGTCTACATGCACATAGAACTAAAGTTAAATTCACAAGCTCTTGGTTTGAATTGAGATGGAGAAGAATTATAAGATCGATCACCTCAGATGACCAAATTTCATTTTTCCATTTTCGAACTCTATGCAATCTAACACTCCGATCACACTCAGCTCACTGCCACGGCAGAGAGCAGGGAGTTGAACATAGAAGTGGGCAGCACGAGAATGTAATCACTACACTTCCCTGCTCCTTGCCGCTGCAAGTCAAAGGATCGGCAGCATGAACTGCAGTAAGTGTTAAATTTAACTAGGTTCCTATGGAATTTCTTTGTCCGTCATTGCCGTCACTTGGTCGCGAGAGAAATGTTGCAGGTGAGTGTATAAATACTCACTGCCTTCGATACTGCCGCAGAAGTATTTCGGGAATTATTGCCGACAACGCGAGTCGCAGTAGAAAGCGCTGAGTGTAATTGAGGCTTAATGGCTCACAACGAATAGATCTCATAGTCATATTTTTTTCCTGACACATCGAAATCGTATTTCTCATAAACCTGCCGCACATTATAATCCTTTTGATAACATAATTCCCAAACTATCACCTCTTTTCCCTTACCCTGCGTCCTACCTTCCCCCAAATTTCACCCCGTTATTAACTGCGAAAGATACATGGCACAGAAGGGCCATTTCCTGAAGAAGCGAGGCATAAAAACGTCATTGAAGCAACGGTGAGATTCCAGCCGTCTTCCCCCAGTTTCGGAAACCCTACCATTAATTATCACGTCGCGGAAAAATTCCTAGCGCACTCCCGTTCACGGACCAACGACCCCTGGCGTGAAAAATGCTACTCGAGGGTGTCCTCAGACGCATCTACAAAGACCCCCATTCTAAGAAATGCGAGTCTGGCCACACATTGCATCACTTATTCACTCTTAAAGCGTCTCGCAGGGCGTTAACCTGCGTTACCTTAACATGCAGCTCGTTTAGGGTCCAGAAAAGGGCCCGTTGTATTTTTTATTTGGTTGTTTATTGGTTTGGGGCACTATTTCGATCCTATCAGATAGGGGATAACATGGATGCAGGTAAACAACATTCAATTTTATGAGTTCCTATGACAATTCAGTATACTTGGTAGTTGTCCCAAGGTTGTTATGCTTGAAACGAATAACCTATAACCCTGAAAAAATCTTTCGAACTGACACACCCAGTAGCTGAAGTTGAGTTTGTTTCAAATCCAATTTTAATTTTTTAGTTTTTGTGTGAATAAATATGATTCAGATATGTATTTTGGTGTTGTTTATCATAAAAAATTGCAAAAGTACTTTAATTCATTTAACTTCAGAAAATATTGAACGTTTTTGGAAGAAGTCAAAAATACCTAAAAGCTGACATGCAACAAGAAAGATTCAGCCATTTCTAGACATACTCTAAACTAAAAGCTGGAATTTCAGTCCTAATTTATCTTTCATTTATCTGAATCAAATCATTCGAGAGTTCATTTAAAAAACATTAGTATTCGACATTTTTCAATAATTCAACAAAGTCTTAGTTTTAGTTCTTTGGAACTGATTTTCATGACTCTTTTTTCCTTTAAACTTTTTTCTGTCTTCCCCGGTTTCTGCATTTTGATGTTCCCATTTCTCCTCTATTTCGACAATCTCTGAAAGTATACCAGAAAAGCTGTGTTATTTCAATATCGGTTGTTTCGAACTCCGTTATTTCGTACCTTTGCTCTGGAGGAGATACCATAGAAAAAATATAAATAGAAGAGAAACACAACGATTGACCTTGAAAACCAGTTTTGTGTCATAAACAGCCATATGGTGTCTCTCGCATAGCATAACCTTAGTTATTTGTGACAACAATCTATTCAATTTCAATATAATTTCAAAATGGTGTTAGCATGTGAATTCAATTGTTAAGGAAACTGTTCTAAAACTCAGCAGAATCTTACATGGGTATGTCCAGGAAAAGGTTGAACCTTTAAAAGGATAAATAATCAGGAGGAGATACTTAAAAACTTGTGAATATACTGAGAGGTTGCAATAAATATACGCTATTATAGATTTTCGTCATTAGAATCATTATATCAAAATAAATTTCGAGCTTTGGGATGGAATAACGAAAAAACGCCTGACAGGTCAAATTTTCTTGAAAAGGAAAGAAATAAGGTTGTTCAACTGAGTTTGGTATCACTACCCCTCTAGCCGCAACCCCTGACAGCTCTCATTTTTGAATAGGGAAAAGGGGTCGAGCAGCACCTTGTTGGAAAAGCAATCCAATTTCCTACATGAGTGTATTATTTTACCAAGTCAATCGTGCGCTTTCGTTCAAATTGAAAACATTGCTGATAGGGTAGCGGCTAGAGGGTCAGTGATATCAAACTAATTTCAACAAACTAACATGTCCTGTAATTAAAATTTGACTTGTTCGAGTGTTTTCCTATCTCAAAGATCCCAATTCGGCTAGTGAAAGTTATTGATGTAATACTGAGTCAATCTGTAAATAAGGCGATGAAAAAATACAGTCATGCAGGGAATTGAATTACCTTTCTATAGTCCGTTCACGAAAGGTTGAGCACATAGTAGGCGTTTTTTTATTTATCTGAAGTTGCCAGTATTTGCTGTCATAACGTAAAATAAAGTCAACGTTGCCGAATGTAACCGGCCTCGTTCGACGAGAATGCGAGTTATCAGACAACTCTATGCAATATTGACAACATTGCGTATCAATCTGACAAGAACATAACCTAAATTTTAATATACACAGTGGAATATGCCAAATATCCATGGCCAACCGACGGCTCAACCTTTCGTGAACGGACTATAACAAGGTGCTGCTAGACCACTTTTACCTATTCGAAAATGAGAGCTTGTAGGGGTTGCGGCTAGAGGGGTAGTGATATTATTACCCTCATTTGTTCCCCTTTCAACACAATTTGACCTGTCTGAGCGTTTTTTTGTTATTTGATCCCAAAGCTCAAAATTCGAGGTGGAAAGTTATGAATGGGTTACCCTGTTTTGCCTTCAGTTCGTGTTTGACCCGAAGTATCAGAGAATAAAAATTGATATAATAATTATAATGACGAAAATCTATAAAACCGATATATTTCATCATGTAGGTACAGTTTCATCAGATTGATATTAATTTATTTTTTAGTGATTATTCGATATCAAATAGATGAAACAATGCCTTTATAGAGAAAATATTCGCTTTTCCAATAGCAGTTTGAATTTCTTGCCAATCAGTATGAATTACTCTATAAGTCATATGGTGTGGATTCAGACTGTCTTCAGAAAATAGCATTGGAGTTTCTATTCTATTTATTCTTTTTCTATGGGAAATACGAAGTTTTTTTCTTAGGCGCCCATCTCAGCCGCTTCCAGTTTTTAGGATTGGATTCTATGATCCTCTACGTCTCTGCCCTGCAGCTTAAAGAAGACATCTCTTTATTATTGTTCCATACAATTTAATCTTTCGTTTGTTCTGTATTTCATCACTCCAGAATATTCCGTTCAAGCAGCTGATACCAATTGAAATTTTTAATTAACATCGAGGCATTTACAAGGAAATTTCTGGAACATTTTCCAATATTCTTTGCTGCGAAGGTGAGATCAATTGATAAATTCTAACCTCCCTCCGAGAGGCATGAAATTCCGGTACAGAATAACTCGGAAATAAAAGTTATCCTTCCTCATCTGGCTGTGTATCGATTGAATTAACGTTGGACTCATTATGAAAAGACGTCAGTGCAGAAAATTCCATTAATTAAAGCTCGCATACCTCGTACCGCCTTAAGGTTTCGCCCGGTGAATAGCTCACGATTAGCTGTTTTTCTCAGCTACTTCACGCCAAATGATTCAGGAATGCGCGGAGAAGCGAGAAAAGAGATAATCTACTTCGACTTCTACTATGCACAGTGTTCTCATTAAATCTAAGAGAATCTCTTCAAAATAATTACATTTCTTAGCTTCGTCAACATCACAAGACTATAATGGCCATCTTCGGGGTTCCCTGAGCTTCGAATAAACAGTAATTCGCTGATGGGCGCCGGAGAGATGAAAGAAAAAAGTTGAATTTGATCGTTTCAATTAAATTGAGAGAAAACAGAGCTTGTAGGACGACTGAATGGGTATTAAGGTTTGTAGTTGAGGATAAAATGAAAAAATCGGGGGAAAATGAGAGAGAAATCTTCGGTGAGGGATTGGAAATGAAGGCGGATGAATATTGTGTTTTCGTATTTTGGTTGCTCCGCATGGAGAATTGTTGTTGAAAATGAAGAGGAAATCATTAATTTTGAATCTCGATTTGATATCCTATTTAAAATAGGATTTATCGAAATAATTATTTTCTGAGAAGAATAGTTATTTTTATTTTAAGTGCGTAAAATGATTGTTTTTTCATGGCATATGAGAGTGTCAAATTTTGGCCGAGACCGCAATTCGAGGCAAAAAATTTACTCGAATGTGCAATAAAAACACGAATTTAATACACACGTAATACGAATACCATTTTTTGTACAACTGTGAAGGTGAATTTTCATCGCCTGGAAATAATTATGAAAGATAATGCTTCCAATACATATTTCTAGCATCCTGTGATCTTTCTGTGTCGTTACCATAGAAACTACTTTCTTAACGGTAAAAAAGGAAATTCTTTTTAACGGTGAAAAAGGAGAGTATATATATTATAATGATTAAAAGTGCATATTTTTTACGAGCGAGTTAAAATAGGCACTTTGAGTCCGAATAATATATACTATTTTTTCTCCAACCAAGTCCAAAATTACAATAAAATTGGTTAGTCAAAATCGTTAATAATTTGGTTATAAATTTGAACACATAGGTACTAATCATGACAGTGATTTCAAGTAGACTTCAAATGCAATTACTTTTAGTCCTAGGATAAAAGTGGGTTTTTAATCCTAGGATTGAAACTGTGCTAAGTAACGAGTGAATTTTTGTACGGTAATAGATTGGGGCTTTGCACCTGAAAATAATACAAAAATGTCAACATTTTTTGATGGTTGGAGAAAAATTAATTATTTCGCTTCCATAGCGATGAAGAGAAAAGTCAAGTTTTTTTGACAGTTTCACAAAATAGTTATTTTGTATTAAGTGAGTAAAATCAGCGTTTTTCATGGCATATGAGAGTGTTAAGTCACTCGAATGTGCCATGAAAAAACACGAATTTTATACGCACGAAATACAAACAACATTTTTTGTACAATGTGAATGTGAATTACATCGTCTGAAATATAAAATGATTGAGACAATGCTTCCATTCTAATATTTTCATACATACAGTCTTTACTTTTTTCACCGTTAAAAAAAATTTTTCTTAACGCATCATAGTGATGAAGAAAAGTCAAGTTTTTTGACAGTTGTACAAAATAGTTATTTTTGTTTAGTGCGCGAAATGCTACTTTGATAGTCGAGATCACCAAAGTATTTCGCGCATGAGATGCAAACAAAATTTTTTCTACAAACGCTTAGCTTAATATGAAAAAAAAAAATTGAATGGTTGAACTGTTTTCCAAATCAAGTAATTAGGTATTATAACTATTGGCATATTCCAGACGACATCAGCGCCAAGGTGGCGAGAATCAAAGCTGAGCTAAGATAGTAGTAAATGTAAACAATCTTGTTTTGGACAGATAAGTCATTGGAGTTTCATCAAAATTTTTACCAATAATCTGGAAATTAAATGGAGTTGGAATCTTCGTTGAAATTGTTGGTGATTTAATCGATATTTCAATCATTTATCACTAATATCCAAGTGTTTAATCAATATAAAGGTTACAAGTCAGTAGTTAGTCTGTTGTAGATGTTGTCAATCTTAAACTATATTAAAAATTTCTTTCAGTTAATTTATATCGTACATTTATACACGTATATGACTTGAAGTGCAGCCGTTAGAATTTCTGGAAATTTTAGGAGTTTTAAACTCCAATTCTAGAGCCCCATTAGAAGGAGAAGTTCGAGAGGAGGGGAAAGGAAGTTCTGAATGCAGTCATATTAACTTAATGTCTGGGACAACAGTTGTGGGTACAGTTTTATAGACATTTGCTCTTTGTGTTTAAAACTATTGTCCTAGCCCTTAATACAGACTCATAAAAATTGATGGTTCTTTGATTGTGGGAGAGTGATAAAGTTAAACAAAACTATAGTCTATCCAAATCCGAGAGGCCAGCGCAAACAAACTAGAAAACGCGATTTGGTCGCTCTTATTGGTCGAAGCTTCAGGAACGCCACTTTCGACAAATAGAGCGACCAAATCGCGTTTCTAGTTTGTTTACGCTGGCCTCTCGGATTGGATAGACATAATATGCACGATGAGTTCTGTGAAGGTGGAGTGAGGAGAAAATGTAAACATATCATTACAATTGTTTTAATTAAATTGATTAGGTGCATGATGTTCTAATCCATCCATGACAGAATCATATTTTAAAACATGGTTTTCTCTCCTTTTCTGGTATGTGTTTCTTTATCGGGAAAAACTTTCTAAATTCGAAAAATATCACACAGAACAGAATTGAAGTGCTTATGGAATCAGCAGAAGGCTAATGTAAGAAAATAAGGGTTCGTCTATACTCTATAGAAAATATGCCTTGCTTAAAAAACAAATGAATAACTCTTTACCAATTCTGCAAAAGCCAAGTACAGGTTTGTGAAATAATAAGGTGTATGTGTACCTTAATATTAAATGATCCTAAGAAGTAGAAAGAACTTGTCGTATTCTGGTGTAATATCAAAACCTCCAATACAAATTTAACGTGAGGTTTAAAGCGACCATATGAATTACTTACTATATTGAAGTATCTAAGATACAAGCCTTTCTTTTACTATTAGTTCCCTTCCAAACTCGTTTTCAAGAATTTATTTTCATTTGGTTTTTCCTGAGGGAAGAAGTGATAACTAAAGGTTTGCAATTTTTCGCCCATAAATTGCATCGAGGCACACAACAGTAGTCATTTCTGATCGAAATCATTTTCAAGAGGATAACAATTTCAATTTTCCTTTGAACACTTCTTCTAAACAAAAGTTTATGAACAATTACGAAATTATTACTGAAATACGTTCAACGCCCTTTTTACTATCTTAGCTCTATTTCGATTTCATCCGCTAGAGTGCGTATCGCTGGTCAGCAGAAGCCAATGGGCAATATATTTTATGTTGAAAGCAACACTCAATGTTAAAGAAAACGTGGATTTCAAGAAATTTACCAGTTAATTAAAATATAAAATCCCATATAGTTTACATGCAGTGTGCGAAGTAAGATTTCGCACACTACTTCGCGCACGGTGTCATATAGTAACAAAGGAAAATGAAAAAAAGGGTCACTTCGCATATGTTGTCAATGCGCGAACCTTGTCATTTTTGACGTTTGTAGAAAAAAATATTGTTGTATGTGTATATTGAAGATTAATTTTTTTCAATCTACGGGGTGCTCCAGTTGATACCAATGAACTAGTCGGCGAATGCTTCGCTCCCAAAGAACAATGCATTCAAGTTTGATTGGAAAAAATTAAATTCATTGATTTCTTCCAAACGGTTGGAGATATTTCAATGGAATTTTATACGCTCTTCTGTAGTGATAGATAGGAAAAAAAAGGAGGTTCTTTCGCAAAGTGGAGTGTGACTATGCATGCTGTTAATTGTTCGGCCAATTCTCTTGATATGATGCGATTGAATACACTTAGGATTGAATTACATGATCTAATCGCAATCCAATCTGAGCACTAGTCTCCATATTGGTCAGTCTTAGCAGAGGAATGGAATGATATTCCACAGAACACTATCGATGGCTCGATTATATCAGATTACCGGCGTGTTAATATGTAATATAAAGGAAGCCATGGCGACTATCAGGTACTATACAGGGTAGACTAAATTGATAATCCCTAAGCTACAGCTAAGTGACAATCAGATGGTCATTTTAAGAGAAACTCTATTCTGCTTAACTGAAATTCTCCAGTAGGCAGCTAAAGGTGATATTTGGATATTTTCATCTTTGATCACTCCACAGCTTTAAGTAGATACGTCCTTGTTGACTGATTATTCCGAGTAGTTTTTTTGCTAACACAATTTTTTTAATTATAAAACCAATCAAAGACACACTCACAAAATTAAATGATAGATCTAATATACTGAAAAAACACAAAATAAGAACGAGAAATTCCGCATCAAATTTCTGAAATATAGTTTGAATTTATGCTATTTAATAATTTTAAGAAATACAGTTCTGAAGTAGACAAATTTGCCGAACCTTAAAATTTTTAATACTTTTTTCATTCAAATTGATATTCAGTTAAAAATTTCACACAATTGTTATTTTTTAATTAAATAGCCCTTTACGCAACAAAACAGATTCGAAGAAGGGTGCTCTTACCAGAAACCAGAAGCGATTACACATATTGGTTTCATTCTGTCTGTTTATAAATTAGACTTTTTTCAATACTTGAAGCAATCTACTGCTAGTTAAATTGAAATTCAAACTCGAAAAAAATATACTTCATAACTAGAAAACTCTTGTACCGATATATCTCATTAGGGTGGCAAAATCCTAGCTTCACCTCCACGTGGTGCCGCCTGGCTTAACCCAAAGGGCTGGCGTATGCCTGACCTGGGCGAACTAACGAAGCAGGTCCGTGCCCAGCTGTAGTATCGTGGCGGAGGGCCTGCACACGGGTAACGATGCCAGGTGGGCGGGGTGTTTCATCATCCCTAAACCTGATAAATCGGGCTCGACATCGTAGTGGTCATGTCTCGCTGATGCCGAGTCTAGAGGATTTTGGCTTTACTGCCTGAATCGAGGTGGAAAGGAAACCACTGGAAAAAAATACCCCAACCCAAGGTGAAACAGCATAAGCTGAAGGGTGCATGGCCATGGGGAAGCATGGTCACTATTATGCGGACTCCTGGGTACCAGGCGACACCCAGGTTTCAATAGCCTTCCTGGAGCAATGCGGGGCTCTACTCCAGGTGACGGATACTTCCCTAGCTACTCGTGGGAAGAAATGAACACTAGTAGTCAAAAAAACCAAACACAAGGGGCTAGAAATAGCCCCACCACCACCTCAGGGGATGTAAACGTCCCTTCAAACCCAAAGGTTGAAAAAGACCTAAAGACAACGGGGAACGGGACTACTTCGAAAGAAGAAGCCCAACCGGTCATAATCCCGGCTCCAATATCCTGCGGGGTAGAAGAGCCCAATAATAAATAATGAAGGACAGATTAAAGTGCCTTCAACTGAATCTCCACCATTCAAAGGCAGCCTCTAGTGCCTTGTATAGGAGATTCAAGGTTCAACAATTCGGTGTGGGCTTCTTACAGGAACCCTGGGTGTACAGGGGGGAAGTAAAAGGCCTACCTACCGACACATGTAAGTTGATTTACAAAATTGACTGTGATAGACCAAGAGCAGTTTTGGTGCTCAACACAAATATAAATTTTGTCTCGGTTCCAGAATTCATAACTCAGGACCTGGCCACGGCCATAGTGGAGATCCCCACGGGAAAAGGCAAAAGGCAAATTGTGATGGCCTCTGCCTATCTACCTGGGGAAGAGAACCAACCACCCACAGAGGAAGTCCGACGCCTAGTGGAATGGTGCAAGAGAGGCAACAAATACCTTATTCTGGGCTGCGACGCGAATGCTCACCATACCATTTGGGGCAGCACAGATACCAACAACAGAGGTAAGGAACTTCTGGACTTTATATGTGGTAACAATTTAGAAATTGTTAATGAAGGGAATGAACCTACCTTTGTAACATGTAACAGGTGGGAAGTATTAGACTTAACACTAACGGACATGTTTACAATAAACTCAATAACTAACTGGCGTGTTCTCGGAGAGGCTTCGATGTCGGACCATCAGACGATTGTGTTTGACATCGAGGGCAACACGGGAAACGCTTTGGAGTGCCGAAACCCTACAAAAACGGACTGGGATCTCTATACTGAGACGATCAGAGACGAATTCGAAGGTGTGCAACTCCAAATAAAAACAAGGGACGAGCTAGAGGCAGCTACAGCCCATTTAACAAATAAAATAATTAGTGCGTATGAATCGCACTGCCCACTGAAAAGGAGACAAACCTCAAGGAATGTCCCGTGGTGGAATAAGGAGCTAAGTGCTCTTAAATCGCAGGTCAGGAAGGCCTTCAACAGTGCTAAGCGCACAGAGGACTGGAGTCCCTATCGCAGAGTACTGACTGAATACAACAAGGAGCTTAGGAGGTCCAAAAGGAAAGCCTGGAGGTCTTTCTGCGAGGGGATTGTTGAGACAGCCCCAGCAGCGAGACTTCAGAAGGTATGTGCTAAGGACCACTCCAATGGAATTGGTCTTATTAAAAAGGCAGACGGTGGTTTCACGAAAGACCTTGCGGGGAGTCTAGGGGTTCTTCTGGAAACCCACTTTCCGGGTTCAAGTGAAACAACTGTTGATGACGATTGCGGTGGAGATGGTTGGCGTAAGCCTACCCGAGAGGGATGGCGAACTGCAAACCAGCTTTTCACCGCAAAAAGAATCAACTGGGCGATTAAGAGCTTTAAGCCTTACAAATCGCCCGGGAAAGATGGAATCTTCCCAGCCCTGCTGCAGAGGGGTCTAGAATATCTAACCCCACGGTTGCAGGAAATATTTAAGGCTAGCTTTGTGCTCGCCTATACACCTAAGCGCTGGAAAGAGGCAAGGGTTGTTTTTATACCGAAAGCCGGGCGTAGACCTCCTGATGAGGCCAAATCATACCGCCCAATTAGCCTCACATCGTTCCTCTTGAAGACGATGGAAAAGATCGTTGACAACCATTTGAGGAACGATGTCCTGAAAAAGAACCCACTGCATGTGCGACAATTCGCATACCAACCTGGCAAATCCACGGTCCATGCTCTGCACAAGTTAGTGTCGGAGCTGGAATCATCGCTGGAGGCTAGGGAGGTCGCAATTGGCACATTTGTGGATGTGGAAGGTGCTTTCGATAATACCACCTACGCATCCATAGAAAAGGCTACGAAAAGGAAGGGTATAAATCCTTCCACCATCGGATGGATTCAGTCCATGCTGGTGGGACGGAGAGCCACGGCGGATCTTGGAGGGGTGTCGGTCACGGTCACTACGGAGAGGGGATGTCCACAGGGTGGAGTTCTGTCGCCTCTTTTGTGGTGTCTCGTGGTTGACGAACTACTCAAAAGATTAGCCGAGCAAGGGTACAGCTGCTTTGGCTATGCAGATGACCTGGCTGTTATAGTAAGGGGAAAGTTCGAAGGTACTACTTCAGAGCTGACCCAAAGCGTCATTGATATCATCAATCGGTGGTGTCAGGAGAAGGGGTTTAACGTCAATCCAACCAAGACGGTTATTGTTCCATTCACACGTCGTAGGAAGCTAACACTTGTAGCACCGGTGTTGAAGGGAATAAAACTAGAGTTTTCCGATGAGGTCAAATATCTGCGGGTCACCTTGGATAAGAAACTCAATTGGAACTCTCACCTTAATAAAGTGATTGCCAAATCTACAACGGCATTTTGGATATGCCGTAAGTTATTTGGCAAAACTTGGGGTCTGAAGCCTCGTATGATCCACTGGATCTATACGACGGTGGTAAGACCTGTTATCACATATGCCTCTTTAGTTTGGTGGACTAAAACTGAAGAAAAGACAAGCCAACAGAGGCTGAATAAGCTTCAAAGACTGGCTTGTCTAGGCATTACAGGAGCTGCGTATACAACTCCTACAGCTGCAGTAGAGGTAATACTGGATCTCACCCCGCTGCACATTTATGTTAAGAAAGAAGGTCTCATGAGTGCCCTAAGAATGGATCAAATAGTGCCTGGAAAGGGACACGGAAATATTTTAAAATCACTCGGTGGTGTCCCTTTACTACCGAGGGATTCCATGCCAATCGAGTATGACCTTGACGCCAACTACGAAGTGATCATAGGTGATCGCCAAGAAAGTGTGGAAGGTTTGTCTCGACTTCGTAAAAACCATCTCATCTGGTACACAGATGGGTCCCTAAGGGAACGAGGAGCAGGCATAGGCATATACGGTCCCAAATACAGGGAATCGGTGCCTTTGGGAAAGCCAATAACAACGCTCCAAACTGAAATTCTGGCCATAGAAAGATGCGCCCAAGTCTGTCTGTCCAGACAGTACAAGGGAGCCAGAATTTGCATTGCCTCTGATAGTCAGATGGCACTGAGGCAGCTTATGGCCGTTGATTGTAGATCAAGGACCATTTGGAGCTGCAAAAAGTCCCTCAAAACACTGGCGGAGTACAACAAGCTAGTTTTAGCTTGGGTACCTGCCCGCCAGAACATTGAGGGAAATGAGAGAGCTGATGCCCTTGCAAAAAGAGGAGCAAACACACCCTTCACCGGACCCGTGCCCTCCTGTTGGGTATCACCTACACTGATTAGGGCAGAGGTCGGTGTTTGGGAAAAAGGGAGAAACACTCTTACTGGATAAACACATCCGGTCAAAGACAAGCAAAGAGACTAATCGAACCTTCCAAAGAGAAGGCTCAACAAGCTCTATCGTTGTCAAAAAACGAGTTAAGGCTGCTAATCGGCCTTCTCACAGGGCATTGTCCCGTGAGATATCACCTACACAAGATCGGTAAAGAAAACTCCGACATTTGTAGGTTATGTGAATCGGCCACTGAAACCACCGAGCACATACTATGCCAATGCACTGCGCTGGCGCATGCCAGACTTACTCTACTAGGTGGCGCGTTATTAACGCCAGCCGACATAAGAGCGAAGTCTCCTAAGGAAGTAACCAGCTTTGCTAAGGAGGTTAGATTCCTGGGAAAAACGTAGTTTTAGTATGGTAACGCACAAAAGACCTTATTGGTCGCAGTGCAGAAGGGTAATCAACGTGCCGATCGACCACTATCTAATCTAATCTAATCTATATCTCATTAACAAACTTAATTAAATTTCTGACCCTTCACCTCCAGGTTCTAGCTTCTTTCTATCATAAGGGGCCAGCCGGACAGAATTGTCCTTTAGATTCTTCATCACTGAATCAAAACCAGTTATTTGAGACCATTCCAGTCTACTTGAATTTAATCCTCAAAAATCGAGAAAATAATAACTAAAACTGTTATAGAAAAGCTGTTTCGAGAACTCGTATTAAATTCAATTTTGTATTCTTATTAGAATGTTTCTGCCTACTCAATTATATCAGAAATTTGTGTTGGGGTAATCTGCGATATCTTTTGCAAATTTGTATCAATTTTTAAGAATACTGGTTATACGGCAACATCCCTGAGTCCATCGTGAACTCCGAAGGACATGAAAAGATGAATAGACTTCGATAAGGGGAATTATAGAAGATTATAATCCAATTAGATACAGTCCGGGGCAATAGCTCGTAGGATTACACGTACTAACCACAGATAACACCAAGAGGATAGCAACTCATATCTCTTCCTAACTTCCTTGCCCCTTTCATCTGAGTTCCCAACTGAAACTTTCATTATTCCTGATCTGTACCTGCTTCAACTCATCCGGAAAGCCCGTGGAAAACTGATATAAAGATGAGATAAGTAATTTCAGTTCGCCTGGCTGTTCCAACGAGCCAACGTTTTGTATGGCAAGAATAGTTTCACCTGTGGTGGATCCCTATCACTATCATAGATTCTCACTGTGTGCGTTCTACTTTCCTACGTGTGCTCGAATAGAGTCGTTTTTTTCTTTTACCTTCTCGCTTTAATACAGGTTCCGCTTTTAGGATGTAACTTGCCAAAGAGACTACAGAAATTGAGGATATCAACGTATGAACCTCCAACATAAATGTATCGGTTTCAAATTTGTTTTCGAAAAAAACCTCTAGATGCTATTCCAATTTTTATGTGTAAACTGATGATAGGGAATATATCACCATTCCATGAATAATTATAAATTGACGAGTCAAGGATTCTAATAGTTTTATGGCATCTTCCAAATCTTGTAACTAAGAAATCGATAACCTCATCTCCTGAAGAAAACACTTGAAAGCCCTGAACAATAAGACTGTATCATACAATTCCTGCAGGAAAATACATGCGCAAATTATAATTTCTTTTCTTCAATTTTTTCTGTTCCAATGGTCAGATCAATGGCATCGTGAAAAAGCCTATTCAATCAAAAACATGATTTATTTTCAAATCGCATTTTCTTCACGATGTGATCATAGATGTATGGCCATTAAATAAATAAAATTGCATAAATGAGTGTTATCATCTTAGAGGTTCCCTGAGCTTCGAATAAACAATAATTCGCTGATGGGCGCCGGAGAGATGAAAGAAAAAGGTGAATTTGATCGTTTTTCAATTAAATTGAAGAGAAACAGGGCTTGTAGGGCAAATGATGGGTATTAAGTTTTGTAGTTGAGGATCAAATGAAAAAATCGAGAAAATGAGAGAAACCTTCAGGATGTGGAAATGAAGACGGATGAATATTGTGTTTTTCGTGCTTTGGTTGCTTCGCAATTGAAGAATTCTTATTGAAAATGAATGAGTAATCATTTATTTTGAATGATATCCTATCTGAGAATAGATTTTAAGATCTATTTCTTGGTAAATTTATGAAAATATTTCACATATATCCTTGACTTGCACCATTCTAACTGGAGCTTAACTAATAATTCAGCGTTGAATAAGCTTATAGAACGAAATAATAGAGAGAAGATGCTATAAAATCGAACAAGGAAAAATAGTAGGTACCACTAGGCGGGGCTAAGTCGAGGACCAATATGGCGGAAAATTCAGGGCCGAATTACCCAAGTCAAATTATAATAAGATAATCTGATTTATACAAGAAATACGACGTGTTGGGTCTTAAGGAAACCTGTTAAAATGAGGTGAATTGAATATCAAATACTTAAACAATTTTACTTCAGGCGATAATATACACATATGAAAAGACATAAGATTTCCAAGGAAGACACGAAATAATTTTGAATGCGGATCTGTTCAGTACTCATCCTTGCCAGTAAAATATTATTCCTCTAATTTTCTTCATGTCTGTCTCTTTCCTGCTTGAACAAAGCCTCACAGCACAAGATATCATTTTATAATTGTTTATTAAGCAGCAAAAATCACAGTTCAACTTGAAAAACGCGCAAATGTCGTAATTCTCACAAATAATTCTACGAATGTCAAAGACGTACCTAAAAGTGGTAGTAATATTGCTGATTTGATACCACGTTCATTTCAATGATGGCAACTCTATACTATTCTATCTCTATGGTATCTTCAGACATTCAAGACAACATCAATAGAATATAGATCAACTGAATCCAAGGCAACCCAAACTAAAACCCTCTTTTAATCCGTCTGACAGCAGTTATACGTCAAACGATTTGTATCATGAATAACGCCTGGATCGATCAGAGGCAACGTCTGGATGTGACAAGAACAGTCTACTAGATGCATAAGCACCGATTTCTTCGTATCACGGCTTCTCGGAACCTCCCCTTTTCGTCAGTCCATATTGCGGGGAATTATAGACCATCCATCAATCATAGAGTGCCACTTGAAAACTCTGTGTTCCCGAGGGCACAATAAAATTTCGCTTTAAGGATCCTGACGGGTGTCCGGGCATTTTCCTGATTTGGGTCGGGCTTCCCGGCAGCGTAACACGAATATGCTGCCTTTTTATGGTGGCGTGATTTCGGGACAGACAGTTCTCCACTATTTAAGGATTATTTTGATAGTCCACCATGCCAGTAGTCGTGGTGGAGTGATCGTCGAGAGTCTCTCAGGCAGAAGTTTTGGCAATCGATGAATGTTTCCGGCTCTTATATCTCCATAAAATTGAACATTTTAGAAAGCTTTTCTGTGAAGAGCAGAACCCTATTTGATCCACGCTTTCTCATCATGGGACTCGAAGAGGCATTCGGAAAAAACAGCTGTTATGAATGAGATAGATTTTTATTGTTATTGTCAGTATGTACTTGCATACGCCTTCAAGATAGTAACTAACAGATATTGTCGATTCACTCCTATGAAACCAGTCTACAATCCTAGAGACTATAAATTTTCAGAGTGAGTTGGATTCCCAAATGTGCCGTGGTTAATTTTGCTAAGCAGCAAAATCGTACAGGGTGTTCCATAAAATATGGTCCTTCAAAATTTTCGGTCCTCGATATTTAAAACAAAACAAAACCAAGCGAAATGAAATTATGCGGCCATAAGCAAGATGTTCCTTTTAAGCCTCTTGTAAAATTTTGTGGCCTAAGTGTGAACAGAACCATAGAAAATTCAATTGGAATATTGAAAAGTAGAACCGCCATATTTCCATAACAAGATATCGGATTCGAGTGAAATTTATTTTGTGAATGAAGATTGATATAATGAATTCTAATGCTTCAAGAGGATCGCATCATCCAAACCAGTTTTTTTTTAATTATTGATTTTTACATACTTCACTTTTGTAGTAATTTTAAGAATATAATTCCAATCGTCCAACTCATTCTTATGAGCCATGAAAAAAATTCTCATTTTACGCACTTATTACAAAAATTTTTATTTTGTACAACTGTCAAAAAAACTCGACTTTTCTTCATCATTATGGATGCGTAAATGATTACTTTTTTTCACCTTTAAAAAAAAGTTGTTTTTTAAACGCTGAAACAAAACTTTACTTTTTTCACCATTGAAAAAGAGTCGTTTCAATAGTAACGACATGGGAAAATCATTGGATGCATAGAAATATCGTATTGGAAGCATTATCTTCAATAATTATCTTTTAGACGATGTATATTCATATTCACAGTTGTACAAAAAATATTGTTTGTATTTCGTGCGTATAAATTCGTGTTTTCATGGTACATCCGAGTGAATTTTTGGACTCGACCTGCGTTACCATGAAAAAAACACTAATTTTACTCATTTTTTACAAAAATAACTTCAATCGTACGAAAAACCTTTCCGACAAGGACTTCAAATATCTCCTTGGCTTTTTCGAGGTGCCACCAAACCGTTTAGTATCGAATTTCAATCAGAATCAGATTTTATTTCAAATTTGACTATATCACACGATATTTCTCCAAAACATTTGAACGACGAAAATACAAAAAAACTAGATTTAGACATATTTTTTTATACATGAAGGTCCGAATCATCAACTTCATTGATAACTCCTCCATCGCTGACAATATCTCTCCAAAGACTCTCGAAGCTCTCCATGCTGTGGTTGTCTAGGTCAATGAAGATTTTCTTCTTTGCAGCAGCAACAGACGCTCCACCAAAGACATCAGTTTTACTGAGGGACTCTAACAAAGCTTTCATTTGTTTACTGTTGACTGGACCGTAATAACTGCATGATTTTTTCTTAAGACCATTACATTTTCTGCTCGATAGTAACTGAAAAAACTTACACGACAATATTTTGACTCCACTGAAGTGAAACGTGTCTAATTTTCGACATTTTTTCAACATGTCACACAAGTTTTTGCTCTTAATGCACATGCTTGTCTTCGATCCCCAGCAATCAACTATTTTGATGAACTGCAAATTTCTAGAACACTTTCCAATAGCCCGAACGATCTCATCTGTATCATTCCGATGCGATAGGTAGATTTCTTTCAGTAGAGGTGAATTCTCGAGCCATTTCAAGAGAATATTGGTTGGTACTTCTTTATCTGCCTGTATGCATTTCCATAGCGAAGGAGTTCCTGCAATTCTATTCCATTTCTTACATACCAGCGATAAGTTCTTGAATATTTCAACACCAGACAGAAAAGAAAATATATGAACAATGATTTCTTGCGGTAGATCATCGATAAAGCAGGTGGATCGTAGTTTTTTGGAAGGAATAAAACTGGAACAATCTATGTGGGATTTTCTCTTCCTCATCATCACTTTGGTTTGGCAAGTCGACACAAAAACACTAAACTTACTTCTTTGAATCGCTTTAACGGAAATTTCACATTATTAGATGATGTTTCATCTGACGCTTACTGCTTATTGACAGCGGACATCTAACGAATATAATATTTCTATTCTATGACACTCGTTCGAAAATTGGTTATTGAGTTCCCATAGCGACAATATAATATTGACCACAAACAACTACAAAATTTCGATATATAATTCAAGATAGCTTAGAAAAGACATGATTGTAGAATACAAAATTTGATTCATCCACAACTATTGCGTAATCAACCCATTATACATTTGTTCGCTCGGCCATAAAAATACCCATTAATCACAAGTAACTAATTAGATATTTTTCACTGCTCTCAGATGCTTCATAGATTCAGATTTAATATTATATTCTTTAAATGGATTTTTCCTCAGTATTTTAAAGTACTCCAACAAACAAATATATATGGGTGAACCTTTTCAATCGTGGGCCAAATCTACTTAAAATTACATCAATTGATGCAATTTTCATTACAAAATATACAATGACATGTTCTCCAAAAATTTTTTTTTATGAATTTTACTTTTCCACACTTGTCACGGTCGCCAAATATTAAAAAAATTATTCAGTAGTCGTGGATAAAGTGTAGTATGCTACTTCGTATAATGACTGTTATTCCTGCTTTCAAGGATTTTTTTCCTTTAGCGGATAGTGGATTTATTCCCCTTCTTTTCATTATTATTGTTTATATTTACAATTTCGTGAATAAATTATCATTATTTTTATTCACTCGGTGATTTGGGCGCTAGCCTGCGGTTCGTAGGTTAAATTGCACCTCATGAATAATAGCTATCATTATACGCTCGTTGCATAATATACTATTATCAACAACTTTCAATGACATATGATAATTTGATATATTATCTACTGTTTTTGACCCATTTGAGGTGCAGCGTATTGGCAACCATTCAGTTTAAAAAAAACTGACTTCATGACTGTTTCTCCGAGTTATGAGCACATAGTTCTTGCTGGGGATATAAACGAAAATCAGTTAAGCGATACTTCTTTTGATGACTGTGTGGAATCCTACGGTTTGAAGCAGCTCATTGATGACGCATAACGGCAACATCGCAGACTTTGCTGGATTCTTTTTCTTTCTTTTCATCCCTCTCTTATTGACCAGGCTGTTGAGCGGATTAATCATGATTTGTCGGAGAAATATTGTAGAAAAAATAATTTGAAGATAAATGTCAGCAAATGTTCGTATATACCATTCTTACCCAGAAATGCCCTCATGACGGCCGATGTCCGGATGGAAGGTAAATCGGTTCCTTCCTCCAATTCCTGTAAAAATCTTGGAATTGTGTTCGATTGCCAGCTGAGATTCAGGGAACATACCGATTTGGAAATTCACATCGAGAACATACGATATACAAGGCATCAGACAGAGAATTTTTCCCTACAGTTGCACAGATGAATAGGCGAGATAATGAAGTGCGATAACTGAATGAATTCAACTGTCTTACTGCGATAATCTAGTCTCGTCTCTCTCTTATCGCAGTATGGTAGGGAACCCGAACTACACGTATAGAATTTTTAATTTGTCAGGCTGCCCGTAATACTCGATTCAAGTATTTACTGTTGCCTACCATACTAAAGAATTACGCTCCTCTAAACGATAAGAGAGAGACAAGACTAGAATAAAGAAGTAAGACAACTGAACTCAGTGTGTTACAGCAAGTGATTGTCTCGACTATTCATCTGGGCAACTGGACGGAAGAATTCTCTGTCTGATGCATTGTATATCGTATGATTCAAATGTGAATTTCCAAACCTGTATATCACTGATCCTGAGGAAGTCTTTCCTTACTTTGCGGTATTTATATAGACAAAGACATTTCCTTGACATATCCTCGCGTAAGTACCTTTGTGAAACCCTGGTATTGTCCATATTGAAATATGGCCTGATTCTTTTTTATCCTTGTCTTGATACCGTGGCAAGGTCTAGATTACAACGGGTTCAAAATTCATGCTGTAGATTCATTTTCGGTTTGAGGAAGTATGACAGGGGGGGTGAGTCAGGCGATAAATAGACTTAAGTGGCTCAGGGTCGAGAATATCTTCAGGTTGCAGATGGCTATCGCGGTACATCGCATACTACAGACATCCATTCCTCCATATTTGCGAGAGAAACTAATTTTCAGAAGGGATGTTCATGAGGTCGCGATCAGGCATGGACAGAGGCTTATGTTGCCTAGTTTTCGTTCAGCCACGTTTCAGCGCTCTTTCACTTTCAACGCTGTGAAACTCTACAATGAGCATGCTCATATGCTTGAGATGACCTTGAGTTCGCTGAGGTCGGCGTTGAAGGGACGGTTGTTGACCGAACAAATCTGCTAAAGATTTTTTTTTTTTATGTATTTTATTGAAAAATTATTTGTTTTTTTTGTGTATTCTGAAGGGTTAAGTTGAGTAGCTTATGCTAGACTTCGCCCTTGGTCTGTGTATGGATGTAATTTTTTAACATTCAAATAAAGACGCTATTATTATTATTATTATTATTATTCGCAGAGGTGTCTGTAAACAAATGCGAGGGACTTTGGAAGATGATTCCTCAATAAAAATAAGCTGGGTTAGTTCTAGAAATTTTTTTCGAAATCGGCCTCTCTTACAAGATGGAGCCTTAAGCGGGCGATGACGACTTGACAGTTTTTAATTTTTTTGGGGTCCTAAAGAACACTGAGTCATACAACTATACATAATATGATTCATAAAGTAGATGTTCCTCACACAATTTTATTTGATTCCATAACTTTATTATTAGGGGTTGAAAATAAAACCCCTCATGATTTTCCTTCAAACATTATTTTCGTGGGATAGATTTTCGAAAAATAAAATTCTTTTATAGTTTCTCATTCAATTCTGGAGAAAAAGTCTTCTGATAAATTTTGGTACAGTCGATACTTTTCTCGGAAAAAATAAAAACTTACAAGCAGCTATGATCACTGTTCATTCCATTTCATCGTTTTTTCCATTTTTTCCAATATTTAAAGATATTGTTTGTGCCCAAAATTGGGTTTGTCAATTATGCTTATTGATCGAAAAGAAGTTCTTCTTTCAACCCCTGATAATAAAGTTATGAAATCTAAAAAATTTGTTTGAGTAGCATTTACTTAGTGCTTTATATTATGTAGTTTTATGACATAGTGTTTTCAAGAAGCCATAAAAATATAATATTTAAAACTGTCAACTCATCATCGCCTTCCGAAGGATGTATCTTGGGAGAGGGATCGATTTCGAAAAAAAAATTATATGAACTACCCCTGCTTATTTTCATAGAGGAATCATCTCCCGAATTCCTTCGCATTTATTCACATACACCTTGTGTATATCGAATTATTCACACATTCCGAACATACGCTTTTTCTCGAATATCGAAATCTGTTATAATCTCAACTGAGAAATCACTTTAATCTGTCCCTTCCAATCAATCTGATCGATGTAGCAAGTTTCTTCTAAATTTAAAAGGCAATTGAAATGAATGAGAATCATCTATTTTTCCAATTCAGTTAGAGTTTCACAAATTTCTTCGAATCACAACAGCAGAAGGGACCCAAGCGGCACACTTCGCGTAAAAAAATTGAATGGACCTTTTCGATACAAGCGCAGTAATCCCGATAGACGTAGATGAAGCACCTCGTCGCACGTCGAAAAGAAAACTATCTACGATTCCGAGCTCAGATCAATTTAGAGGCACGACCTAGATCTCTTCATTTTCCGGATGTCTCACACCATCTATCTCCTATCTATGGATGTTCGCAGTCCAAGTCTTTTCTCGAATCGGATTAATTTGCTTGACACCTTTTGCCAATATCTCTGACCTTCGTCTTCTTCCTAATCTGGGTAAATTTTCCCTCCTATATGGTCCATTTTCGTACAACGGACGTTTTCACAGCAGAAAGATATTTTCCGGCAGTATTGCCAACCTGAAAAATCTCCCTTCTGCGAAATTATTGTTTGGAATCTCTGAAACTTAAAGCTGAAGTTTGTCGAATGAAAGTTGTATATTCAAAAACGAGTCAAAAGCAGAATAGATACGCTTATAATTTCGCCAATATAAATATAAGACAGAGGGTTCTGGGTTAATTTCACAAAAAATCTGAAAGGGTGAATCCAAATTATGTTTTTTTTTCAAACAGCACGGTTATTGAATCAATATTTCTTCGAATAGAATAGATGAATATAATTTCTCACAAAAAAAATATTTCGACTCAATTGGTAAAAAATATGACAAACAATTTTTCTTCAATGCCTTGTAGGTTTCATGAAGAAATGATTGAAAAATATTTTATTGAAATGTTCAATTATGAAGATATGTATTTTTTGGGATAGAGATCCACGAAATTTCCCGGGTATCGAACAATATAACATGTCGCAAACTATCTACGATTCCGAGCTCAGTTCAATTTAGAGGCACGACTTAAATCTCTTCATGTGACGGATGTCTCCACTGTCCTTCCTCTATCTATGGATGTTTGCAGTTCAAGCCTGTTCTCAAATCGGATTAATTCGCTTGGCACCTTTTTCCAATATCTCTGACCTTCGTCTTCTTCTTAATCTGGGTACATTCTCCCTCCTCTATGGTCAATTTTCTTACCACGGACAATTTCCCAGTAGAAAGGAATTTTCCGGCAGTATTGCCAACCTGAAAAATCTCCCTTTCTGGACTGAAATAACGGTGAGTTAATAACGCAGCCGTCGTCTCAAAGTGAAAATGTAATTACACGGAAATCGTACTATAAAGGGCGTTTGCTGATTTGTTTTCGAAGGCATCCTTTGAAAAGATTCCTTCTGTGGAAAGTTGCGGTCTGAAGAAAAGGGGGTTTTAAAGAGAGAAATCTTGCATCATTGAATTAATTGAAGAACTAATTGAATAATAGACGCTGTAAAGTATGAGGCCAGCGGTATTCATGAAAGGACTGGAACTTCTGAATAGAATACACAGGGTGTTTCATCCTAAACCGGACAAATCAAATTTATGTGAGTATATATCGCCATGAACGATAAAATAAATGATTCAGACATCAAATAAGCACCGCAACTTCACACCAAAAGATAGCAAATTTTTACATTCTATTCTAAACAATTTTCGACCTCCTAAAATATGCAATGAAACTCAGGTATCCGTATATTTCATTCTACAATGTATATATTTCATCCTGGAATAGTTAACGTACAGGCAGTTAACCAGAGTGCAATAAATGTCTCACATTTGCTCAACATCGCCGTAACTACATATTATCCTGTATGAAAACTAATTCGTAAAATGCATTCATGAATCCTGGGTAAAAGGATCTTTTGTGTCGAATAAAAGCGGTCAGGAAGTCCCAGTTGACTCCGCCATGCAACATAGCACTAAAAATTTGAATCATCTCCATAAAGGAGACGACGTTTTTCATTTTTATGCGCTATGATAAGGAGCAGATACTGTAACCATGTGCAATAAATTACATCTCGCATTGTGGGAAACACACATTGTGCATTAAAATTTGTTGGTTGCAAATCTGGAATAACCGGATTTAATTTCCTCAATCCCTTCATTTCCTTCGGGAGTACATACCTACAGTGAATGCGTCCAGGAATTTTTTGTTAGGAAACTATGAAATTATAAAGTTTATAGAATAAAAGTTGTATTGGTATGCAAATTTTTAAATACGAGTCGAAAGTACTTATGCCTTATAATTTTGCCAATATAAATATTAGGCAAAGTGTTCTGAGTTAATTTCCAAAAATCTGAAAAAGGCGAATCTGAATTATATTTTCTTCAAACAGCATGCTTTTCAGAATATACAGGGTGTCTGTAAACAAATGCGAGGGACTTAAGGAGATGATTTATCGATGAAAATGAGCACGGGTAGTTCATATAAATTTTTTTCGAAATCGACCTCTCTTCCAAGATACAGCCTTTTGAAGGCGATGACAATTTGACAGCTTAAAATTTTTTTAGGTGCCCTAAAAGAGACTGAGTCATAAAAATATACATAATATAATTCATTGAGTAGATGTTACTCACACAATCATTTTGATCCCTAAACTTAAAAATTATTAGGGGTTGAAAATAACAACCTCTTGTGCTTTTCCTTCGAAAGTTGTTTTTGTGGGATAGAGTTTGAAAAATGAAATTCTCTTAGTTTTCATTCAATTCTGGAGAAGGAAAGAGTCTCTTGCAAAATTTCGATACAGTCGATAGTTTTCTCGAAAAAAATAAAAACTTACAAGCGGTTATGATCACTGTTCATTCCATTTTATCGTATGTTCCATAGAATGAATGTTTAAGATATGTTTATGCTCAAAATTGGTTCTGTCATTTTGATTATTATCGAAAAAAAAATTCTCTTTGTAGAATTGAAATATTACGGCTATAATTTTCTTCAGAAAATTAGTAATTAATCATTCAGAAAGATTTATAGAACATCTTTGTTTCCTGTCGTAGACATACAATATTTTAGAATATTCATTCTAAGGAACACTTGTATGATGGAATTGAATGAAACAGTAATGATAACTGCTTGTAAGTTTCTATTTGTCCGAGAAAAGTATCGACATTTGACAAAATGGCAAATGCGCAACAATTTATGGGTAGAGATTATTATATTTAAGAGTTAAGTTTCGTAAAATGATGAATAATGGGGAATTCCAGTCACTTCCATAAAAAATATATTTAGCCTTATTGGGTTCCCACGTAACTCGTCATATTAAAAAAAAATTTTTTTCATCATTTATCACATAAAAATCAAAATCAAAATTTCTACCGAATTCAAACGATCAGTAGAAGCCGGAAATCGTGTGACGTTGGTGGCTAATCCGTGTTTTGATTGGTTGTACTCATCATGTTCTGCTGCTGATAAAATAAATGATAGCATTGCCAAATCACAAAAAAAAAGCTAGGAAAATACTCGCTTTCATTTTCTATCATGCATCATTTTCTAGCTGTAAATTATATTTGAACACAACTGAATTATGAATGACTCTGATAATAATACTCACATCAAAGTGATCACCGGAGTGAACCTGGCAGACCATTTCTAGCAGACCGTTTGACGGAAACGCCCGAACGCGCTCCCAGTGGCGCGCGGTGCGGAAGTATTTAATGCTGAAATGAGGCAGATTTAGATAAATAATGAATATGTACTCTCGGCTTTGATTTATAGACCAATAAAAAGAGGTTATGAAGGTGTCGACGGTTGGTTATCAGAATGAATTACGACAGATTCGCTATTCGAGAAGTAAAACATTCAAAAATCTATATCTCCGAAAATATTCGCCGGCGCATAATAAGATTTGGCACGTAGGTTAACAATATTAATATCATTATTCCCTGAAAATTTCATCCACTTGCAAAGGGATCCAGGGGGTTAAAACGCCCCCTTAACATAGAAAAATTCATATCTCCGAAAATATTCGCCGGCGCATAATAAGATTTGGCACGTAGATTAAAAGTATTAATAACATTATTTCCTGAAAATTTCATTCACTTGCAAAGGGATCCAGGGGGTAAAACGCCCCCCAAAACATTGAAAAATTCATATCTCCGAAAATATTCGCCGGCGCATAATAAGATTTGGCACGTAGGTTAAAAGTATTAATAACATTATTCCTGAAAATTTCATTCACTTGCAAAGGGATCCAGGGGGTTAAAACGCCCCCCTTAACATAGAAAAATTCATATCTCCGAAAATATTCGCCGGCGCATAATAAGATTTGGCACGTAGATTAAAAGTATTAATAACATTATTTCCTGAAAATTTCATTCACTTGCAAAGGGATCCAGGGGGTTAAAACGCCCCCTTAACATAGAAAAATTCATATCTCCGAAAATATTCGCCGGCGCATAATAGATTGGCACGTAGATTAAAAGTATTAATAACATTATTTCCTGAAAAATTCATCACTTGCAAAGGGATCCAGGGGTTTAAAACGCCCCCAAAACATTGAAAAATTCATATCTCCGAAAATATTCGCCGGCGCATAATAAGATTTGGTACGTATGTTCACAATATTAATATCATCATTCCCTGAAAATTTATTCACTTGCAAAGGGATCCAGGGGGTTAAAACGCCCCCTTAACATAGAAAAATTCATATCTCCGAAAATATTCACCGGCGCATGATAAGATTTGGTACGTACGTTCACAATATTGATATCATTATTCCCTGAAAATATCATCACTTGCAAAGGGATCCAGGGGGTTAAAACGCCCCCAAAACATTGAAAAATCATATATCCCGAAAATATTCGCCGGCGCATAATAAGATTTGGTACGTACGTTCACAATATTAATATCATCATTCCTGAAAATTCATTCACTTGGAAAGGGATCCAGGGGGTTAAAACGCCCCCAAAACATTGAAAAATCATATCTCCGTAAATATTCGCCGGCGCATAATAAGATTTGGTACGTACGTTCACAATATAATATCATCATTCCCTAAAAATTTCATTCACTTGGAAAGGGATCCAGGGGGTTAAAACGCCCCCCAAAACATTGAAAAATTCATATCTCCGTAAATATTCGCCGGCGCATAATAAGATTTGGTACGTACGTTCACAATATTAATATCATCATTCCCTGAAAATTTCATTCACTTGGAAAGGGATCCAGGGGGTTAAAACGCCCCCCTTAACATAAAAAAATTCATATCTCCGAAAATATTCGCCGGCGCATAATAAGATTTGGCACGTAGGTTAAAAGTATTAATAACATTATTTCCTGAAAATTTCATCCACTTGCAAAGGAATCAAGGGGTTAAAACGCCCCCTTAACATAAAAAAATTCATATCTCCGAAAATATTCGCCGGCGCATAATAAGATTTGGCACGTAGGTTAACAATATTAATATCATTATTCCCTGAAAATTTCATCCACTTGCAAAGGGATCCAGGGGGTTAAAACGCCCCCTTAACATAGAAAAATTCATATCTCCGAAAATATTCGCCGGCGCATATAAGATTGGCACGTAGATTAAAAGTATTAATAACATTATTTCCTGAAAATTTCATTCACTTGCAAAGGGATCCAGGGGGTTAAAACGCCCCCAAAACATTGAAAAATTCATATCTCCGAAAATATTCGCCGGCGCATAATAAGATTTGGCACGTAGGTTAAAAGTATTAATAACATTATTTCCTGAAAATTTCATTCACTTGCAAAGGATCCAGGGGGTTAAAAAACCCCCTTAACATAGAAAAATTCATATCTCCGAAAATATTCGCCGGCGCATAATAAGATTTGGCACGTAGATTAAAAGTATTAATAACATTATTTCTGAAAATTTCATTCACTTGCAAAGGGATCCAGGGGGTTAAAACGCCCCCCTTAACATAGAAAAATTCATATCTCCGAAAATATTCGCCGGCGCATAATAAGATTTGGCACGTAGATTAAAAGTATAATAACATTATTTCCTGAAAATTCATTCACTTGCAAAGGATCCAGGGGTTTAAAAACGCCCCCCAAAACATTGAAAAATTCATATCTCCGAAAATATTCGCCGGCGCATAATAAGATTTGGTACGTATGTTCACAATATTAATATCATCATTCCTGAAAATTTCATTCACTTGCAAAGGGATCCAGGGGGTTAAAACGCCCCCCTTAACATAGAAAAATTCATATCTCCGAAAATATTCACCGGCGCATGATAAGATTTGGTACGTACGTTCACAATATTGATATCATTATTCCCTGAAAATATCATCCACTTGCAAAGGGATCCAGGGGGTAAAACGCCCCCAAAACATTGAAAAATTCATATCTCCGAAAATATTCGCCGGCGCATAATAAGATTTGGTACGTACGTTCACAATATTAATATCATCATTCCCTGAAAATTTCATTCACTTGGAAAGGGATCCAGGGGGTTAAAACGCCCCCCAAAACATTGAAAAATTCATATCTCCGTAAATATTCGCCGGCGCATAATAAGATTTGGTACGTACGTTCACAATATTAATATCATCATTCCCTAAAAATTTCATTCACTTGGAAAGGGATCCAGGGGGTTAAAACGCCCCCAAAACATTGAAAAATTCATATCTCCGTAAATATTCGCCGGCGCATAATAAGATTTGGTACGTACGTTCACAATATTAATATCATCATTCCCTGAAAATTTCATTCACTTGGAAAGGGATCCAGGGGTTAAAACGCCCCCCTTAACATAAAAAAATTCATATCTCCGAAAATATTCGCCGGCGCATAATAAGATTTGGCACGTAGGTTAAAAGTATTAATAACATTATTCCTGAAAATTTCATCCACTTGCAAGGAATCCAAGGGGTTAAAACGCCCCCCTTAACATAAAAAAATTCATATCTCCGAAATATTCGCCGGCGCATATAAGATTTGGCACGTAGGTTAAAAGTATTAATAACATTATTTCCTGAAATTCCAATCACTTGCAAAGGGATCCAGGGGGTTAAAACGCCCCCAAAACATTGAAAAATTCATATCTCCGAAAATATTCGCCGGCGCACAATAAGATTTAGCACGTAGGTTAAAAGTATTAATAACATTATTTCCTGAAAATTCAATCACTTGCAAGGGATCCAGGGGGTTAAAACGCCCCCCAAAACATTGAAAAATTCATATCTCCGAAAATATTCGCCGGCGCATAATAATGTGTAATCTGTAGAAAATGTTAATAAATTATCAATTAATAAACTCAACGAATCAAGTGAAAAGAACTATGAAACTGAAAAACACGACATATCTGCAAAATTCCTAGATTCTTCAAGAGAAGACTCGTTTCATAAGCTATCAAATTTACTTGGGGATCTTAAATTACAAAAACGATTATTCCTTCTAATTCAACAAACGACCCTGTCCCTATTTGTGGAAGCTACAAAAACTGCACTGCGTTTGAAGGCCAATTCACAATAAAAAGGCAATTATGGGAACATATCTACAGGAGAATAATAAATGGATAAATCATACCCTCATGTGTTAAAAAAATATATAAGTGCTTATGTCAACAATGCATGTATATTTCTATGTTAAGGGGGGCGTTTTAGCCCCCTGGATCCTTTGCAAGTGGATGAAATTTTCAGGAAATAATGTTATTAATACTTTTAACCTACGTGCCAAATCTTATTATGCGCCGGCGAATATTTTCGGAGATATGAATTTTTCAATGTTTTGGAGGGCGTTTTAACCCCCTGGATCCCTTTGCAAGTGAATGAAATTTTCAGGAAATAATGTTATTAATACTTTTAACCTACGTGCCAAATCTTATTATGCGCCGGCGAATATTTTCGGAGATATGAATTTTTCTATGTTAAGGGGGGCGTTTTAACCCCCTGGATCCCTTTGCAAGTGGATGAAATTTTCAGGAAATAATGCTATTAATACTTTTAACCTACGTGCCAAATCTCTCATGCGCCGGCGAATATTTTCGGAGATATGAATTTTTCTATGTTAAGGGGGGCGTTTTAACCCCCTGGATCCTTTGCAAGTGAATGAAATTTTCAGGGAATGATGATATTAATATTGTGAACGTACGTACCAAATCTTATCATGCGCCGGTGAATATTTTCGGAGATATGAATTTTTCTATGTTAGGGGGGCGTTTTAACCCCCTGGATCCCTTTGCAAGTGAATGAAATTTTCAGGGAATGATGATATTAATATTGTGAACGTACGTACCAAATCTTATTATGCGCCGGCGAATATTTTCGGAGATATGAATTTTTCAATGTTTTGGTGGCGTTTTAACCCCCTGGATCCCTTTGCAAGTGGATGAAAGTTTCAGGAAATAATGTTATTAATACTTTTAACCTACGTGCCAAATCTTATTATGCGCCGGCGAATATTTTCGGAGATATGAATTTTTCTATGTTAAGGGGGGCGTTTTAACCCCCTGGATCCCTTTGCAAGTGAATGAAATTTTTAGGGAATGATGATATTAATATTGTGAACGTACGTACCAAATCTTATTATGCGCCGGCGAATATTTTCGGAGATATGAATTTTCAATGTTTTGGGGGGCGTTTTAACCCCCTGGATCCCTTTGCAAGTGAATGAAATTTTCAGGAATAATGTTATTAATACTTTTAACCTACGTGCTAAAATCTTATTATGCGCCGGCGAATATTTTCGGAGATATGAATTTTTCAATGTTTTGGGGGGCGTTTTAACCCCCTGGATCCCTTTGCAAGTGAATGAAATTTTCAGGGAATGATGATATTAATTCGTGAACGTACGTACCAAATCTTATTATGCGCCGGCGAATATTTTCGGAGATATGAATTTTTCAATGTTTTGGGGGGCGTTTTAACCCCCTGGATCCCTTTGCAAGTGAATGAAATTTTCAGGAAATAATGTTATTAATACTTTTAACCTACGTGCTAATCTTATTATGCGCCGGCGAATATTTTCGGAGATATGAATTTTTCAATGTTTTGGGGGGCGTTTTAACCCCCTGGATCCCTTTGCAAGTGGATGAAATTTTCAGGGAATAATGATATTAATATTGTGAACGTACGTACCAAATCTTATCATGCGCCGGTGAATATTTTCGGAGATATGCATTTTTCTATGTTAAGGGGGGCGTTTTAACCCCTGGATCCCTTTGCAAGTGAATGAAATTTTTAGGGAATGATGATATTAATATTGTGAACGTACGTACCAAATCTTATTATGCGCCGGCGAATATTTTCGGAGATATGAATTTTTCAAGTGTTTGGGGGGCGTTTTAACCCCCTGGATCCCTTTGCAAGTGAATGAAATTTTCAGGAAATAATGTTATTAATACTTTAACCTACGTGCTAAATCTTATTATGCGCCGGCGAATATTTTCGGAGATATGAATTTTTCAATGTTTTGGGGGGCGTTTTAACCCCCTGGATCCTTTGCAAGTGAATGAAATTTTCAGGAAATAATGTTATTAATACTTTTAACCTACGTGCAAATCTTATTATGCGCCGGCGAATATTTTCGGAGATATGAATTTTTCAATGTTTGGGGGGCGTTTTAACCCCCTGGATCCCTTTGCAAGTGGATGAAATTTTCAGGGAATAATGATATTAATATTGTGAACGTACGTACCAAATCTTATCATGCGCCGGTGAATATTTCGGAGATATGCATTTTTCTATGTTAAGGGGGGCGTTTTAACCCCTGGATCCCTTTGCAAGTGAATGAATTTTCAGGAAAAAATGTTATTAATACTTTTAACCTACGTGCTAAATCTTATTATGCGCCGGCGAATATTTTCGGAGATATGAATTTTTCAATGTTTTGGGGGGCGTTTTAACCCCCTGGATCCCTTTGCAAGTGAATGAAATTTTCAGGAAATAATGTTATTAATACTTTTAACCTACGTGCCAAATCTTATTATGCGCCGGCGAATATTTTCGGAGATATGAATTTTTCTATGTTAAGTGGGGCGTTTTAACCCCCTGGATCCCTTTGCAAGTGGATGAAATTTTCAGGGAATAATGATATTAATATTGTTAACCTACGTGCCAAATCTTATATATGCGCCGGCGAATATTTTCGGAGATATAGATTTTTGAATGTTTTACTTCTCGAAATAGCGAATCTGTCGTAATTCATTCTGATAACCAACCGTCGACACCTTCATAACCTCTTTTTATTGGTCTATAAATCAAAGCCGAGAGTAACATATTCTTTATTTATCTAAATCTGCCTCATTCAGCATTAACACGTTGACGGACGGCGACGCCTATAGACGTTCAGGTCGATGTGCTTGATGTGACACCACCGTTTTGAGACGTCTATGGACGTCTTGCTTTAAATGCCTCCAACATCGACAAGACGTTCCTGGACGTTAAAAAAGCGTGATATTACGGAAGAGTGTCACATCGTTCACTTTAATTCAGTTTGTGAAACCGAAAGATGACGATCTTTATCGAATTAATTGGGTTGCAATACTGCGTCTTCAGCCATTTAGCGCGGTCAGTGCTAATTCAATTGTGAGAGTGGACAGTGGTTTTTCGCTACAAAATTACGGAGTTTTCGAGAATTTTTTTTATATAGAGTTATCGTAAGGTGAGTCCACTATTTCTTTTCTTTTACATTCCAACTGAAATTGTAATTGTTCCATTTCTAGAATTATGGATCCTCGTAGAGAAGCGGAATTATTACGCTGGTTTGAGGAGATTGATGATGACGAATTGGTCTTATTGAGTCAGACTCAGAGCCTGAACCTTTCAGTGATGGTGGAGAATTTGGTAGTGATTTGGATTATGTTCCCTCACATGACTTCTAGTGAATCAGATAGTCCCAAAAATATTATATCGAAAATGACGAATATGAAACTAATGCAGTTGAGAACGAAAATGAAAACCAAAATGAAAACGGAGATGAAAATAATAATGAAAACGGAAATGATAATGATGACGAAAAATGTAAGCGAAAATGAAAATTTGGAGGATGAAAGCATGTGGCAAAAGGAAGCGATGGAAATACCTATTTCGATTTTGATGTTACTCAGAGTGGAATCAAAATGAACCAAATAGAGAATATGTCCCCTATAGATATTTTGAAAATATTGATAAAATATGGAATGATGATGTGATGAATTATTGATTTCCAGCCCCAACAATTATGGTGCGAAACTTATGATTTCAAATCGTCGAAGAACAAGGAATAGTAGAAATCTATATTTCATCCGGTGACGAAATCAGAAATGAAAAGGTTTCTTGGGCTTTGTCTTCTAGATATTATAGCTGCCCACGGAAGACAATCCGGTGGTACAAAAATATATTGCTCCGCTTATTAGATATATCGGTGTGGAACTCTCTGTTTCTTTATAAAAAAGGCTTAAAGAAAAATATTAAAATGGTGGAATTCAGAGAAGCTATTATTAAGTCCCTTTTGGAAATAGATACACAACAAAGCGAAACACTTTTCAGGAGGCTACAAACTACCAAGTCTAAATCCAGCTTGCCTGTTGGTAAACAACATTTTCCCGAAGAGATTCCTGTAACAGAGAATTCCAAGAAAAAACATGCATTTTTCAAATGCAGGCAATGTACCAAAGAAGGCAGAAGAAGAGAAACTCGATATAGGTGTGAGAATTGTAAAGACAAGCCTCCTTTGTGTCAAGCACCATGTTTTAAATTGTGGCATTGCTAATTTCAGTTCTCAAGTGTATACATTATTAAAGATTTATTGTACTTTTGATCTCAAAGTCTCAAACTATTGAAATAAAATCTTATTTCCTCGAAAGATGTGAACGTCTATGGACGTCCATGTCATAACTGGTGAAGAAAAAGGATCATGTGCTGTGACAGTGACGTCTATAGGCGGTGGTGTTTTTTCCTATATTCACACTCTTGAAATCACTACAAACATTTTATATACATCACTCAAATTTCGAGCCATTTTTTGATGGAAATACACGTGTGTCACATCAAAAGCGACTGTCGAAATGGTACCGTCCGTCAACGTGTTAATATACTTCCGCACCCGCGCGCCACTGGGGAGCGCGTTCGGGCGTTTCCGTCAAACGGTCTGCTAGAAATGGTCTGCCAAGTTCACTCCGGTAAAGTGATCTTCGCAGACAACATTGTGTCTATCAAGATCAACTCTTTAAGAAGTTTCAAAGCTATTCTCCAGTTTCTTTTTAAGATTGAATTCCTCGGCACATGAATAAATATTTTATTCGGAGTATCCGTCATATTCTTACAAATCGGAACTAAACATTTTTTACAACCATTTTCAAAACCAAAACCCAAACTCACCATAAATAAAACAAATTCATATTCATACACAGACAAAAACGTCGAATAATGACTAAAAGGGAGCACAGAACATAAATATACGGGAGGTTATGGGCATAGATTATTAGATTTACTAAACGTAAGTTATTATTTCTATGGTTATGGGCTTTGTCCCCGCCATCAACAAACTTCAACCAATCATATTACGAATTATGCCACCGACGTCACAGCAGAGGAACGTTTGAATTTACAGGTATTAAAATCACATTTTCAATATTGAATAATAAATCAGTTTTTCAAAATTCAGGGTGAATAAATGGTTACGACGGTGTTATAAACTGCCCTCTATTACGCCATGTGGAGAAAAGTGGATATTTTAAGATACTGGATTCCCCATTGTTTCAATATATTATTTTTTACCGGGGACTCAGTTGTATGGACAAAAATATGACGGTGCCATTTGAAAAAATTATTCGGAGGTAATTTTGATAGGAGTTATAATCAGAAAAAATTTCAATGACAATTTTTAATAGTTTTTGCTGCCATTCAAAATTCTTTCTGTTTAAACTTTCCCCTTGTCTGAGAGTGGAGATATTGGCTGTATGGAACATATTGGTACATGGTACATCATTTATTCTTAGTAACAATGGTTCTTCAACATAGCTCAGTAATAATATAATGACTCACTCCGCAGAGATTTATTTCACAATGAACGCATCTTAGCTGCATGCCTGATTCGACCCGGTTTTTGGATACCTGAATGCTGGAATACAGAAAAGAAAGTATGAGAAAAACATATCTTTTCGAAAGCGTTTCTTCACTGAAAATGCGACCTTCGCGACATTTTATATGTCAGACCTATTTCATGCGATGTCAACCTCTATCAAAGTCTTCCTCATATTTCACAGTCAGCTGAGGAATATATAGCGGTATTTTTCTGGGAAACCGTGGGATCCACATGAACCATTTTTATTTACTGGAATATTCCGCGTATTCATGTTTACATCGTCTAATGGAATTGCGGAGGAATAAAATGGACGTTTTTAGGCTTTCGTTAGATTTTGTTATTTTGTAGGCATATCCGGAATTGATACTGAAGACGTATGATTTCGGCAATTTGAGTGATTCAAATTGAAGTACATAATTCGCATCAAATCTTTCATAATCTATGGCATGCCTCTGTTTTGTGCTAGTTGGTGCCAAATCGTTGATTTACGATCCTGCAATACCTCAGGTTATTCAGAATTTTTCTGTGCACTGAGGAAAACCTTGAACTCAAACAGCTGTGTGGGTAATTATCGACATCCAAATTTCCGATCATTCAAAATTCATGAGTTTGTTCGGACTCTTTTTTATATTATTGTTCTGTTTGGGCAAGCTCAACTTCTATTGATTATTGTTCCAAAAACAATATCAGACACCCATTGTCCCGCTGACGAAGGACAGTTATTTGAAAACGGTGGTAGAATGCCACAAAATTTTCAAAATCCATTATTCCAGACTTTGTAGAGAGTTTTCCAACAAGAGGTGTTATTTTGATATTCAAAGAAATGCCATTCTTCAATATAAATGATCAGATGTTTATTTCATTATAAAGAAGGAGCTATGCCGTTCATAGTGGACAATAAGATCAGGCAAATGACCACTACGACCACGCTCAGAGGACATATCCTTTTAATGAAATTTTCCATAACCAAATCGCACAGTGGCTGCCCTATGTCCTCGATATCCTCACGAATTCATCTTTGAGGTCTTGAATCGACGCTGGGCTATTGGCGTAGATCTTCTCTTTCACGTAGTCCCAAGGAAGAAGTAGCAAAGGTCTCAAGGACACAGATCACGGTGACCAATTGTGATCCTCTCTTCGAGAGATAACACGGTCTGAAAACTTTCCCAAGGACACGAAGTTGTTGATGATCGGTCAGCTTGAGTTTTTATGTTAACTGAACTTTTAAGCCTAAAGACCCAAATCTTTAAGCAAAATACGGTGTAATGACGTTTGTGAAATGCTTAATTCCAAAGAACTGGATTTTCTTCAACATTTTCGGCTGCAGAAGCAATATTCTTGGCTGTCTTGAGTGACGTGCACGGGTTTTATTCTTCACATCACTAACTTGTCCCAACAGCTCGAATTTCTTCACAAATTTTTTTGTTGTGGTCCGACAAGGTGCTTCACGGAGACCCAAAAATGTTCGAGTTTAGAGTGAATTTTAATGATTTCAATGCGTTCTTGAAGCGTGTATCGTTCCATTTCTATTAATGGCGTAGTTTCTACTTGTCAAATGTCAAAAAATTACAGCTTCAAACATGGCATCTACCGAAATAGCGGGCTATTCAAAATAACACCTCTTATTGGAAAACCCTGTACATACCTATCGAAAAGAAATTACTCTTACAAATGAAGTTCGCAAAGATGATTTTTCTGTATGTAAAACACTAAGTGAGTATACAGGTTATATAATTCACTCGGAAAGAGTAGGAGAAGTCATTTTTACTGGGGAGAATTATTTGTTGCATAGTGTGACTACTATTTACAGCGGTCATTAGATGTTGACAGTTGTTCATGCGATATATGGCATCGCACTGATTTTCGATTCTTCTACTGGACTACTGGAACCCGAACGTTCCCCAGTTAAACCACCCCATCCCTATCTTTCCGAGTCAATTTCCAAACCTGTATAATTTATTATCTATATGGAGTCAATTTAAAATCAACTTCAGAAACGAATGAGAGGATTTAGTTCACAAATAATAAGCTATTCGGAAACCCCATCTGCCTGGAAAATGTCAAAGGTCTTCTTCTTTTGAAAGAGATTTGTTTGCAAGACAAGATATAATTGATCATAAACCCATCAGTTAAACCAACCTTATCTCATCGGCCTTCAGGTTTTCGAAACAAGAAACGAAGGAAAAGTATGAAATACCTTTCGTTAAAACTGAAGCTTAATGCCCAAAATTGATGCCAACTATTTTCGTTTCGATATTATAGCAAACTTTCTACAAAAGAATTAGGTCGTGAACAGAAATATTTCATTCCCCATTTCTTCCAGAAAAAAAGAAAAATCACTTCTCCACCCACAAGTAGACGCTCTAGGGCATTAAAAGATCCAAAACTTCGTTCAGAAAAATATTTAACAAGCGTACTCTCGAGTTTGCGAGTTTTCTATTCTATTTCACTTCTTGCGGTCTTCTTAAACACAATAAAGCTGTTCGAAAAGTTGTATAGAAATGGATGGGAACCCTCTGGTGGATTTATCCGGGGATAAATTTCTCTTGGAATTTATGGCTCGTTTTCTGGAACATAATCGTAAGTATATATCGTGAAAGACCATCATGAGCTTTCAATCTGGCAATATTGGAACATTTTCATAAATTGGATTTCGTGGGGAATATCTTGCGGATCAACGGCTTATATTTTCTTTTCATTGGCATTATGTATCTGTTCGCTTCGTTGCACGTTCAAATTCTCACAAGATTTATTGAAGTTCAATTAAGATCTACGCCTAGGTATAACTTTATCGCATTTTTGGATGAATTCGAGTTTATCTTAAAGTACGTGTGCAATTATACCTAAAGAATTTTCCACTGGTACGGTGAATGGTTGATGCGTTCGAATGAAAAATGAAGAAAGCATTGACGTAAAGTGAAAAGATTTTGCACCTTGTCTGTATAGAAAGAGGATTATTGAAATATAAACATGCCGAGATCCATTAAAATGTTAAGGGAAAGAATAAAAAGTAAAATGAAACCTGTTGGAAAGGTCAGAAAACAACAAAAGTAAAAGGAAAATTATTTATGGGTGATTTGAGATCGGGAATAGTAGCGGGTGAGTTTGCAAGGACAAAAATAGCTTATTTAGACAAGTATAAAATTAAAATAATGAAGAGGAAGAAATATAGTAAAAAAAAACCTGTTGGAATGGACAGAGGAAGCAACAGAAGTAAAAAGAAAATTATTTACGGGCGATTTGAGATCGGGAATAGCAGGGTGAGTTTTCAAGGGCAAAAAAGCTTTATCTAGATTTCCGGTAAAACTATAAGTTCTATAAAAAATTAATAGCAAAGTTATCGGTAATGAAATACTCACAACTATTGTGTTCGAACTTTGTTTCTGAAAAACTTTATGAATTTTTCACATAAACTTCAAGTTTATGTATAAAAACTCTTAGATCTTTTTCTAAGTACCTTAAGTTTCATCGAAAATCTTGAAATATTTTACTAAATTTTCGTTGTTTTCTCTTCCTTCTCCAATAGGTTTCATTCTACATGAATTTTTTTCAGATTTTATCATTTTGAAGGCTTTCAGCCCTGGTCTGAATAGTTTTCAGCCACATTCATTATTTTTTTCCAAAATACAAACGAGCAAGGAAAAATCTTTTCGCACTCCTCAGTAAAAATCAAATGGAACCACTGGAGTCCTATCAAAAAAGTATCAGCATACTGTTTTATTTCCTCAAATTTATAGCAAAAACAAGAACGGAAATAATGACCAAAGATGATATTGACAAAATGTCAATTTTGGCTGATAACTCAAAAAAAAAGGACGATAGAGCAATGTGGTTGACGGCATAATATGATTCTCGAAAAAAGGTAACCGTTATATGTTATTAATCTCTTAGGGTTAAAAAGTTGTAGTTCAGTGATCACCAGGCCACTCTGTACACTTGGTCTTCGTCCGTATACTCTAGCGTCAGCCCGCCGTATGTGGTTTAGAACCATCTGTACACCATTTGACGGTATTTACTTTGAAACTTTGGGTAGTGTATCCTTTTTGCCATCCTTCCTTCTTCATAGCACAGAGTTACTTTTTTAATATAATATGTCTAGGTAGGTTTTCTGATGAGATTTACTTGTTCAAGGAGAGCCTGACTTTCTGAATAGGGATGAACAGCTCGCGAAGGTTTCGAGACAGTTTCTTTTCAGAGAATGTCCTACAAAATTTTCGCCATAAAAATCCTACTACATTCAATTACCTTCACGAAATCAAATAATTCAAATCTCAGACTCATCACTACAATAATTACAATTATATTCATTTGTATTCTCGTGAGAAAACTTCTATCCTTCATTCAACTTCATTTTCCTCAACTAATTCGCAAATCTCGTGTTCGCCTGGACCGGGGAAATTACGTCAAATCCAATTACAATTTCCCGGTCTTCGCACGTGAGAACAAAGGTGGGCGTCCACGAAATTTGGCGAAAGGAGAATTTCTTCATTTTTACGAATTTCAGTCACGCATTTATGAATTCCTCCGAGCATTAGTGGAGCGGTCCTCTAAATATCCAATAAAACCTGCGAAATCCTATGGATCTTTCTTTTCCAGAGAACGATATGAATTTCTTTCTTTCCAAGAAAGCTTCGGAATTAATAGGTTCTTTTGTGATGGAGAGATATATTGCGGGGGTCCTTGTAAACGTGCAATGCAGGGTGAAATTATGAGGATAGAAAAAGAATTGGGTAAGTGATCTGGATCTCTTCCTAAGTTTTGTTTGATCCTTCAGTTTGCGCATTTGTTTGGTTAACAACATCCTTTAGTTTTGTCGAAATGGCCCACTAATATTAGAATTTTGAGCCCGGTTCAGATAATTAGGTCTGCTGTATGCACTCTAACACATTCCTTCTCGAATATATCGGAACTAGTAATTATATCGAATCGCAATTTTGTATTGAGCTTCTCAATAGCAAAAAAATACTTCTGTGAAATTTTGTGAAGATCGTTAGAATAATAAATTGAAAAACTCTTATCGAAAAATGTCATACTTCTGAAACTATTCGATTAGTTCAAGAGCTAAAGTTTACATCAAATGAATAATGATATACAACTCATGAAAAACTCTTGACAACTTCTGTTAAAGTCTCATTAGGAATATACACATCCTCAAAAGTCTTGGACCCATTGGCGTCTCGAGAAATAAACAATGAATATGTTCTTTTATTTCAACAGCAGTATACTTGATAGAAAATTATTTTTACTCTTTGTTTTATACATGATAAGATAAAATAGGAAACACGAGAGAAACGTATAAATGTATCGATTATTTATTTTTGATTTCTAATAGTTATTCTACAACTGAATAAAATTTCTATAATCCGTATTACAACATCTTCTTCTGTGCGATTGCCTTTCAGGCCTAGGCATCTCACAAGCAAGTCATTAATGAAACTTCCAGTCATATGCATATCGTTTTAATCTTTCTGAAATGCTAAATAAAATTCCTCCAAAGTTCAAGGTGATATTTGCCGATGAGATATTGCTTGGATATTGCTTTTTTCTAAAGGTGGATTTAAACCGATCGAATAAAGAGCAAAAGCGACAACAAGAACGTTGTTTTTTTTCTGTAAACTTTTCATTAAAATATCAGCGTTGAATCTTTTCGAAAGCATTCATAACAACAAAAGAATTTGACAGAGTATCAGCTTGTCTGATGTAAGTCGGTCTTAAGTATTCCCATAGGTGATCAATTAGATTTATGTCTGGTGAATTTTCTGGGAAGTTCATTATACGGAAATTGTTCTTTCAAAGAATATTTTGTACTCTTTGTGTTTGGTACCTTGTTTTCAATTTACTCTTCCAAGAATACACAGGAGGAATGGGTATTTTTATACAGAAGAAAGCACTTCGGACAATGTTTCGAATGGAGTACATGGCATCATGCAGGAGCATATTCAAAGCACATAATATCCTTACTCTTCCTGATTTATATGTGCACAAAACTCTTCCATTTCTCCACAAGAATACAAGCTACTTCTAGGATCATGAAAATATGAACAACAGAAGAAAAATTGCATATTTCTGTCCCGCTCATAAGTTATCAATTACCGAGCGCAACCCTGTGTACACTGCAATAAGACTGTTTAACCTTCTTTCCAAAGATCTGAGAGACATCAAAAATTATTATTGATTACGTTAATCTCTACATCGACTTATCATGAACATGCTTGTGAAAGTTTTTTATAATTCATTTTTTCTTACTTGTTTTCTCTTTGTTATCTTCTGATGATAATTTGGAAAATAAATGCATATTATTATTATTGTCGCAGTCAAGTGGTTCAAAGTTTCAAAATTTTAGTTTCATCGAAATGGAACTACTGAACATTCAATTTGAGAATTTTTTCTGTTCCGTCACGAAATTTTGTTAGCAAACTTCAGATTTGGATTCAGCAACCAAAAAATATAAAAAATGGAAAATATCAAAACTACCCCAAAACTTTCCCGCTAGGGGTTCTTTTAAGTATAAATTTACTGTACTAACAATCGAGCTGAACTTCCCTTATGATAGTTTCCCAACAACTTTCAAATACTCAATTTCACATAGAAATGATCCTGAAAATAAGGCAATAAACCTACCATAACTTCTCTCGCGATCCCGCAGGGGTGTTCGGGAGAGAGCGAAAGTGTTCATTAAAAAAATTAGCGATGTTTCCTAAACTTTTCCAGAATAAACTGGAAACGCGTTACTGTTCCAACGCGTTTCTGGCAACTTCTCGGCATAAATTAACAGCTTATAAGTAATTTATTCGTAGAGTTGGCAGCGTCTTCCGCAGGGAGAACTTAAGTTGAAACGCAAAATTAACCTAATTAGGAAAAAATGAGAATTAGAATGGAGTCGAGGAATAATGCGCCGTCAGTTTTGTGATTTTTCTTGTCAAGTTTCTTACCGAATCGCTCCTGCTTTTAGGGAAATAGATTGAAACTTTTTTCAGCCGGACATGATGGTTAATGAGCTTGTGCCATAAAAGGCATTTATTACACAGGAGTATAAGAAAGATTTTAATTATTCAACACATATTTATGAGCATTGTGATTATTAGATTTTACGATGGGGGCACCTGGATTAATCACAATTTATTTCACGAGTAAAAATATACAAAGAATGTCCACAGATGAAACAGATAAAACATAGGTCTATTTCTTGGCAGATGTTAATAATTTAATTTATATCTGTCAATTCCCTTGAAGTTCGATGACGTTTTTCTGAAACATACCAAAAAAAATTTTTCGAAGTATTTATAGAAAATTATCTGATTTCCATGATTATAATAATTAACGTGCCGATACTTCTTTTGTATAACAGGTAAAAAGTTTCACATAAAGAGCGTCGATAAAATCAGGTACTCAGAGAAAAGTCAGTTTTTCAGTTTGTTTGAAAGAAAAAATTGGAAAAAAGGCCTGAGCAGGAGTTTTCGAGTGCTGATTCTTAGTGGAGCAATAAGACTATTACATCAAAATTTTATATAGGATTTAAGATTGATACCAAATAGATGAATGCAGAATCTCAGCACAATCGAAATTATATTTCGGAAATTATTCGAAAAATGAAGTATGTAAAAAATAAATAATTACAAAAATTAAATTATATGGTTTTCGTGATGCGATCCTCTCAAAATGCACGAACATTCACTATATCAGTTTTGATTCACAAAATAAATTTCACTTGAATCGGTTATTCTGTTATAGAAATAGAGAGATTCTTCTTTTCAATATTCCAATTAAATTTTCCATGGTTTTGTTACCACTATGGCTACAAAATTTTGCATGCATCAATTTTTATTTATAAAATAAATTTCATCCGAATCGGATATTTTTTCATAAAAATATGAAGTTTATTCTTTTCAATATTCCAATTCAATTTCCTATGGTTCTGCGTCTTGTATATGGCCGCAATATTTCATTTCGATGGGTTTCGTTTTCTTTGAAATATTAAGGAACAGAAATTTTTAATGGTCATATTTCATGAAACACCCTGGCTGGTTAACAAACTTAACTGAGCCATTTGGGAACCGAACTTACCTTGAAAATTTCAGGTCCCTAGGACAATCCCTTCAAAAGTTTTTGTGCTAACGGCCGGCCCCAAGGACAAAATTGATTTTGACAACGAATTCCTCATCAAGGAATAGAACTCTATCGCTTGAGACCATTTTTGGCTCAAAATCCGAAAATTACAAAGATTTGAGTATGCTCGGAGTAACTTTGTCAACGCTGCCAGGAAGGTAGTAAATTTTATCAAGGCCTTGCTGCCTGACTGGTAAAAAGCGCGTGGTTGCACAAAAAATCTTTAGGACAAGGTGTCAACAAGGTTTAGCATAGCATTGTCGCCCATCCTCTTATCTAATCTTATCTAAATTCTTTAATAAGGCAATAGCTTCAGGATATTCGAATTTGAATTTCTGTTTTCCGAATATGAAAACCGCGCTAAAGCTACTAACGAAAGGGCTTCCTGGATTATTTGAATTTAGAAATCTAGAAAGAATACTCTTCCTTTTTGAAATAATTTGAGAAAGGGAGATTTTTATGGAATAAAAATCCTCAAAATTCAAATTCATCTCTGGAAAAATTTTCCGATTACATTAAGCTTTTTCAGTCACTGTTGATATATCACAAAGAGTAATTGATCGGAAGTGTCACTATCCGTCACATTGAACATAGAGAATATTCATCTGGCGTTATCTTTTTCCTTCTCGCATTCAACGTCCTGTCGAACAAAGCGTAAAAAACGATCGAAGTCGTTCTTCGAGATTCGACCTACTCTCTCCCTCCCAACAACCGGGCGTCGTTATATGCAAAAATGGATCTGGAAACGGGCCAAATCGTCTAAGCGTTCATCAATCAAATTAGACGAATCACTTCGAAATGAAGGAAACGCTCAAACGACGTATGAAACCTGCGAATTTCCGAGCTCCCTGAGAGGATATACATCATCCTTTCTGCTTCGGAATAGACTCGACAACAAAAGGACATTAGCACTTCGCTACGTCTAACTTTTTCACGAAGATATAGCGAGAATACGGTCATTAGAAAGACGCGAGGGGAAAGAATGGAGAAGGGTGTTGGTACAGGTTCCAAATTTTGATATTGTTTGAGGAATAATGTTGAATGAATTATCTATAAAAAGGTTTGAATCTAACTAATCCATATAGAGTATGAAAATTTAAGAAAGGCCCTGAGCAGGTGCTCTACAACGCTCGTTCATTGGTGAAGCAATAATGCTAATACCTCAAAAATTTGTACTGGACTTGAGATTCATGAGTATATGAATGTAAAATCACAACCGATCGGATTTATATTCTGTAAATTATTCAAAAAATTAAATATGTAAAAAATCAATTATCAAACAAAATAAAATTCTATGGTTCTGATGATGCGACCCCCTCGAAATTCTGCAATAACATTCAGTATATCAATCAATCAAAAAAAAATTACACTCGAATCAGATATCTTCTTATGGAAATATGAATATTATTACTAACAGCGTTTTTATGAATTAAATCTTGAATAGTATATTATTTTATAAGGAGGAGAAGTGTCACTTTTCATGGCGAGCTTGAGTTTGACAGCCGAACGCAGTGAGGCTGGCAATTGAAACGAGCCATGAAAAGTCACTTCTCATCCGAAGGAAATATGTTATTTTATTTTCAAACGTTTTGAAAATCATGAAAATCTGAATATCCATCTTCGGATTGATTTACATTTACTCACATGATTCTATCCATTTACGATCGTTATAATTTTGATTTTTGACATTTCTTAAAATTGATTTATTTATGACATCGGAAAATTCTGACAACTGTCATGTGTGTTTAAGAGGAGGAAGTCTATCGGGAAAATGCTCATTTTAGAAGAAATAGGCCAGATCCAAATGAAACAAGGTATGAATATCCTTTTTCAATCGTTCAATAACGTTTATTACTAAAAATATTTGTTCTAGGAACTTTGGAATTAGAAGAAAGAACGAAGAACGATGACAACTACTGTCAAGCGAGTTTCCAGGCCAAATATGCTCTAAGATATTTGCAATTTTAAGAAGGAAAATAAATAGATACGAATAAAACAAGATACGAATATCCTTTTTGAATAGATCTATTACGTTTATTGATAAAAATATTCGTTTCAGGAATATTGAAATTACGAGAAAGAACGAAGTTCATTTGTGGATAACTGAAGACCTATCACAGAGGAATTTGATGAAAGCAAATAATGTATTTATTGTTACAATTGAATTTTATTATAAAGTCAGTATGTATTGGTGCTTTATATATGTCCTTCCACGATTTTCATAACTGTTTAAATAGTTTTGAAGTGATAATTGTTATTGACATGTCCTGTCAGTGGTGATTGAAGGAACTTGAATGTTACCGATATGAATAACAGTAAGTACTTGAAATTTGCATTTATTGATCTGTTTGAAAAGGTAGATCATGGTTATTACCAATTCTAATTCATCTTTTGCATAGTAACACTTTTCCGTCCGGCGGCAGGAAAAGTGCTTAGCAACACTTTTCCTCCTTGGCGGAGAAATAGAAATTTTCGATGATCCTGTCAGTCGGAAAATGACGTTATTATTGTACGTTTGAAAATAAACAATTTTATTACAAATTGAAAATAATAATTATCCTACAAAAATGATGATTCTATCAAAGTGTCCCCCACTCCCAACATATATCAACAACTAGGTCTAAGAAAATTATTACTAACCGGCTGATTTTTTCACTATTTCTTAGCAAATATTTTCGTTATGAACTGGTCACAATGTCCTACAAATTGAGCGGTACGTTTTTCCAGTCTTAGGCTTGGAAATTGTCAATTGTTAGTACTTAATCATTTTGAATTGTGGGTTCTGTGATTCAATTTCTGAGGTAGGACTGAAAAATCGTATCACTCAATTTGTAGAACAATGTGACCAGTTCATAAAGGAAATATTTGCTAAGCAACAGCGAAAAAAAATCAGCCGGTTAGAAATAATTTTTTTAGACCTAGTTGTTGATAAATGTTGGGAGTGGAGGACACTTTGATAGAATCATCATTTCTGTAGGACAATGATTATTTTCAATTTGTAATAAAATTGTTTCAAGATTTGATTTATAAAGTAGCTGTTAGTAATAAAATTTAACACTTTCGACGCTTCCATACTATCGAAAATTTTCGTAGAGGAAAAAGTTGGGCGTCTCGTCAAAATGAAGCTACTCACAAATATTCAGATTGTTAGTAATCATTATGAAAAACAGGTGCTGACCCATGGGCTATCATACTATGCATACTAAGCATAAAGCTTATTAAGAGCATCTTGCATGTGGCTCCAAATTTAATTGCGATTAATTTCGTTTTGCATGCGATATTGAGGAACAAAAATTTTGAATGGACATATTTTATGGAATACGACATGTACGATTTGGCTGGTCAACGAACTCAACCGAGGCATTTGGAAACCGAACTCACCCTGAAAATCTCAAATGTCTAGGCTAATGCTTTCGACAGTTTTTGTGCTAACGGCGGGCGGACGGCCACACGGCTCCACAGAATCGAATTTGATCACGGATTCGTCATCAGGGAGTCGAAATCTATCATTTGAGACCATTTTCGGCTCAAAATTTGAAAATAACAGACATTTGGGCAAAACGACTAAAAAATAAACTAAAAAGTCAACTGCTTTCGAATCCTGACAGAAGCCATGCATTCGCTGTTTAAATTCGTATTAGCTCTCTTATTCTGACAATTGGAATTCTACAATACAATTTGTTTTCGTACAAAATGTATGATGGGATGAAACAAATCGAATAATCTTCTATAGTTCGGAAAATTTCATGATTGCTGATACAGTGAAACCTACAATTTCTCAATTTCCTCCTATAAATTTTATTTCGTTCCTTTCCAACGTACAAGCTCCAATAATGGTTGATGCCAAAATTGAACTCTAATAAAGATTTCGTTTCATTTTAAAAAATGATACGATAAAATACTGAATAATAATAAAGACTAAAATCTTAAGATGAACTGACACGTCAACACCTGGAAGAAGTGGTGGATGCATAATGTGTGTTAAAGAATACCTCAATAACTCTTCTGTTATTGATCTACATCTGGAATGTTTTGATAAACAAAAAATCAATTTTCAATGGACAATATTTGTTTTTGTTCTCTAATCCAGAAATGTTAAAGGCAAGTCTTATATTTGTTTTTGAAGAACATCAACAAATCGAATAATATTCGATAGCGCGGAAAGTTTCACGATTGCTGATACATTGAAACCTACAGTTTCTCAATTTCCTCCTATAAATTTTATTTCGTTCTTTTCCAATTCGAAGGGACGTACAAGCTCTGGATCGCGCCTATGCACTAATACGATATGGTTTGCCGGGGCGGAATGGATGAAAATCGATGTCTCCTTTGTTGTTCGCATATATGGAAAGTCGCTTTGATTTCCGTTTTCCGTTTCGGCTGATACGTCGTTCTCCAATCTTTCAAGTATAAATAACAAGCGCCGTATACGTTTCGACGCGTTCAGAGAATGGTTCCGACTCCTATTGGTTTTTTAAACGGAGTTTTCCTAAGTAAAAACGTTCGAAGCTTTATCGACACTTTTTCGATATTTTTCAAGGCGTTAGAGATTTTTTAGGAAATACAGGGTCTCTATAAATGATTGTAACCGCGCAGTTGGCTCTGGATTATGCAAACCACAGAATTCTATGATCATGCTATGCTCTTTGGTTAGATTGGTATTCTGCAATCCAAAGCCAACTGCGCTGCAACAATCATTTATAAAGACCCTGTAAAAGTATTACTTCCACAAAATTGCAACATAAAGTCTTATGTACCCGACTATCTGATTGGTAGCTATGCTTTAAGGAGTAGAGAAGCAGAAATCACAGGTGGCTTTTATCTCTCAACTCGCATAGGTATGGTACAAGCAATGATGGCAACTTAAATTCACAGAAGAAACCTTTTTGTTATACAGTTGATATTCACATTTCATGAGCAGAAGAATCTGACAATAGAGAGATTATGTGTAACCAGCGCATTCACCATTTTGTGGCGAGCAAATCTATACGGATTATTTCTTATGAAACGGGAATTAGACATATTTTATTGATAGTATCATAATTTCATACCTATACGATATAGTTTGCCGAGACAGAAATGGACATTTATCCCTTTTCGAGAAGAATTAGGTTACGAAGAAAAGTGAATCACTCTGTACACTCGGAATATCATGGTCAAGTTCACTAATAGTCAAATCAGTCAAATAATTGTCGAGTTGAAATGATTTGTAATTAAATTTCTCGAATATTTTAGAATATTTATAAAAGCAATGAAATTTGCGGTTGGCTCGGGTGGAACTTTATAACAATATCATTACACACTACGGCCAGTTTTTCAACTCATAATTTATTCATTCTTTCTCCATTTTCCTAACGGTCTTTATAAAATAGACATTAGTTTTCTAGGTGTCGTTAGGAATAATATAGCAAAAATATCCCGCAACGATTCAGGTCAAGACCGAAGGATGCAAGGATAATGAGCCTATATCAAATATCATATTTATTAGAAAACAACGATTGATGTTATTAGATGACATTCTTTGAACAAATAACTCAGTACATTTAATAAAACATGCTACTATAATAATATAAGTAGTATTGTTTAAAGTGGAATTATTAGCATAGATTTGAGCGTTGCAAAATGGTGAATGCGCTGGTTTTATCGAACTTGCCTACTGTTAGCAGATATTACCTAGAATACATTGCTTATAAAATTTTCATTATAAATTGTTTTTTGTCAAAGTTCAGAAATATCAGTATTTTTATGGGTCCGCTTAACTTACTTTGCGTTAGTACTTACTAACAGAAAATCTAGTTCCCAAGTCAGTGCTCCGCTCGATTTTTTCTCAATGTACACTTCCCAGAATTCCTTTAACATCAGATATTTGCGGCTGTTCAGACAAATGCTCCATCCCGCAACAATTCAGGTCCCGACCGAAGGATGAAAGGATAATGAGCATCCATCAAAGGGAATATCAAATATCATATCGAGAAGGAGAAAAAGATTGATGTTATCAGATGATATACGTTAAACAAATAACTCCCTTCATTCAATAAATTTTGCTGCTACCAATATAAGTAGCCCAATATTTCAAGTGGAATCAATTTAAAAGATTTCGGTGTTGCAAAATGGCGAATGCGTTGGTTTCATGGGTCTCGTCTGCTGTATGAGATATTTATTTATTCATTTATTTATTTAGAAATGATACATCCAACAGACCGAAGTCCGATAATTATAAGTGTATACAAAAATTGTTTTATCCCGAACATAATACACTCATTAATTACAAACTGAAATAACATAATCCTTAATACGAAGAAAAATTAATTCTGTAGAACATTCGACACTGAGTGAATAAACTGTGGTAAAGACAAGAAAATATATCAATATCATTGAAGCTATTATAACTCCTACACATTGTAGTAAGCGGACCAAAAAGTGGTGCTGAGTATTTGGTACATCAATATTAAAAGTGACGCAAAACGAGGAACATGAAACAGTACTGAGGAAAGTAGAAGCGATGAATCAATATATTACGTATCATTGTTGATGAAATTTTCCATTATCAATTGTTATTCAATAGAAGAAATATCAATAATTCTCTTGGTTGAGCTCAACTTGATGTGGGTTCGTACTCACAAACAGAAAATCTCTAGTTTTTTTCAATTTATACCTCACCTATTCCTTTCACATAAGATATGCGCGGCTATCTAGCCAAATCCTTCATCCCGCAACAATTCAGGTCACGACCGAAGGATGCAGGGATAATCGGCATTCATCAAAGGGAATATATCAAATATCATATTGAGAAGGAGAAAACGATTGATGTTATCAGATAATAAACGTTAAACAAATAACTTCCTTCGTTCAATAAATTAAGCTGCTGTCAATATAAGTAGTCCAATAATTCAAGTGGAATCAATTTCATAGATTTTGGCGCTGCGAAATGGCGAATGCGTTGTTTCCATGGGCGTCGTCTGGTTTATCTGATATTACGTCCCATTCATTGTTAATGAAATTTCTCATTATAAATTGTAATTCAAGGGCAGAAATATCAGTAATTCTCATGGTTGCGCTCAACTTGCTGTGGGTTCGTACTAACTGAAAGAAAATCTCTAGTTCCCAAGTCAGTGCACCACTCGATTTTTTTTTTCAATTTACACTTCTTCTATTCCTTTCACATCAGATATTCGTGGCTTTTTAGCCAAATCCTTCATCTCGCAACGATTCAGGTAACGACCGAAGGATGAAAGGATAATGAGCATCCATCAAAGGGAATATATCAAATATCATATCGAGAAGGAGAAAACGATTGAGATTATCATATGATAAGCGTTAAATAAATAACTCCCTTCATTCAATAGATTATGCTACTGTCAATATAAGAAGTGCAATATTTGTGAAATCGATTTCATAGATATGGGCGCCGAAAAATGGCGAATGCGTTGGTTTAATTGGCCTCGTCTGCTGTATCTGATACGAGAGCAATTTAAATATAAACGAGACTTTTCGAATTCCAAGCATAAGAGTGGGGGCAGAAAATGTCCGTTTTTTGTGGGGTAGGTTTGTCAGGAGTAAGGGAAGCACGTCGGATTGCCTCATCGACCCTCTGGCTGTGGTTATGTTTGAGCAAACGGTTCCTCCGTCAATTGGGCAACGTATTGTTCTCTCAACTCCTTACTCACTTGTTTAGACTCTAGGGTGAAGTGGTGCCCCAATGTTTCATCAAAGGTGATAATGTGACGGAGAAATTGTTCTCCTTGTTCCTGAGATCGTGAAAAGAAGACGCCCACACACCTGAAAACGATGCAATTTCTGGTCAGCTGTGAGAAGAAGAGGAAACCATTTGGCGCAACGGTACCCTTGCCCCTCTGAGAGTATGGAGTAGGTTGTCCCATAACTTATCGCGACTTAACTTGCAATTTCGGAAGTGGTACGACGTCTGTCGTCTTCAATAAGCTGTTGAACTCTACTAATGTTGTTAGCTGAGGTCATGGCTCTAATTTCCAATACAATCACGAACCTCCATAAACTGTTCATGCCATGCAAACACTCTGGCTCATGACAGTGTCTCTCAGTTTTACCCTTCTGCGGCGAGAAACTTGATTACAACACGTTGCGCAATTGACGGAGGAACCTCTTGCTCAAACATCGTCACAGTGGACACCGAGAGGGTCGATGAGGCAATCTGACGTGCTTCCATACTTCTGACAAACCTACCCAACAACAAAATAATCAGGAATGTTCTCCCCCCACTATTGTGCCTGATAATCGGAAAGTCTCGTTAATATTTGAATTGCCGTCGTATTACGTCCCATTTATTGTTGATGTTTCTCATTATAAATTGTAATTCAAGGGCAAATATATCAATAATTCTCCTGGTTGCGATCAACATGCTGTGGGTTTCTTACTGACAGAAAATCTCTAGTTCCCAAGTCAGTGCTTCGCTCGATTTTTTTTCAATTTATCGCTCCCCTATTCCTTTCACATCAGATATTCGCGGCTGTCTAGCCAAATCCTTCATCCCGCAACGATTCAGGTCACGACCGAAGGATGAAAGGATAATGAGCATCCATCAAAGGGAATATATCATAATCGACGCCTGGCTGAGTGCGAATTGATGACAGCTTATCTCACCCCTTGCCGTCATCCCGCAAGAGGGAGGGCGGGCGGACGAGCAGAAAACGGAAATACCTGCGTCAGACGTCGAATATCGCGCCGAATTCCTCGGATTCGAAGCTGCGGACGCCGGAGTCCCGACGGATATTGAAGTATTGGAAGCGTTTTGTACTTATGATAATCTGATTTGACTACGGCGCCGCTCCAATTTCCTCATTATGGATCGAGTTTCATCGAAGGTGAGAAATTCGAATAATGCCGGTGATCCGGCTCAACTTGGTCGGGTTTCGCATTTGCATACCTCCGATAAAATCGATCTAGATTTTCGGGTCTGATTACGCGAAATTGAAAACGATGGATATTTCCGTTAATTGATGAAAGACGGTAAGCTGATCGTGTTTAAGCCCGGTCTCCTAAAGAGACTATTTCAAAACTTGAACTTTTCAAGGTAGGTTTTAAATATCAAATAATGATACTATCGATGAAAGTTTTATAAGAAATCAATTACAGTGTAACTTCCCTATAACGAACGTCTGTGAAACGAATGTCTCTGTATAACGAATTTTGTACAAGACATTGCACCTTGAATCCAAATTCCATTCTGAAAAACAGTCTCTAGAACGAAGTAAATTCTTTCTATAACGAAATATTCAAAGAACATCACTCCTTGAATGGGTATAGGTAAGAAGGTATTTTCCAGACGTAATAAATCCTGACCTCAAACTAAATCATTACGGCGGGCAGAGAGATTCTTCTGAAACAGTTTCAAATACACCCCTGGCTGTTTGGTTTCGAACTTACCATTACGCTAGTGCGAAAAGTTGTGTGAAAATGTCTGAAAGCAAGTGCTGAAGTTTGAATGATAAACATAAATTTATCAGTGAAGTCGACCGCGACATTGCCGACTATAGAAACAAATTTTCTGTATAAAAAATTTCTTCAGACACTTTTTTTTGCGGATTCAGCGCATTCGTTATAGGGAAAATCCACTATAGATAGATTTGAGAGCTGCGAAATGGTGAATGCGTTGGTTTAATGATACTGAATTTGTTGTCAGATTCTACTGTTTATAAAATTTCTCATTATATCTAACTGCCATCGTCCTTGGTAATTGAATCAGTGGTGAATTTCAACTGCTGCATCAAGCTTATTAGGTTGAATAGAACAATCTTGTCAAATCGTCGACGTTTCTCTCCTGTTTAGATCTTTTTCGAAGCAGTAAAATGTTCATTTCAAAATTAGTTTTCTGACACTAATGAATAAAAACACATAATGTTACACAAAAGTCAGGATTACTCTTACTCTCTACGTTAATACATATCTATACTTTTCCCCTAAAATGTTTCTACTGAAACATTGGACTGATCAACTTAGTTGTAGTATTTTCATGCGGCCATCTAGTTAGACGATAAAAATCTATTTAAAATTTCAGGTTATAAGGCGACATTCAATAAATCATGTTTCTCCTAATATGTATTATATATGTTCAAATTTCTCTTTCATGAAAAATCAATAGTATTCACAAATTTAAGCGTTGCAAACTGGCGAATGCGCTAGTTTCATCACAGTTATAAAATTCCTCATACCATCCAGTGTTCATGAAATTCCTCATTGAAAATATAAAATAAACAGAGGTTTAACGCTTAGCATCGCCATCAATTCATAAATAATTATTATAAATAGAGTGTTAACAGAATTAAGAAATTCGAGTAATACTGATGAATCTGCTCAGCTTGGTTTTGTTTCGTACCAATTGCATTCTCAGTTAGAGGATGAAATCTATACAGTGTGTTTGGTCATGACTTAGCTATAATTTTGAGCGCATCAAATATAACTAATTTTATTAACACAAACACCCACATTGGGGAGTGAACCCCCTCAGTTTTGGAGTAGTCCCCATTTTGAATTTACTTTTTCATTTAAGTTGACCCTTCCAAATAGTATCAATTTCTTTGGACATAAAGGGCCTACAGATGTGAAAAAAAATGTTTTTTGAAAGATGATACTACCACCTTTTATTACAGTATGGTGGTACGGTATGAAAACATTCTTCAAAAAAATTTTAGTAGAAAAATGTACTTATTTTCTTAGTTTATCCGCAATAGTACAAGAACTAGCACATTGAAGTATAATTTTTTTAATGAGCTAACACGCAAGGATATAAGCTACGAAACGATACCAACATAATTTTTGTAAGTTACATAATTAGAAAGTAATTGCTATTCGAACATGACCCTAATGAAATTTGATAAAATGAAATAAAACTCATTTCTGTACTTTCAATAATTTTTAATGATCAAAAAAACTAATTAAGCATAAAAATTGCTCAAAATGGCTGCCTCTGCTTTGTAGACAGGCAGTGGCCCTTATGACGACCTGTCTTGTGGCGTAGTGGTCATGTTCGAACAGCAATAACTCTCAAATTATGTAACTTACAGAAGTGATGTAGGAGTTTTTTGTAGCTAATATCCTTGCGTATTAAATCATTGAAAAAAAATTATACTTCAATTTGCTAGTTCTTGTACTATTGCGGATTTACTAAGAAAATCAGTCCATTTTTCTAATAAAATTTTTTCAAAAAACTTTTTATGGCATTTTCAAGTTAAATTTTTTTCATACTGTTCTACTTTAATGAAATATTGTAGTATCATTTTTCAAAAAACATTTTTTTTTCATCTGTAGGACCTTTTTATCCAAAGAAATCGATATTATTTTGAAGGGTCAACGAAAATAAAAAATTTAATTTAAAATGGGGGCTACTCCAAAACTAGGGGGGTACACTTCCCAATGTGGGTGTTTTTGTCGATTATATTAGGTATATTTGATGCTCTTAAATTATCGCTTAAGTAGTGACCAAACACACTGTATGTATTGAAAAATTGAGGCACTTCATCCTTTATGAATTGGTTGTACTCTTATTCAACTCAATAACTGTACCTTTACTTTACATGGAAGGGTTAACTACTGATCAAACTTGTCCTAATCTTCGCTGATCATAAATGTTAAATTATCGAGCCTGAAGTAAATCAATTTCAACATAGTGTGAATATTACCGTCCGCTATGATGAAGCAGATCATTCAGAATAACCGAAGCCATGTAAAATCCCTGATACGATACTGGACCCAATTTGCTCACGTTCATACTGGTGTATTCGATCAATTTGTTCATTTCGAAACAATGTTTCAGGAATTGCGGCAGGATTGCGCGCAGAGTTGTTTCAGAAACGTATTTCCACATCGAAATGTTTTAATATTTGCTCTCTCCCATATGTGTTCATTCGTTTTCTTTATAGAGTAAACGCGTTATTCAACCTTCGTTCAGTTCGACACATTGTTGTTGCTTTTTGTGTGTTTTGGATGGTCGATTTCACTGTTGCAGATTTCAGTTGTGGCGATTTCTGTCCAACTAGTGGGTTTTTTGGTATTGCGGAGGGATTTCACCGTTAGGCGCTTTTGAGCGTTTTTTAGCGCTCATTCTACTTAAACTAGTGCTATATCGTTTTACCGAAATGTCTGTAATCACCTAATTTTGACCCTAAAATGGTCTCAAACGATAGGGTTAGACTCCCTGATGACGAATTCATGGTCAAATTCAATTCTGTCTGTGGGGCCGTCCAGCCGTATGTTAGCACAATAACTTTCGAAGGGATTGTCCTAGAGACTTTGAATTTTCAGGATGACTTTGGGACCCAAATGGCTCGGATAATTTCGCTAACCAGCCAAATCGTTCCATAAAATATGGCCATTCAGAATTTTTGTTCCTCAATATCTCAGCAAAAACGAAATCAAGATGCTCATAGCAAGCCTCATGCAAAATTTTGTGGCAAAAGTGTGAACAGAACCAAAGAATATTCAATTGGAGAAATGTAAAAGAAGAATCTTTTTATTTCCATAATATGATATTCATTTCGAGTGGATTTTTTTTTGTGAATGTAAACTGACATACTGAATTTTGTGGTCATAGTGTTAACAGAACCATAGAAAATTCAATTGGAATATTGAAAAGAAGATACATTATATTTCCATAACAAAATATCCGATTCGAGTGAAATTCATTTTGTATATGGAGATCGATATACTGATTGTTTATCCATAATTTCGTGGCATAAGTGTGAACAGAACCATAGAAAATTCAATTGGAATATTGAAAGGAGAATCTTTATATATTCAGGTGAAACTCATTTTGTGAATAAAAAATGATACCTAAACTGAATGTTCATGCATCATCAGAACCATAGAATTTAGTTTTTTTTTATTTATATTTTTACACATTCCATTTTCTGAATAATGTCCAGAATATAATTCCGATTGTGCTGAGATTCTACATTTATAAATAAGGTATCAATCTCATGTTCCATATTAAATTTTGAGGTAATAGTCTTTTTGCCCCACTTATGAACGAGCACTGAAAAGCATTTGCTCAGGGCTTTTCTCAAATTTTTTCATATGCTTTCCCATATTCCTTGAGTGACAGTATCCAGTTAGTTTGCCCATCATTTTCTTCAGTTCTAGTTTACTGAGTGCAGGGACATTTTAAGTCCAACTCGTTTAGTAGGGTTTTTTCTTTATAGAGTAAACGCTTTATTCAACTTTCGTCCGGTTCGTCCCATTGTTATTGCTTATTGTGTGTTTTTGGATGGTCAATTTCACTGTTGCAGATTTCAGTTGCAGTGATTTCTGTCGAACTACTAGTTTTTATTTGTATTGCGGGGTGATTTCATTGTTCACCGTTCGGCAATATTGAGTGTTTTTTCATATGAATATGAATATCGTGAGAATTGGATGAGATTAAAGGAGCGATGAGTATAAATTGATCTCACAGCATTATATATTTAAATTTATTACATCCAACAGGCACATTCCCAATAACAGGTGTGAGAAACATAAAAAAGTTATTGAATAATAACAAAATCAATGGAATCGCCGTCGGCAGAAACAAATAATTAATATCAATTTTCTACAATATACAATTGTCTTTTAAATTCGTTCATGGACAAAAAAAACATGTACTGCAGGTACATTGTTCAGGCTTCTATACATCGACAGAACAGGACTGTGAAAATGGTGCTGTGAACTTGAAACAGTAATCCTTAAAGTTAAATGAGATCTGGATTCAAGTCTTCGCTAGTTGAAGTCCACAAAAGACCGTAATGATCAATGCGATTATTGATCAATTTGTATGCAAAAGTTTCATCAGTAATTTCTTTTATTTTCCTCAAACTAGTGAAATTAAATTCGTTCAACAAAGACATTGGTTGGAATGAACTGGATGAATGGTTTTCAAAGTAAAAAACTTCAAAATTGTCTCTGAACAGATTCCAGCGCTGAAATGTATATACTGTGATATGGATAGAAATACACTGATTGTATAGCTCTTAAATTTGAGAATTCCCTGCAGTTGCGCAAGACGAAACCCAAAGACTTATTGGCTCCGCAGATTATGTTTTCGATATGGAGAGACTGAACGAGAGCTTGCAGTCGAAATAAACGCCCAGGTCTTTAGTTTCAACAACCCTTCTCAAAGTGATACCCCCAGTTGACCTTGTGATCTATTTTGCAACACCTCATCCATCTATTATTATTTTCGGTTCCAGGAAACACAAACCACGTAGTCGTAGCCTCTCTCTGTTGAAAGCAGAACAGATTCAAAGCAGGTGTTCAGCTGTCTCGGTGATTTCCTGGCTGAAATAACAGATATTATCGGTTAGTTTTCTCATGTTCCTTGAGTGACAGTGCCTAGTGGCTAGTGTACCCATCATTTTCTTCAGTTCTAGTTAACTGAGTGCGGGGACATTTTAAGTCCAGCTCCTTAAATAGGAGAGAAATGATTTAGCGTGTTTTTATCCTTCGACCATCTGCCAAGATCTAATTCACCTGTTTTATTTCCATTCCTCAATCAAACATCGTTTGATGCCTGACTGGAAACCCCAGAAGAGTTCTGGCTTAATGAAATTGTTACACCCCCTTATCTTGCCAGTTGGTCCGCCATTTCATCACTGTGTACTTCAGTATGACCACGTTCCCATACAAGATTGGCCTGATTGATTGGTCCGAGTGCATTCAATGACAGATTGCGAAATGGTTGAACTTACCATTATTTGAGATATGATTCGACTGAAAAAGTTTCATATGATAATTCTTTACAAGGTTATTTTGACATGAGTATGTCACACGTTTTTTGTCATTATTCCGAAATTTAATTCAATATTTAGAATTTACTAGAACTGTTCTATGGAAGATGATTCCCTTCCAGTAGTCATGTAGCGGTCTTAGGAGAACAGAAGATTCGAAAAATCATCACTTGGAAAGCCAGACCTGGTTTAAAACACCCTTCTAGCCTGAGAGCAAGAATTAAATATTTTGTATCTGAATATCGAAGGTATTTATTCCAATAGTTTTATAATTCAATTAGGTTTTTTTATTGAGGTTCTGGTATCATACGCAGACTAGTGTGTTACCCCGTTTAGCATTTACCTCAGCTAGGGCCTTTTTTGTTTCATGTATTGTATTTTTTTATTACAAGGTAGTTATTTATACGGTCAGTATTCGATGAACGTGAACCAATATTCCGTAGAACAAACCAATCCAAATGCAATTTTTGAAATTGTACATACATTTCAGACAAGTCTTCATCATTCTCCAATAAATCATTTCACTCGCATCCAGTCTTTTCAATTCCAATGATACCATACCTTACAAATTGAAACCGCCCGTAGAAAATCCCTCAACGGGCAAAGCATTGCCTTTCCATTCAATTCTCTCGCGGTCTTTTCAGACTTAAAAAAAAGATATTGCAGAGAATGATCAATACCTAGGTCTCTCAGGAAAAACCAGTCTGTCGGAACACCTATTCGACGTCGCCAGACCTAGCAGATGGAAAAATTACCCGCTCCGGGATCGCCGTGACCTAAAAAAAACTTCCAATTTTCTACGGCAGAATCCATTTATTCTGTCAACAATAGAAATCCATCTTGTTTCGTGCGCCAGAGCTACGAGATGACACCGCGCTCTTCATCCACTATTTCTGCTAGTAAGGGGGTGAAGGGCTGGCTTTTAGGGGTGCTTTCCTTGCTTCCGACTGAATTTGTTGCCGTTAAACACCCTTTGGGATCGCTTCCTGTCAAATTGGGAGGGTTGGCTTCTTGAAATTCTAAAGGTGACATCTCGAGAAAGTTTTTGATGGAGTTACGTCTCAATGCATCTGAAAACTGACTCACGGTGGTATTCTGCTTTCATCTGTAAGCTTATCTGTAACTATTCATAAGCTTGCAGGTCTACCGTGGTATTGTAATTCTGGACCTCTTTAAGAGATCTGTAGCTTACGATTGCTCAACGGGTGATCGAAAGCAGGTTACGTTGAATGATTTGTTTATTTTTGGATTAACACGAACGATTTAAAATAAGAAATGTATTATGAATAACAATAATATGGCTTTGTTCGTCCCCTGAATGAAGGAAAACCTTGAAAATTCCCAGTTATTGTATTGAGGGGTCTCTCACCAAATACAATAAAGGTTCATTTAATAATTGTGAAAATAAAAAAATTAAATGAGTATGACCACGCAATTGAGTTAAATGTTTACAATATCAATAAATTTAACAAGGAACAACGAAATACTACAAGCGGCGTCACTTCTGCATGGAACAAGCTCGACCAAATAAGTTGCAGACATCACTCTTCACTACTCGTTGCGTACGCCACACCACTCTAATGTGCGCCAATCCATATATTTACACGTGCTTCTTCGAAATAGCCTGTCACTTAGACACGGCGCTGTTTCCATGACATTTTGGCTTGCGAATAGAGAGTAACTCAAAACTGTACCTGCATGCTAATATGAAAACGCCGTATTCCTCAAAAAGTTAAATTCAATAGTACGAAGATCTGTGAATCACGGTGACCTCTCAAACAGTCTCGACATGAAACCCAATTGAATCAACAAATATCACAGTTTTCGCACGGCTTTCTAATGAGCTGGCGGGCTTCAACGGACCCACTTATACCTGCGGATTACAAATCAGGTAGACGTGAGGACAAATATTCTGATTGCAACAGCTACCGACATTTTGCCTCCCGCGGGACCGAAATCTCTAACAAGGCATCCCAATCTTGATCAGCTTTCCGAAAGCGTCGAAACGATCGACAAAACACTTTTTCCCAAGCTCAAAAACTCAGTCTGGGATCATGTAATATCACAGTTTGACCGCAAAACCAGAGGTATTGTTCATGTCGGATGTCTACGACTTACCAATCACCGTCTAATCAAAGAGATCTGATTGAATATTATACCAAAAATATTACAATATCAATAAATTTTCCAGGGAACAACTTAATACTTCAAGCGGCGGCACTCCTGCAACGAACAAGCTCGATCGAATGAGTGGCAAACGTCACTCGTCACTACTCGTTGCGTACGCCACACCAGTTCAATGTGCGCAACTCCATATATTTACACGTGCTTCAGCTAAATAGCCTGTCACTCAGACACGATGCTGTTGCCGTGACATTTAGGCTCGTGACTGGCCACAAAACTGTAACCGCATGCTGAGATACATACTCCATATTCTTCAAAAAATTAAATTCAAGAGTTCGAAGATCTGTTAATCACGGTGACCTCTCAAACACTCTCGACATAAAACCCAATTGAATCAACAAATATCACAGTTTTCGCACGACTTTCTAATGAGCTGGCGGGCTTCAACGAACCAACTAATACCTGCGGATTACAAATCAGGTAGACGTGAGGGCCAAATTCTCCCGATTGCAACAGCCACCTACTTTTTGCCTTCCCGCGTGACCGAAATCTCTAACAAGGCATCCCAATCTTGATCAGCTTTCCGAAAGAGTCGGTACGATTGACTAAACACTTTCTCCCGAGCTCAGAAACTTTGTCTGGGATCGTGTAATATTATAGTTTGGCCGCGTAACCAGAGGCATCGTTCGTGTCGGATGTCTATGGCTTACCAATCGCCGATTAATAGAAGAGATCTGATTTAATCTTATACCAAAAATGTTACAATATCAATAAATTTTCCAGGGAACAACGCAATACTTCAAGCAGCGGCACTCTTTCAACGAACAAGCTCGATCAAATGAGTGGCAAACCCCACTCGTCACTCATCACTACTCGTTACGTACGCCACACCACTCCAATGTGCGCAGCTCTATATATTTACACGTGCTTTAGCTAAATGGCCTGTCAATCAGACGCGACGCTGTTGCCTTGACATTTAGGCTTGTGACTGGCCACAAAACTGTAACCGCATGCTGAGATACATACGCCATTTCTTCCAAAAATTAAATTTAAAAGTTCGAAGATCTGTGAATCACGGTGACCTCTCAAACACTCTCGACATAAAACCCAATTGAATCAACAAATATCACAGTTTCCGCGCGACTTTCTAATGAGCTGGCCGGCTTCAACGAACCAACTAATACCTGCGGATTACAAATCAGGTAGACGTGACGGCCAAATCTCCCGATTGCAACAGCCACCGACTTTCCTTCCTGCGTGACCGAAATCTCTAACAAGGCATCCCAATCTTGATCAGCTTTCCGAAGAGTCGGTACGATTGACTAAACACTTTCTCCCGAGCTCAGAAACTTTGTCTGGGATCGTGTAATATTACAGTTTGGCCGCGTAACCAGAGGCATCGTTCGTGTCGGATGTCTATGGCTTAAGCCGGTCCCAGACAATGCGTGCATTCGACGAATATTCGGCATTGGCGGTGCTTCGCGTAGTGTGTGGGAGCTCAACTTCGTGTATCATTCGGCATTGGCCTTCTATCCGAAGCCTTGTCGGTACGGGCTGCACGAACCAAAGGAGGACGAAGTACATTCGCGCACATTCGTATTAGCTCCTAGACAATGTGTTTATCTACGCGTACTATACGGCCTATTCTGTCTTCAGTCAGAGTCGTGCGACGTGATTACACGGTGTTTTTAGGTATTATTCGTTTAACCTCTCCGCTCTCCGCTACTGTTCTATACTGAGGCCGTTTGGCGAATGTTTGTCAACAGAATGTCGAATTTCGAACATTTCGCGATTGGCGCAGTGTCTGGGAGGGTACCCGAAGGCGAACTACGAAGGCACATTGGCCGAATGCACGATTGTCTGGGACCGGCTTTACCAATCGCCGATTAATAGAAGAGATCTGATTTAACCTTATACCAAAATGTTACAATATCAATAAATTTTCCAGGGAACAACGCAATACTTCAAGCAGCGGCACTCTTTCAACGAACAAGCTCGATCAAATGAGTGGCAAACGGAACTCGTCACTCATCACTACTCGTTGCGTACGCCACACCACTCCAATGTGCGCAGCTCTATATATTTACACGTGCTTTAGCTAAATGGCCTGTCAATCAGACGCGACGCTGTTGCCGTGACATTTAGGCTTGTGACTGGCCGCAAAACTGTAACCGCATGCTGAGATACATACGCCATATTCTTCAAAAAATTAAATTCAAAAGTTCGAAGATCTGTGAATCACAGTGACCTCTCAAACACTCTCGATATAAAACCCAATTGAATCAACAAATATCACAGTTTTCGCACGACTTTCTAATGAGCTGGCGGGCTTCAACGAACCAACTAATACCTGCGGATTACAAATCAGGTAGACGTGAGGGCCAAATCTCCCGATTGAAACAGCCAACGACTTTTTGCCTTCCCGCGTGACCGAAATCTTTAACAAGGCATCCCAATCTTGATCAGCTTTCCGAAAGAGTCGGTACGATCGACGAAACACTTTCTCCCGAGCTCAGAAACTTAGTCTGGGATCGTGTAATATTACAGTTTGGCCGCGTAACCAGAGGCATCGTTCGTGTCGGATGTCTACGGCTTACCAATCGCCGTCTAACAAAAGAGATCGGGTTGAATCAGAACTTAGGAGATGCACCCTAAATTTGTGGTTGGAAAAGTTACGAAGCAACTTTGTCGTTTCGAACTTGGCAGAATAGTGGCTTTTCGGCATACTAATTGATATAGAAGGAGAGTTTTATATATACAGGTTGTTTGGAAATGTGACATGTTCCTTCGAAGGGAAGCGATTCGAAATTTTGTTGTTGACGTTGAATTAGTGATGAAACAATTATTGAAATAATATTTCGTCTTTTCCTTTTTTTTATCTGGAAAAATTAGAAGAATTTGAAATACGTATCAGAATGAGAACAGCATTCGAAACTTAAGATACGAAATAAAAAGAACAAAACTGAAACGGCTTTCATGTCAATTACCGAAAATGCTATAGGTCAACCGTCTGTCGATCTGAAAACAATCTGTGCTCCAATAATGAAAACAAACTGAGAAATGCCCTGAGTAGGAGTTTAAGAGTGCTCGTTCTTTGGTTGAGCAATGAGACTATTACTTCAAAATTCAATATGTGCTTTGAGATTGATACCAAATATATGAATGCAGAATCTCAGCACAATCTGAATTATATTCTGAAAATTATTCAAAAAATGAAATGAGTATGTGAAAAATAAATTATTACAAAAATTAAATTTTATGGTTCTAATGAAGGGATCTCCTTGAAAATTTTCAGGAACATTCAGTATAGTAGTTTTCATTCTCAAAATAAATTTTACTCGAATCGGATATTCTATTATGGAAACATAAATATTCTACTTTATTTCTCTTTACACTATGGCCACTTAATTTCTCACGAAGTTTCCGTACATCAATCTTTATGCACAGAAAAAATTACACTCGAATCAGACATTCTGATATGGAAATATGAGAATTTTTCTTCTCAATAATCCAATTGAATGTTCTATGGTTCTGTTGAAACTATGGGCACGAAATTATTTATGAATATTCAGAATATCGATCTCCATTCACAAGAAAAATTTCACTCGAATCCAATATCTTTATATGGAAATATGAAGTTCTATTTTCAATATTCAAATTGATCTTTCTATGGTTCTTTTCACACTATGGCCACAAACTTTTCTTTTCACTAGTGGTATAAATACATTGCACAAAAAAATGAACGCACATTATGAAAATCTCAAATTCATTCTAAAACTGAATTTATAGGCTCACAAAACCTTTTTCAGGCGGACTGGGATGATTATTCAAGATGTTGTCAATGAGGGAAGAAACAGACCGGTTTCGGCCTCATTAGGCCGCTTCAGTGTCCCATATCCCTCAGAGACAACATCCTATTGAAAAACTTCTTCATTTAATACTACTTGTGAGGAGCTATCGAGTAGCAACTAACAGATGGTGACATCTAGTAATGTCAAATGAGAAGTTCAATCATCACATGCTAAAAGAACTGATTACTTCCTCTTCACTCTTTGAGATGTTAGCAGTGGCCCTAAATCAGCGCCTTCATGCAAGTTTCTCCGAGTGATGGAAACACCCAATTGAAGCCAAGTGATTTTTTTTTGTTTGTTATTTTTTCTTTATCTTAAAAAGCTTTTCTTTCGTTTGATTTTATACACTCGATCGCTATGCAATGCGAAACACGCAATTTGACCCAAGAGGAATGTGCCCAAGCGGTAGTTTTGCGAGAAGAAGGGTGGACATACACAAGAATTGCAGAAAAGTTTGGAGTTTGCCATACAAGTGTGTCCAGAATGTTGCAGCGATTCAGGGAGACAGAGTAGACCATGGGTAACAACTGCCATTAAAGAACGTTACTTGAGAGTTTCTTCGTTGAGACAACGGTTTGCAAACGCTCGCTTCCTTCAAAATCAGCTTGAGCAAACTCATGAGGTGCAAATGAGCACTCAGACAATAGGTTTGTTTTGGTTACGCTTAAAAAATGATCCAGGACTGTTCGCAAGTGCGCACATTTCGAGGAATTTGTGTTAAAAAAAAAAGAGAAAAAGATATGCTCAGTGCAATTTCCTGAATACTACTGGTTTCGGGGAAGAATCGATTATAATATGGGGTGGTATATATTTTACTGCTCGCACAAACCTAGTGGTTGTTGATAATGGAGCTATGAATGCTGATAGGTATATAAAAAACATTCTTGAAGAGTATGTAGTGCCATTTGCTCCGTACGTTGGCGAAATTTTCATTTTTATGGACCATAATGCCAAACCCCATCGTGCGCGCATCGTTCAGGAGTACCTTCAAGAGATTGAAGTCTCTCGAATGGAATGGCCAGCAAGAAGTCTAGATCTCAATCCGATTGAGCAGGTTTGGGTCAATCTCAACACAGGGCTAAGAAGTTCAGAAAATCATCCAGCTACTCTTAATGGCTTAGGAATCCAACTCAGATAAATCTGTTAAGGATTAGATCAAATCATGTTGAGTATAAACAGTCGTTGCCGAGCTGTGATTAACGCAAGGGGTGGAAATAACAAGTATTAAATCACTTATCAGCATTCCAGTATTTTGAAAATTGTTTATTTCTCTTCTTTCACATAAGATTAATTTTTTTCCATTTATGTGTCTTGTTTCGTTCAAAACCTTCCCGAGAGAACATAAAAAATGAGTTATAAAGTCAATGTAGAGTTAACTTTCATTAAATTTGAGATTGTGAAAATGTGCGTTAATTTTTTTTGTGCAGTGTAGTTGATCAGAATCGACATTTTGGAAATATTTATTTTTCCGAACTTGCAGAGCTGAAAAAAAGGAAAAAATGATGGAAATAGCTGGCTCAAATAACCTATCAACATGGATTACCATATTACTATCCATTGGCCTTGGCCAATTGGAAAATGCAACTTCCATTCGATTAAAGAGTCATCGAAGCTTTGATCCGAGCTTGTCATATACCGACACCTCAATTATTGCAGATCCCATTTCCATCACTATCACGCAGTGAATATCAATCACACCAAATATTTTTATTTCATACAGGAGTTTTCGATGCAGCACGAACGCTTCCAGCTGTCAGTGAGGGCAAAATAATTTACGGACCGCGTTTATTGCGATGTTTCAAATTTATGGGTTTTTATTTGCCAATAATGACTTAGGCAAAGCAATAACCGTAACAGCGACTGAAAATATAGGCGATTCCTATGTAAAATGTGTTCTTTTCGGCTTAAAATGATAGATGAGGTTGTATCAGCTGCGCACAACGTATTGAATTTGCTCTGTCATGAATTTTACATGGGTATATCTTTCGATTTTTCATGGCAGCGTTGGTTACATGTCATATTGCACGGACGATAAATTGAAGTTGACGACCTAATAATGCTTTTCAGTGGTAAAACTATATTTTCATAAATGGATGATATAATCTCGATCTAGAGAAACAGCATGCTATTGTTTCGCTAAATGTCTGCAATCTTCGAGTTTTGGGCAGGTTGTCTCAAACGACTTGGTTAATTTTATTTTTTTCATGTTATTTTATTCACTTATCTACAATGACATGGTAAAGAAGTTTTTGACCCATCAAATTTACATGGACAGTCACCAAAATATACTTATAAACAAAATATGACTCATAAGTAGAGAAAAATTCATATTATAGCCACAAGTTGTTTGTTGTGTTAGTTTCCCTATGTTGATAGGGAAAAATAACATATAAATTACACGCATTGGACAATATTCACTCATTCAAAGCCATCGTCGAAGAATTCTTGGGTAGTTTAGTAGGCTCTTTCCACCAACAGCCGCTTGAGCTCTTCAACTTCTCCATATTGATTTCTTTGAGGTTCGAAGGTATCTTGTTATCTGCTACGGTTTTTATATTCGTGTGACAGCTGTTATTTTGAAGGCTTTCCTTATGGTTATACAGGGTGTTTCATCATAAACTGGACAAACATATATTTTCGTGTAGAGGACATCGGGAAAATTATTTTTGCCTCATACAATATATCCCGTTTTCGAAGCATAAGCGAGAGACAGGGTGTCAAACGTCATATTTGAGCAAGATTCTCATGAGTGTGGTCAGTTATGTATAACACTTAAGTAACGGTTTTGGTAAAATCTCAGTATTTTGGGTCCTCTATTCAGAAAAGTTGATGAACTCAAAAAAAATTACAAAATGGCGGAAGACCTGAAATTTTCCAAATTTTTTTTTTGCGGTTGTCAAATTGACTTTTGTTTTCTGAATGAACCAAATTTTCTAAGAATTTCTGTGAAAAATTTTTTCCAAAAATCGAACACAATTTCTTTTTACATGTCTAGAGCGATGAAAAAGTTTCACCCGAAATGGATGAAATTTTGTACAATTGTACTTCTTGAATTATCAATCGCGAATATGAAAACAGAATTGTAAAATATCGAACGGTTTCGTTACGACAGTCATTCAAATGTTTCGTTCAGACCTCTGAAATAATGAAAAAAAATGTTTTGAGTTCTAGAGTCAAAATAATTAAATTATTGGCATGTCCAAACATTCAAGATGGATTTATACAAAAAAAATCAGTGAAACTTAGTTGAGGCTCGAACCGACGTAGGTATTAAATAGGGAAATGGCACTGTTCTAAGGATATTAATATTCGTTGCCAGGCAACGGTAGTTCGTCGTTCATAGAGTTTGACTACTGGCTAAATTATATTCGCTGAAATTCAAATACCAGTCCAACTCTATGAACTACGAACTACCGTTGCCTGGCAACGAATATTAATATCCTTAGAACAGTGCCATTTCCCTATTTAATACCTACGTCGGTTCGAGTCCCAACTAAATTCTACTGATTTTTTCGTATGAATTCTTCTATTTCTTCTAGAATGTTTGGACATGCCAATAATTTAATTATTTGCACTCCAGAACTCAAAACAATTTTTTTTCATTATTTCAGAGGTCTGAACGAAACATTTGAATGACTGTAGTAACGAAACCGTTCGATATTTTACAATTCTGTTTTTATATTCGTGATTGATAATTCAAGAAATACAATTGTACAGAATTTCATCCATTTCGGGTGAAACTTTTTCATCGCTGTAGAAAAATTTTTTCACAGAAATTCTTAGAAAATTGTGTTCATTCAGAAAACAAAAGTCAATTTGACAACCGCAAAAAAAAATTTGGAACATTGCAGGTCTTCCGCCATTTTGTAATTTTTTTTCGGAGTGCATCAACTTTTCTGAATAGAGGATCCAAAAATACTGAGATTTGATCAAAAACAGTTACTTCAAGTGTTATACATAACTGACCACACTCATAAGAATCTTGCTCAAAAATGACGTTTGACACCCTGTATCTCGGTTATGCTTCGAAAACGGGATATATTGTATGAGGCAAAAATGATTCTCCCGATGTCCTCTACACGAAAATATATGTTTGTCCAGTTTATGATGAAACAGCCTGTATACCTTATGGTCCTTATGGTCATTTACACAAATGGATAGAGTGATGAAGAATCCGAGTTCAAAAATGATTCTGTCATATAGGATAGCCTTCGGTGGTGAACACGATGACTCTAGAATAAATAAGTTCAGAGTTCTGAAATTTGGAGGGTATGTTCTGTTTCAGAATGCCGCGGTTAAGCTTTTTAATAGGCCAAATCTTTTCCGTTGATGCAAAGATATCGATATTCAACATTTTTCATTATTAACTCAATATTTTCATAAACATTCATCCGATCAATTCTAAATTTGGTATTTAGGACGAGAAGGGTGACCAGAAAACAAGTACACAAAATTATCGTGGCAATCGGTTGATTGGTTTTGGAGTTATTCTCACTTAAACTTCGTCTCATCGATTTTTCAATATTGACGAAACTACAGATCAGATCAATGTCAAGCTGAATATTTAGAACCAGAACAGCAGCTCGTATATTTTCCTTCAATTCGTTTTAATCATGTTTTTAGAAGATTCCGATAAAAGTGAAAATCCTAGCCAGTTCTGCTGGTCTGGACGGGAATACTCATAACCTGCGATAGGACGTAAATTTAAAAAAAAAAAAAGGTACTCTGGTAGAGCCTTTCAGGCCTAGGGCACTCAAAAACTTTCTCGGAACGTTCACAACTCCTTGGCAAAATGATAGGAATCATAGTTTTCAACAACATTTACTTCATTTCGTTATAAAATTGAATCCAGATTATGTTCTCGTTCTAAGACTTCGGGAAGCAGTAAAAAAAATTGAAGAAAGCCCTGAGGATTGAGATTGATACTGAATATAGAAATGCAAAATCTCAGCACGATCGAAGAAAAATTCTGGAAATTATTCGAAAACTGAAATATGTTAAAACTTGGCAATTGAATTTCGCATGAACATTCATAATATCAATTTTCATCCACAAAATGAATTTCACTCGAATCGGATATCTTGTTATGGAAATATAATTTCTTTTGTCTTTTCTCCCGTTGAATTTTCTATAGTTGAGATGATGCGATCTTCTTGAAATTTTGCATTAACATTCAGTATATTAATCTCCATTTACAATATAAATTTCACTCTTATTATGGAAATATGAAGTTCCTTCTTTTCAATATTCCAATTGAATTTTCTATGATTCTGTTAACACTATGGCTACAAAATTTTTCATGAGGTTTATTAGGAGCATTTTTCATATGGCCGAAAAATTTCATTTGTATAGGTTTTGTTTTGTCTGAGATATTGAGGAACAAACATTTTGTATGGCCATATTTTATATAACACCCTGTACGGTTTGGCTTGTTAACGAACATAACTGAGTCATTTGGGAACTGAAATCACCCTGAAATTTCAAGTCTCTAGTACAATTCCTTCGTAAGTGATCATGCTGAAGGACGGACGGCCCCACGGACAGAATTTAATTTGACCACGAATTCGTCATCAGGGAGTCGAAACCTATCGTTTGAGACGATTTTCGGCTAAAATTCTAAAATTACAGACATTTGTGGAAAACAATATAGCACTCGTTCAAGTAGAACGAACGCTTAAAAACGAAAACGAAAAATATGAAAGATAAATTTATATTCCTCAAAATATCCATTAAATCCTTCTTATGTTTCTGCCTAAATTTCAAAGCTCGATACATGGACTCCAAGGGTCAAGCAACTCATCAAAGAGTTTTCCCAATCCACGTTAATCTCAGAGTAAACATGTTTTGGAAGTTTCTAACATATATCTGTGTATTAAATTGAAGCTGTCCTGCTGCAGAAGTTACTAATTCAGTTTACTCTGACATATGTGAATACAAACTTTCCGAAAGCAATTCAACTAATCATTAGTTTGCTTCACAGTTTCTACACTTCTAGATGGAGTTTAGACGAGCATATATGTCTCCAAATCAGAGTAATGAATCGGTTGATTTGTACCGAATTCATTTGGTAAATTGGGTGTCTTTCTTCAATGAGCTATGAATGTACACTGCGCAACAAAATTAACGCACATTCTGAAAATCTCAATTTAAATGAAAGTTACCTCTACATTGACTTTATAACTTATTTTTTATGTTCTCTCGGAAAGGTTTTGAACGCAAAACACATTTAATGGGAGAAAAATTCAGGATTTCACCGAATATTATGTGAAAGAAGAGAAATAAACAATTTTCAAAATACTGTAATGCTGATAAACGATTTAATACTTGGTATTTCCACCTCTTGCGTTAATTACAGCTCGGCAACGACGGTTCATTCTCAAAACGAGTGATCTTAAAATGTTCTGATCTAATCCTTCCCAGATTTCTCTAAGTTGGATTCCCAAGTCATTAAGAGTAGCTGGATGATTTTCTGAACTTCTCAGCCTTCTATTGAGGTTGTCCCAAACCTGCTCAATCGTTTTGAGATCTGGACTTCTTGCTGGTCATTCCATTCGAGAGATTTCAACCTCTACAAGGTACTCCTGAATGATGCGCGCACGATGGGGTCTGGCATTATCGTCCATAAAAATGAAATTTTCAACAATGTATGGGGAAAATGGCACTATGCTCTTCAAGAATGTTCCTTATATACTTATCAGCATTCATAGGTCCATTATCAACGACCACTAGGTCTGTGCGAGTAGTCAAAGATATTCCACCCCATACCATCATCACCCGAAACCAGTAGTATTCAGGAAATTGCACTGAGCATATCATTCATGTGGACGTCTGTATACAAGGGAACGTCGATCACAATGGTAAAGGCAGAATCTAGACTCATCTGTGAAGAGAACTCTTTCCCAATCAGCCTCTTCCAATGGATATGTTCTCACGCAAAATCCAAACGCTCCCTTCGATGGGCTGGGGTGAGAGCGAGAGATAATTGCATTTTTCACAAAATATTCTCCAACTAATTATGATAAAAAATAATGAAATAAAAAACTGAACTTTCCGTTTGAAAACTTTTGTTTTAAAATTGTTAGTGTGAGATGGATAAACTTTATTGACTATAAAACACTCTTACATCTGTATGTGTGAACAAATTTTTCTTCTCCTTTTTTTTAGCACCTCTAGTGCAATGTGGCCTGGCTTTATCGTCCATTAGGATGAATTGAGCTCCTAGTTTTTTACCCATGGGTGTAATTACAGGATTTATCATGTTTTCTAAGTAATATGCGCCAGTTATCGTCTAGGGTATGTGAATTAGTGGCTTTCTTCTCCCAAAAACATTAGGTATATCACCCCAAAACATTTAGTGCCACCACGAAAAGGAATAGCTCTCATTTCAACATCATGATTGGAAATATACCGCTCGTCTCGAATCGTGGTAACACGAGGACGAACACTTCGACGAGGTTTACTCTTTCAAACTAACCGGTACTTCAAATGAAAAACTACTGATCCGCAGAAAATCACACAATTGACAAAATCTAGTGAGAAAATTCCGAAAGTGATAATAATGTTAACCTGTACCAAATTGGCGGTTCGTATCGACTGAAAATGATGCAAAACGAACCAGAGTTGTATTAGGATCAATATACTATTTTTTATTTCGACTCTTTTGGCAAGAGGCTATGTTCTGACGATTTTTAAGTCCGTCGAAAAAAGATCCAACTCAAATCATATCTTAGACTTTTGAAGAAACATATGGACTAACTCTAACTGAAGACAGTTTCGGTTATAAGTGCATTATACTTCATATTTTTATCATTGAGACATTCACTAAAGTGCTTTGTAGACCGGCGTGGATCCAGGGGGAGCTGGGGGAACGTTCCCCCCAAATGGCCCTCTTATCTAAAATTTTGCTGATATACGAATACTAATGGTAAAATAATTACAGGACGGGCAAAATTTGATTTGGGCCAATTTCTGAATAGAGTTTTGATAGTATGCTACTCAATTTAGTCAATTAACATTTCCTAAAATACCAGTACCTTTTGGATTCCGCCCCCCAAAAGTCGGGCCTGGATCCGCGCCTGTTGGTAGATCAGAACAAATTATAGATAATAAATCTATCCTTTTGTACAGGATGTATATATGTAGACAAGGCCGTTCCTTCCTCCTGATGTAAAATTGAAAAAACATATCGAAATACCTTTTTTCGGCAACCGTCCGGGAAGTACCCACTTTCCGGACGCTTTTTCTTTGAGAAAGAAGCCTTTCCCGGCCTAGTCCGGGAAGCATTTTTCCGTTCCCTATACAGTCAGCGCGACAGGTCGCTCTCGCTGTATAGGAAACGGAATGCTCAATGGAGCACTCCGTTTCCTAGCTGAGATGCACGAATCGCAGCAATTATGAATTTGCCGCGTTTTATCTATATGATGACAATAACAGAAGTCAGCTGTGCGTGATTTGTTTGTTTATTAACAGATAGAAAAGGCTTTGAATAGATTTTGTGCTGTTAATAAAGTCATATCTGACAAACCAATGGATTCAGAAGTAATTGTGTGAACTCGTTTCGTTCGAGATGATAACTGCATGACATGACTCCTAATGAAGAAAATAGTTTTCCAGTTGAAGCAAACGAGACTGACACTAATGCGCAAGATGGACTGGAGAAATTCAAAACAAATTTAGAAAAAATATGCAGCTTCGTAGAAACTCATCCAGCACTGTTGCCTACTGTCAAAAATTCAAAAGGCAGATGAAAAATATTGATAACGAAGCTTCGTTCTATGCTCTGTGTTCCCCTTTTACTCAGCAAAAGAAGTCTCGCAGAATTAATGTACAACCTACATCTATCACTAGAAGAGCATCTGGGTATAGGGGTGCCAAAGCAATGCAAGCAGGTCGGCCATCCAGCAGCGAAACAAGTTCAAGAAAGAGACCTCGCAAAAAGCGATCATTGATTGCAAACATCCAACAGAATGCCACAAACGCTATAAGTCATGGCAGTGGACATTGAACTTGGATTGCTATAATGTTATTTTTCTTAATAGCAAGTTTCAAAAAAATCCTATTTATCTCCAGTATGTATTTGTAGTTCTACATGAATAAAGTTCGGTTTGATTATAAAGGGCGTTCCAAAATTAACGCAAGATTTGAATTTGCCGCCATTTGTGCAGTGAAGTGTTGGCAACCCTGAAAAAAAAGCAATTTGACAGCTAACAGTATAGGGTTATTAAAAATGGAGCGTTACACGCTAGAACAACGTGTCTTCATTATTAACGAATATTTCAAAAATAATGAAAGCTTGGCGGCTGCAGTTCGAAAATTTCATACAAAAATGGTCGGAATAGTGTTTTAACTTCGTCAACTGTGAAGAGATAATTGAAAAAATTCATGGAGACTGGATCCGTTGGAGACGCTAAACACACTGGTCGTCCAAAAACAAGCCGTTCAAATGTGAATGTCGAAGCAGTGCGTGAGAGTGTTGCTGACAATCCAGGAACCTCAATTCGACGTCGTGGACAAGAATTGCAAATTTCAAGAATCTTTCTACAGCGTATACTCACCAAAGATCTGTGTCTTCATGCTTACAAAATTCGATTAACACAACAATTGAAGCCTAATGACCATGGACAGAGAAGAGAGTTCGTTGAATGGATTATTGAACATCAACAAATGGATTTCGAGCAAAATCATCCTAAGCGATGAAGCACATTTTCATCTTGATGGCTTTGTCAATCGCCAAAATTGCCGCATTTGGGATTCGGAGAACCCACATGTGATTGTCGAAAAACAAATGCATCCACAACGCGTGACTGTATGGTGTGGATTTTGGGCTGGAGGCATAATTGGGCCATATTTTTTCGAAAATGATGCTGGTCAAGCAGTGACTGTTACTGGTGCTCGATATCGCGACATGATTACACAGTTCTTTCTGCGAAAATTGGATGATATTGATGTGTCCAATATGTGGTTTCAACAAGACGGTGCCACATGCCATACAGCCCGTGAAACAATCCAATTACTGCAAGAGACATTTCCAGGTCTTGTAAACTCTCTCGTTTCGGTGATCAAAATTGGCCTCCTAGATCGTGTGATTTAACACCATTAGACTTCTTTTTATGGGGTTATTTGAAATCACAAGTCTATGTCAACAAGCCCACAACCACCCGTGCATTAAAGGAGGAGATTCAACGCTGCATCAACGAAATTAAGCCACATTTATGCAGAATGGTCATGGAAAATTTCAACAAAAGAGTGCGCATGTGCATGTAAAGCCGTGAAGGCCATTTGTCCGATGTGTTATTCCATACATAATCCTATCCTATGTAGTACTTTACGAGTCAATAAAAATATAACTATCAAAAGACTAAAAACGGCGTTTTCTATTTAATTCAAATCTTGCGTTGATTTTGGGACACCCTTTATTAAGTTGTTTCTTTCGACTAAGAATAAAAAATGTTTAATAAATTATTCAAAAGTAGATACACATATGTGATCGGACACAGGGGCAGTGGGCACTTCGCGCATATCTGCTAGGAAACGGAGTGTTCCATTGTGCATTCCGTTTTCTATACGGCGAGAGCGACCTGTCGCGCTGACTGTATAGGGAACGGAAAAATGCGTCCGGGAAGTACGTACTTCCCGGACTAGGCCGGAAAGGCTTCTTTCTCAAAGAAAAAGCGTCCGGAAATTGAATCCCTTCAATATCAGTAATTGCTCGAATTTTAATATAAATATTAATATAAATAAGAATTAGAATGTTTCTGTTAATATGTGATATTTTCTGTTCTGTTTAATTTAAATAAGAATTAAAATATATAAAAAAGAAATGTGTCGTCTCATTGATTTGTTATTCTAGACGGTTGCCGAAAAATACTGTACGCAACACGCCCGAAAATGGTTTTTTTGGACTCATAGACTTCTAGGACTCGCTTGCGCTCGTCCTAGAATTTTGTCTATTCGTCCAAAAAAACCCTATTTTCGGACTTGTTACGTAAATTACTATTCTATTTGCAGAAATGGCACTAGAAAAATTTCCTGAAAATGCAAAAACGATAAATAATTTGGAATAATAGAGACCAGGACAGTGCCTATCTATAGTTAGAGGTTTATCCATTATTTTAGGAACAACCTGTATATAGGGGCGGCAAAATCTTAACCTGACGCGGGCGGCATATACCCTAGGAACGGCCCTGTATATAGATAGTAGGAAACATATTATCGAACTAGAACCCTTACAGTTTTAATGAGTACTTCCATGTTAGAGCTGAAAAAGTTATATTTGAGTGATGTCATTTGATTGTGATTTCAGTTTCTCAGATAATTCGAATGAAAATTAAGTTAATTTTGTTACAGAAGTAAACTTTCAGTCAACTGAAGCCTGGTTTTGCCAATTTATAGAATTGATATGAGTATTCTGAAATGTATTCATCCCACGAGGTCATTGATCGGAGAACTTACGGTCATTACCGGAAAATTAATGTGATATCCAACTTTTCATACCAAATCCTACCGGCTGTTTTCGTACTATTGAGTAGAGTCTCAATTAATTCATATATTCGTTATATGTACCTAGGTATCCTAAAATAATTGAATTATGATTGAAAATTTCCAAAGACGATTTGCATCACTTGAAATATAATAAGGAAAATAAAGAAGTACTGAACTAAAGCTAAATATACTTTATAATGTTGATCCTAGTGATCTTAAATTCCAACAGAAACGTGAAACTGCCACTGACTTTTCAGAAAATTCGCACAGCACTTCACGAAGTTCACAAATTGTTTTTCTCTTTCGGCACTGCTTATATTGGCCCAAAGTTCCTATTTCTGACAACAATAGAAAGAGAGCTAGGAGAAGAATATGATCAGGAATAGATTTCCTTACTATAACTATATTGAACTAACTACAAGAATTAACTATCTATACTTAAAAACAGCGAGAAGAAAACAGTTTAAAGTCAAATATCGCAGGAAAAACTAAGAATTCCTACTGAGAATTTCCCGCAAATCTAACCCGGGAAGATTCACGAACGCCCGGTCACGAGAGACAGCAGGAAGACCTCATGCACGATTTTCCACGTCGGAAAAACTACCACGCTCTTTTTCCGAGATGAATAGGCGGCACGAAATACCGCCGCCTCCAGACGAATGTGGCAACGGACTGGAGGCGTAGAGGGCGCTGCTGGCGGTATCCACGCGATCGTCGGAAAATGCGCGACGCGCAGCGCTAGTCCCGTTCGGAAAAAAGACGCTTTTCTTGAGTTATGGCCGGTGCGTAATTTTGGACGGTGCAGGGGGTGCTTGGCGTTTTGCCGAAAGGGTTCGGGACGCATAGATCGAGATCTTAGACGGGTGCGCGTCCCAAGCAGGGTTGGAGTTTGAGGAAATTTTCTTTTTGCAATGTATGAAATGTAATGAAGTTTTTAGTTAATTTAAATGAATGCAAAGTCCGTTATAATTCTTACAGTTTGTCAGCAAAACTTATAAAAGAGCTGATTTCGGATCTGATGATGAAACCATATTATGCTATTGCTGTATTGCTAATGTTAAATAAATGCTTAGAAGAATTTGTATTCGAGTCAACCAGAAGCTACTTTTACTGAATACCATTTATGAATGAAATTAAAAAGAGTCATGAGGAGGTGTTTCATATAAATTTTTATCGAAATCAACCCCCCTTCCAAGATACAGCCTTTGGAAGGCGATGACAGTTTTACTTTTTTTACGGCTTCTTAAAACACTGAATCAAAAAACTATACCTAATATTGACTATTGAGCACCAAATAGATGTAAATCATACATAATTTTAAGATCTCATAACTTTATTATTAGGCGTTGAAAATAACAACCCCTTATGATTTTCGTTCAAAACCATAAGATAACTATATTTTTCGAAAATCTATCCCACGAAAACAATTTTTGAAGGAAAACCATAAGAGGTTGTTATTTTCAACCCGTAATAATAAATTTATGGGATAAAAAAATTGTGTGAGCAACATCTACTTAATGAATCATTTTATGTATAGTTTTATTACTCATTGTTTTTTATGAAAAAAACAGGGATGTTGACTACTTTTTGGAATTTATTTTATTTTGAAGATACAAACCCCTACAAACACGAAAAAATTAATTTTTTCCTGAAAATACGTAGGTATATGAAAAGACAATTCGAAATTCATGCGGAAATGCTCAATTTTGTCACGTTATGATGATTACGTCAATATCCGATGAACAAACTTTGACTTCTGTCAAAGCGAACTGATTTTACCGATTCCCTGTGAAAAAATTCAATCTAAGCCATGAATACGTCGGTCAATTAATGCTGTATGAGGTGTTTCTTTCATTTGTTATAATGAATACGAGTTAAAAGTTTGATACAAAGACAATTTCACGTTTCTAAGCTCCGATGCACAAAAATCCTTGTTTTCAGCAAAGAACCTTGCGACCATCGGAGAATCAATATTCAATGATAGCAATTTACTATTCTCTTTCAGCTTTCAACTTCGTAAGTTCGAATCAAAATCATTGATTTCGAATTATGTCGATGGTACATGTCAAAAATGAACTGAAAATTGCACAGAAATGATGACGTTTCAATAATCAAGGTGACTGGAGTTTTGTGAAACCCGGCCTTATGAATGTAACGTGCGTTCAAAAAAATTCGTGGTCAAGTAAGCTGTGGATTCTATTTTTCCTCTCATAGACTCTTAGGAAAAATTAATCCACAGCTTACTTGACCACAAATTTTTTTGAACGCACGATATTTTGTTGATCTGAGCACAGAGCATTCGAATTTGCAATGATAATATCGGATAGCGACGTCAACTACCTCTGATTGGCGTTCGCAGTCACGTGATAGTTGATAATAAATAACATAATTTAAATCAGATTTATAAATAAAACTGATAATCTTATTATTCTCGTTAAATTGAAATTATTCTCGTTAAATTTTAATTTAACGAGAATAATAAGATCACTAAAATGGTTTTTTAGGATTGCAAAAACTTTCTTCTATGAGGAAAACCTCAATTCATATGAGTTCGTAATATGAGTCAACATCTCTATTATATAAACTACCCCTGCTTATTTTCATCGAGGAAAGGCCCTCTAATTTGTTTATAGACATATTCATCCTCAAAAAAATTAAATTCTAATTGCAATGTTGAGAGTATCAATTTTTATTTACCTATGTCATAACCTCTGCCGACAGAAAGGCACGAAAAAGGCATTGTGTAATAGGGGTATAAGCTCAGTAAGAAATAAACATAAACATGTTTATTTCTTACTCTGGGTATAAGGAATACTAAAATAATTGTAAGTTAGGTGAATCGGCAACAAAAATCATCGAGCACATGTAAAGATAACAATGCAAAATGTTGGCGCAAACTAGACAATCTCTACTAGGCTGCGTGAAATACCAGCAGTTAAGACAGCAATGAACATAATTGCTATAGCTGTGCAGCTAGATTATCATTGTATCCGATCATCAATCATGCTTGACTTAAGTCAAGCAGACAAAATTATAGTTCTGTGATATTCGACTATTGAGTCCAATTTATTCATTTTAGGATAATGTCAGTTACAAATTCGATAACTGCAAATATCCAATACGAAATCTTTACACTCCATAGTGAAATACTCTTCGAAACAAATACCGTTGCATTAAAACTATAGGTACAAGAAAATCAGTCAATAGCGTGGTATATAGCGAAAAATACTATATTGTTTTCCATAGAACTACTCCAGCGAACTAGTGAAATTCTCTTCGAAACAAACTGTTGTTTTGAAATACAATTCAGTCAATAAAGCAATATACAGGGTTACAGGGAGAATCGTACTGAATATTGAAGGACGTAATTTTTCAGGTAATTTCTGAATAATTTGATGCTATAATATGCTATCCGAAATTTCACCATTATGGAGATATTGACTTTTGAAGATTTTCTTAAATACCTCATTTTTTCTGTTTTTTCCCGTTTTTTCCAGAATTGGATCTACTTAGGTCCGTTTTTCTGATGTACCTATTCAGTAAGGAGGGTGCCAATCAATAAAAATGATCAACAAAAACAGAACCTACCATTAACAGTTGAAAAGACAGCTAGACGAATGTTAGAATTGAAGAATTTTGACCGAATGTTTTCAACTTTGAAGCGCTTTTCTCGAAAAAGAATAATGGAAGTTATTCTGCAGATGCTCTTAAAAATTTATCCATGTTTTCAGCTTTTTAAAATGGTATTACACTTGCATTTAAATACGTATACATTGACCCAATTACAGTTAAGGTAGTAGAGGGTACATTTTTACTTCGAGGTAGAATAAACTAATATACTCATTTGTTTTCTTGAATTACATTTACCGACAGAAAATTGCAGGTTCCGACTCATTTCCTCAGCTGCATCAATAGTATTCTGTCTCAGAATATCTGTATTTGCAATCGGTGTCATTTGGTTGTACTCTAAGCTTTTTATATACCTAAACTCCACACATAAAAATCCATCGCTGTTAAATCGGGTCTACTCGCCGGCCATGCTATGGGTCCACTTCTTCCAATCAACTTATTTGGGTAATTCTCGTCAAACCATCCTCGAACATTCTGTATCCAAATCCAAATTATTGGGCAGGAAGTATGGCATGTTTAGACTGAATCTCTATTGTGACCGCATTTTTTTCAAATTTGTGTTACCTCCGCGCTCTGAGAGCCCAATAATGTTCGAGCATGTTCAGGCGAAAAGTACCCAAATAAATGGATTGGAGGCGGTCACAGAGGAGATTCAGTCTAAACATGTGGATGGCCATCATATCAAATTACTTGCCATACTTCCTGTCCAATAATTTGGATTTGGATACAGAATGTTCGAGCGTGGTTGGACGGGAGTAACCGAAATAAATTGATTGGAAGAGGTGGGCCCATAGCATGGCCGGCGAAGAGACATGATTTAACACCGATGGTCAAACATCGATATTCTGAGAAAGAGATTATTGATCAGCTGAGGAACTGAGGCGGAGCCTGCAAACTTTAGTAGGTAATGTAATTTAAGGAACAAGGTAATGTAATTTAGGAACTGTGATGTACGCATGTAAATATAATGCGCATGTTGCAATTGTACAGGTGATTAACCATTGTTAGCGACAGCCAGTTAGCAATTGGTCAGGAAATTGAATTATGTATATTAATGTTGAATGTTGGTAATAAACGAGATCACCAATAAAGTGTTTGATCTTATAAAAACCCAAATACATTACAAGTGGCGACGATTATTATTAAAGAACTCAATTAAATCAAAACACATAGTGTTTCGAAAAAAGTTTTCGTAAAAACACGTGTGTGATCAACATGGCGATTCCTCAAATGGTCGGTCTACAATTAGAATTCGATCCTAAAATTCACGACTGGACATGCACTTAAATCGTCTGGAACAGTTTTTCGTGGCGAATATAATAACAGACACAAATATCAAACGTGCAATTCTGTTGAATGGATTATCTCAGGAAGCATATATTCTGCTTCAAAATCTGTGCGTACCAAAAAAACCACAAGAAAATAGCTACGACGAACTCATAAAATTTATGAACGGGTACTACTACTGCAGAAAAACCAACATTTTCGCAGAAAGATGCCAGTTTTATGCCGCAAGAAAATCTCCGAACGAGACCATCGGTGAAGCTACGCAGTCTGTGTGTGAAATGTGAGTTGAGTTGGGTGATCAGTTGAAAAGTGTTCTCCGCGATAAGTTCGTGTGTGGTTGTGAATCCAGGGAAAATAATGGATAAAATGCTGAGTGAGTGTCGGGCGACGACAACATTTGAAGAGGCTGTCAGTTTGGCTACAGCAGCTGAAATTACATTGAGAAATCAAAATGTGGAGCCATCATCATTTCATATCAAAGAAGAACCTCGGGAAATCTACCGGTTGAATGGTACTCCTGCAGGAAGAGGGGGGCAACAACGCCGGGGAGCAAGCGCGCGTTTCAGCGCTGACGCGTCTGTCAGACACCGAGAAGTTGATTGGTGTTCCATTTGTGGAAGGGGCAAACACCCAGAAAGTAAATGTTTCTTTAAGAATAAGGAACAACAACAAAAACAAAGGTATTGCAATATTTGTCGCACCAAATCTCATAATACCTCGAATTGTAGAAATAAAAGAAAACAAGTTCATAATGTACAACTTGAACAGTCAAATGAAAATTGTGACATAGCAGAAGAATGTCCTATATTCTCTTTGAAGTCGAATGTTTCGAATCCTTTGACAGTTGAAGTTCTTTTGAATAATAAGTTGTTTGTTTTGAATTGGATTCGGGCGCTGCAGTTTCTTGTTTACCTTATTCAGTTTATCAAAAATATTTTAAAATCTTGCAATGAATCGAACTAAAATAACCTTAATAAATTTCACAGGGGGAAGAATTTCTCCTCTTGGTAGCATAAAAATAGAAGTTAAGTACAATAATAAAATGAAATTCATTGAATTTTGTATTATCAAGAGAGTACTGTAGCAATTTTGGGCCGTGATTTCATTCTGCTTTCAATATAAAATTTCAAGCTGTTAACCATATATCTGATAATAATACTTTGATAGATAAATTGAAATGCAAATTTCCAAATGTTTTCACTGATTAAATAGGTTGTTTTAATAAATTTAAATTAGAATTATTTCTTGAAGAGAATTCAGCTCCAAAATTTTTCAAGGCAAGGCCACTGCCATATGCTCTTAAAGAAAAGGTTGAAAAGGAACTGAGTAGGTTAGTGGACATAATATCCTAACACCAATCGAACATAGTGATTGGGGTACACCCATTGTACCAGTTCTTAAAGAGGATGGTTCTGTTCGCATTTGTGGGGATTATAAATTAACTTTGAATCCAGTTTTAACTGATGATAAATACCCACTTCCAAGAATCGATGATTTATATGCAAAATTGAATGGGGGTCAGCAGTTTTCTAAAATAGATTTAAGTACAGCACGTATCAACAGATCGAACTTGAAATCGAATCTGCTAAATTAACTACTATATCCACTCATAAGGGGTTATTTTTTTACAAGAGGTTACCCTATGGTATAAAAAGTGCACCAAGTAAGTTTCAAAGGATTATGGACCAACTTTTTGGTGATGTGGAAGATGTCTGTGTTTTTCTGGACGATATATTGGTTACAGGTAAAATTTTCATTCGCATGTTGACAATTTGGAAAAAGTGCTACAAATATTACAGGACTGTGGTTTAACAATTAAAATGGAAAAATGTACTTTCTTTTCGGATTCAGTTTCATATTTGGGATTCGAAATTAGTCAACACGGTTTGCATAAATCCAAAAAGAAGTTGGAAGCTATAAAAAATATTCCGACTCCTCAGAATGTATCTCAAATTCGTTCATTCATTGGAGCAATAAATTACTATAATAGATTTATTCCAAATGTTCCAACAATTTTACATCCACTTTACAATTTGATAAAGAAAAATTCAAAATGGGTTTGGAATCAAGAGTGTCAGGATTCCTTTGATTCTGTTAAAAAAATTTTGCAATCAGATATTTTTTGGTTCATTTTAACTCAGATCTTCCACTGAAATTAACAGTAGATGCATCAGACTACGGAGTTGGTGCAGTTCTATCGCATATTCTTGAAAACGGTGATGAAAGACCGATTTGTTTTGCATCGAAAACTCTTAACGATCAACAAAAAAGGTGGAGTCAGATAGATAAAGAAGCATACAGTATAATTTTCGGAGTGAAAAGATATTATCAATTTTTATACGGTCAAAATTCACTTTGGTTACAGACAATAAAGCCCTTGTTTCAATTTTTGGTCCTAAAAAAGGAATTCCAATCATGGCAGCAAATAGACTACAAAGATATGCTTGTTTTTTGAGCGGATTTGATTTTGAAATTAAGTATGTTACATCCAGTAAAAACATTTCTGATTTTTTGTCAAGATTACCATTGAATACGGCTGATTCAGAGATCAATAAAGATTTGGTATGGTATAAATTATATAAGCGGTTGTAATGGATAGAAATAGATTTAAAAAAAATTGAAAATGAAACTCAAAAAGATGACATTTTGTCCACGGTTTATAAATATTCAATGTCCGGGTGGCCAAAAGAAGAACATAATGTTCATTTGAACCCTTTTTAAGACGACAAAATGAAATATCCATAGTAAATGATGTTTTAATGTGGGGTCACAGGGTCATTATTCCAGGTAATCTTCAAAAGCAAGTCCTAAAAATGTTGCATAATAGCCATATGGGAATAGTGAAAACAAAATCTTTAGCAAGATCATATGTTTGGTGGCCCTGTCTTAACAAAGATATCGAAAATATATGTAAGTCATGTACTGTTTGTCAATCAGTTCAGAGAAACCCAAATAAAGGACAGCTGCAATCTTGGCCCATAGCTGATGAAGTATGGGAAAGAATTCATATAGACTTTTAGGTCCTATAATGGGTAAATATGTTTAATTGTTTTAGATTCATTTTCTAAATGGTTGGAGGTGTTTGTAATGAATAACATCACAACAAGTCACACAACTGAAAAATTAACTGAACTTTTTTCTCTCGTTTTGGTATACCTAAGATCTTAGTGTCAGATAATGGACGTCAGTTAGTTTCAGAAGAATTTGAAAGCTTTTTGTCAAAAAATGGTATAACCCATATAATTTCACCCCCATACCATGCAGCTTCTAATGGTGCTGCCGAGAACAGTGTCAAAACCGTGAAAAATTTTCTCATAAGAGATGCAAAACTGTAATAGTAGTTTTGATATGAATCGTTCACTCTGTAGATTGTTGATGACTTATAGAATAACTGAACATTGTTCAACGGGTGAATCCCCCTCACGTGTGTTTTTTGGAAGGCAGATTAGAACTAGATTTGACCTTCTTAGACCTGAAAATATTGAGAAACCACTAAAAGACATTGTAACTGTGAAAAATAATATAAAAAAATCTCAGAATGATAACTTGAAATATTTCAGAGGAGGAAGGAGAGAGAGATTCACCTTGGGACAATGTGTTTATGCAAAAGACTTTAGGAGTCTAACCAAGCCAAACTGGGTCGTTGGTCATGTAATCAAAATTTTGGGTAGTAATGTGTATTTGGTAAAATTATGACACAGATTTGGTTTGGAAAAGACATCAAAATCAATTGGTTCGTTGTGATATATCCAATATCGGTGATATCAATTCTGGTTCCGATGATATTGAGGAACGAACTAACGATACTCCTAGTCATAGTAGTGAGAATGATGTTTTGAACGAACATGTTTCGGAAAATGTAGTCAGGGATGATTTGCCGAGCGATTTTGACAATGAATTGCATGAGGAAGAACATATTCTCAGAAATCCACATCGCAACGCACATCATTGCTGATACATAATAGACCGAAAAGATTGAGGAAGTCACCCGATAAGTGGCGTTATTGATTGTGAAATGTACCAAATTGTAAAATAAATTAATTTTAAGTAAACAAATTAAAAAGGGGAGAGTGTGATGTACGCATGTAAATATAATGCGCATGTTGCAATTGTACAGGTGATTAACCATTGTTAGCGACAGCCAGTTAGCAATTGGTCAGGAAATTGAATTAATGTATATTAATGTTGAATGTGGTAATAAACGAGATCACCATAAAGTGTTTGATCTTATAAAAACCCAAATACATTACAGAAACAGATGAGAATTTATGTGAGAAATGGCGGTGGTCATGTCGAACAAGAGTTATAGAAATATTCTCTTTATCTTGTAGGTATATTAGTTTCTCCTACCTCAAAGTAAAAATGTACCCTCTGCTACCTTAACTGTAATTGGGTCAATTTTATGCGTATTTAAATGAAAGTGTTATACCTTTTTGAAAAGCTGAGAAGACGGATAAATTTTAAGGAGTATCTGCAAAATAAGTTCCATATATTTTTTTTGGGAAGAGCGCTTCAAAGTTGAAAACTCTTGTTGAAAATTCTTAAATTCTAACACTCGTCGAGCTGTCTTTTTCAACTGTTTATGGTAGGTTCTGTTTTTGTTGAGCATTTTTATTAATTGGCAATGGCATCCTCTCTTACTGAATACATCAGAAAAACGTACCTAACGAGATCGAATTCTGGGAAAAAACAGGAAAGTATAGAAAAAATGAGGGATTTCAAAAAATCTTCAAAACTCAATGTCTCAATAACGCTGAAATTTCGGATATCATATTATAAGACCCAATTAATCAGAAATGACATAAAAAATAACAAGAATAAGAAAAGAAAAATATTGGGAAAATTGGACACTATTTATTATCTATTGTTTACTTCGTGACAATGCAATGTTTCGAAACAAATTCGTTTCTTTTTCAAGGCTAGTTACGATAAAAACAATATTGTACGCTTTTTAAAAAATTAAGATTTTACAAAGAAATCAAAATTTCTTGGAGAGCAGATACACATCGCAAACATCCCATCACCTTGTCAGTTTCAATATTTAGGTCATAAATATTGAAATAGCAAACTTTTCACTCATGTTGATGTGTAGAATTAGCTCTCGATGTATTGAAAAATTGTGTTTTACCACCCGGGATTATTTTTTAAATCAATAACTAATATGTTCGGTCCTCAGAAAAGAACGATTTGTGCTTTTTCTTTTTCTATAGTTGCTGCGGCGTTGTTTTATGTCAAAAACTTTATCATAAGTTTGTGTTCTATGTTCTCAGATATGTTATGACTAACTTCTGTATATAGAATTAAACAAGTAAAATTCAAAATAAAGTTCGAACACTCACCTACCACTTTCAATTATTCATCTCAAATCGACAATATCACGCTGTGTCCAATAAAAACAATATCACTATGTCCACACAATAATTTACGAAGTAATGTCTTTCAGTTTATTCGTAGTTTTTCACGACACATCAACAAACTCACGGAAATTGTCAAAAACGCGGTTCCGTTGCACCAAATACATAATCCGAAAACCCAATCAGCACTGATTCACGAATGATTAATTCGCATTTCCATAGCAACGTTCGGCATATGGAGTTCAAGATGAAGTGGGAAATCGTTGATACCGACACCTGCAATTTTCCGGACTTGGGTAGAAATATAAACAGTTTTTTTGTCAACGGCTTCTAGATGATGTAATAGTTTACATTATACGTTGGAGCTTTCTGAAGCAAAATGACAGTCATTATTCACAATATAGTGAATTATAGGCGTAGATTGATCATCTGTAATTCAATGTAGTCTTAAGTCATGGTTCTGAGAGTTCCCATGTTACAAGCGTTCTGTTCAACTCAAATAACATTTTGAGTAGGATTACAAGCAAAAACGTGACACGAAAAATTTAAACTATCGGTTTAACACGCACTGCGTTGACGAAATTGAATTTGGAACATAGAGAAAATGAACTCGTATCAATGAATAGGAATAAACGCGACAAAGCAAATAAAAAATTGGTACATAATTTGGAAAATTAGGATTCGAATCCTTCCAGTCATTAGGAATTTTCATAAATCGAAGGTTTAATGTCTGAGATCATCAACAAAGGGGAGTACAATAATTCACGAATCTAAAATGTGAATCATAGCGTTCAAACCAACCAAAACAATGAATTTAATTTTCACTAGGCTTGAAGATTTGCTTCTTGGCCATTTGAGCTCCGATATAAGGTTACAGGTACGGACATTTACATAGGAAACATACGATATTCCATGTATCAGCTAGAGATAGAGAGACTTTTGCCATCCAGTTGAACAGTTGTATATTGAAAAGATTTACCTGCTACGTTACTGATTGAACAAACCAATTGCAAATATTGTAGTTGTCTATCTTTTATCGTTGGGAGAGGCCTAATTCAAGCAGTATTGTAGGAAAGCTGAAGAAACCAAATCGATTTAAGTACTTTAAGTTGCCGACCATACTGCTCAAACTAGGCGACTTCCGACGTACACTTTGCCCAGGAATATAACCACCTCCGAGGTTTGAGGCAAAGTAAGTCAGGTTTCCGCTTATATATGTCATTAGCGTAAATGTACTTGGTGGTTTCTGCAGCCGATCCACATAAGCCACCGATATCAAAGTTTTCATTACCGATCTCGTGCAGATGATATCTCACAGTGAGGAGTCTCGACTCATTTTTTGACAACGATAGAGACTCCTTTTTCGAAGATGCAATCAGTTCTTTACTGTGTGGTGTGTTAATCCAGTAAGGGTGTTTCACTCTTTTTACCAATCATGATAGCCACTTCAACTCTACAACTATAAGAGGTTGTAAGTGCCTCAGAACGCAAACATCAACGCCCACACAGAGATTTCTTCTGCCTTCTAAGGAGGTCTTTCCCTCATAGAAAAAGCACTCAAAACTGCATTGGTTCTTGGCTTTACACCGTTGAAATGAATAGATAAAGATAAAGAAACTCGGCGGAAACCACTGTGTCTGTTCCCTACCCTACTCATTTATTGAAACCAAATGAGGCTGACAGTGGCGTTGATAAAACCGGCTACCTCCTTAGAAGCCTTGACCCTCTTGGTCTAGTTTCCCCTCTTGAATTGTTCTTAGGAGTCAGCTCTGAACACTTGAATACCATGTGTTCAGCTGTTTCTGCCTCTGATCCACAGATCCTGCAAATCTCATCTGCTGAGTTTCCCATACGGTATTCCGTGACTAGGTGAATGGGGTTTTCTTCTTCCTTCCCACAGAACCTACACTTGTCAGTGTCCGACAATCCCATCCTCAACAGGTGCTTCCTATGGCGACAGTGTCCTGTAAGAAAGCCAGTGAGGAGATGTAATTTTTTCCTACTAAGATGCAGATATCTTTTGGATCTTGCTGTTTCAAAGTTCCGAAGGAACTCAGTGGAATGATGTGTATCCCTGGAAGATTCCGCCAGAGCTTTTTCCTCTCGGCTTTCTTCTTCTCCAGAAACTCTTTCTTACAGGTGAATTTACCTATACCACAGAAGGGTTCTGGGCCAATGAGTGACATTCGCTCTTTGAGTCGATGACGTAGGAGCTCAGTGCTTTAATAGCAGCTTGACTATCTGAGTGTGTGGCTATATCGCACTTCTGATAGTTTCTTTCCAGATTTATATCTAGACATCTTTCAATAGCTGAGATTTCCGCTTGAAAGACGCTCATACAGGAGCCTAGCGACAGTGCACTTGGTACTTGGCCCGTATATTCCAGCGACAGCTCCTGTAGAGGTTTTGGAACCATCTGTATACCATTTTACGCTATTTTCTTTGAGGTTATAGTCGATGTATTCCTCTCTTTCACTTATAGCAATGTCTTAGGAATGTAGTGATCCTCAGTTTAGGTCCATATACCCCAATATCAGTGCCTTGGTCTTCTCACCCCCGAATAATATCCTGCCAGTAATTCTCTTTGAATCTTCAACGTACCAGCTAAACATCAACACCCACACAAGGATTCTCCGTGACTATACAAGGTCTTCTTCTGCTAGAAAGATCACGCAAAGTTTCTGGGCTTCACACCATGAAAATGAATAGAAAAAGGAACACAGAGCTACATGAATGTATCCCAACGGTCTACGTTAGTTATTCAAAGGCCAGATCATCCTCGCCTAGTCTTGTTTGTCTGTCCGCTTGGTATTCAAGAACGCAACGTTGGGCGACGGTTTAGGGCTGACCTGATTATGAAATTTTCCCGATTTTGCATCTAGCGTGTTGCAAATGTAATCTGATGAATGCGCCCGAGGCTTCGACTTTCATGTCACGTCCTTCCTGTTCCTGCCAGAGATATTTCGATGCATTATTCAAGCGGCTTGAATAAGAATTTGTTTAGCGGCCGAGAGAAATATGAAATATGGCGGATAAAGGGAGTCGGCGGATATTGCAAAAAATAGGTCAGGGATCGACTAGGTTGTGCACAGCTTTCATTGTAAACATTTCTTGTATAGATCAATGTTCAATACATAATTGTTCCAATTCACTTCAGGAGATAAAGAGTAATCCAATAAGAGGTGTTATTTTGAATAGCCCGCTATTTCGGTAGATGTCACGCTAGAAGCTGTCATTTTTTGACATTTAACAAGTAGAAAATACGCTATTACTAAAAATGGAACTATACGCAACAAAACACCTGTGGATACACGCTTCAAGAACCCATTGAAATTATTAAAATTCACAATAAAAATGGTGGAAATTTGGCAGGGACGGTTCGTAAAACTCGAACATTTTGGGTGGTCGTGTGTGAAACACCTTGTCGGACCACAATAAAGGAATTGGTGGAAAAATTCGAGCTGTTGGGACAAGTAATAGTGATGTGAAGAATAAAACCCGTGCACGTTGCTCAAGAACAGCTGAGAATATCGTTGCTGTAGCCGAAAGTGTTGAAGAAAACCCAGGTTCCTCGTCGTTCTTTGGAATTAGGTATTCCACAAACGACATTACACCGTATTTTGCATAAAGATTTGGGTCTTGAGGCTTATAAAGTTCAGTTAATAACACAAGAATTCAAGCCGGCCGATCATCAAAAACGTCGTGTCTTTGCTGATTGGGTCGCTGATGAGATGCATGAAAATGAAGAGGTGATCACAATGGCCACCGAGATCTTGTGATTTAACACCTTGCGCCTTCTTCCTTTGGGGCCACGTGAAAGAGGTCTACGCCAATAGCCCAGCGTCGATTCAAGACCTCAAAGATGGAATTCGTGAGGCTATCGAGGACATAGGGCAGCCACTTTGCGATTTGGTTATGGATATTTTCATTAAAACGATATGGCCCTGTGAGCTTGGTCGTGGTGTCCAAATGCCTGATGTTATTTTTCACTATTAACGGCAAAGCTTCTTCTTTATAATGAAATAAACATCCTATCATTTTTATTGAAAAATGGCATTTTTCTTTGAATATCAAAAAACACCGCTTATTGGAAAACCCTTTAGATCAAATTATAAATTTTTAGGTTGGATGTTTTTCTCTGTTTCTTGAGTCTCAAAGATTTGAATCGGCCCTTATTTTTATTGAATAATAATAACAATAAATGGCGATGGTTACTTTCTGTGCAATACTCGTTGCACGAAACTCTTCCAAACGAATACTATAACTATAACTGTATACAGATGTCCAGCATAAAAAGATCTATAGGAGGAAAAGTTTCTCAAGAAACCATTAAATTTGATCATAGGAAAATGACTGTTCATTACCTATCAAGAAGATTAAGGACTGTGAAAAATTTTCCTTAACGAGATAATATTGGTAAAGAAATAATCATTTCGCAGTTCCAGGACTGTTGAACTGGTTCGAACCTGAAACGAACTCATTGAAGCTATTCAGACACACCATAGATAGGTACATATTCACAAAATATCAGCGAAATATCTCTTTTTATTTGGACTGACCGAACTTCACTACTTTTTTGGATCCATCTTTAAGAAAAAGTTTTGGAGAGATCAATTTGTACCGAAATAAAAATAGCGAAATGACCCAGATTAGAAAGAATATATTAATATCGTACCCCAGTATTTAGGCTCGTATTCATAGTTCGCCTTGAGGGTGAGTGTGAGTTTTTATAGCCCTTATGAATACTAGCTTTAAAGGTGACATCAACTGTCACTCACCCTCAAGTACGAACTATGAATACGGCCCTAAAGGATGAACTCGGACCATATACCTGTTGTTCTCCTCAAACATTGCTTTATGTATATGATTCCGACAGATATGTTTTTGCTTAAAAGCGCAAATCCTGTTTATTAATTAAGCTGGAAAGGATATATTTGAAAGATTCATTTACCATGCAATAACTGTATGCCCTAAAGGGTTTAATCAAGGACTAAAGCATTGTTTACCTTAAACAATGACCAAAGTATATTTGGTGCAAGATATGAATAACGTGCGTTCAAAAAAATTCGTGGTCAAGTAGGCTGTGTATTCTATTTTTCCCCTCATAGACTCTTAGGAAAATGGAATCCACAGCTTACTCGACCACGAATTGTTTTGAACGCACGATATGATTGTATATTAGCATTGTTTAAGGAATGCTATTAGTTTAGTGACAAATTTGAAAAGAACAAGAAGTAATACAGATGTTCTGTGTAAGTGTCAGTGGGTGACAGATGTGACAGTAGTGACGTGTCAACAAAACTCAAAATTCAAACGTAAACACTTTTTATTGAAAGTTGGAACAACACCTAAGAAATACTTCAAATACTTCATATTGAAAAGTAAAATAATGTCTCGACAACAAAAGTAGACGAGTTATTCGACGTCAAAAACTACTTTTACATTGGTAATTTTCAGCAATGCATTAACGAGGCTCAGAAACTCCAGAAGGTTAGCTTTTCATAATCTTTGGGCTTATTCTCATATTTAACTTTCAGCCTTCCTCGCCTGAAATTGCAATACTTAGAGATGTTTTCACATATAGATCCTACCTAGCCCAAAAGAAATACCTGGTTGTATTAGATGAAATCAAACCCAATTCCCCGAAGAAATAAAACCTCTCAAATTACTGGCTGATTACTTTTCTAATGAGCAGGCTCGAGAAAGTGTCGTGGTACAATTAGACTCCCAACTAGTAGGAAGTGCAAATGTGCCTTCTGACACATTCATATTGGTTGCAGCAACTATATATTTAAATGAGGATAACTTAAACTCGGCATATAAAGTTTTGCACAACTCTGAGTGTTTGGAAGCTTATGCCTTTATCATTCAGATACTCTTGAGAATGGATAGGTTAGATTTGGCTAAGAAAAAGCTGAAAGAGATGCAAGATAAAGATGATGATGCCACATTGACTCAGTTAGCCCAAGCATGGGTAAACACTGCTATCGTAAGTGGATGCTTTTATTCTGAGCTTATTGAGTCTTTACATATTTTTTGACAGGGAGGAGATAAACTGCAAGATGCTTATTACATCTATCAAGAACTAGTAGATAAATATGGATCAACACCACAACTTCTTAATGGACAAGCTGTTACCTTCCTTGGTCGTGGCCAGTACGAAGAAGCAGAAGCTGTACTACAAGAAGCTTTAGATAAAGATTCTAACTATTGTGACACCCTTATAAATATGATTGTTCTTCATCGTAGTACTGGCAAAGGGCCTGAGGTAAGTTATCACTTCCTTCTATAATTTTTGGTAACGAATTGAATTTCTCATGCTAATACACATCTCAATCTTTAATATCTGCCTACTTTCAGCGAGGTGTCTTCATTAAGTTTCATAGCAATCATCTGGTATTATCTAATCTGGAAATTCAAGTTCTCTAGAAGTTCCAAAAGTTTTATATTTCTAGATGAAATTTAACCGCAAATTTTTTGTATTCCCATATCTCTGAAATTTAAAATAATTTTTCCTAGTTCTAAAAATATTTGATGAAAAGCTGTCTTATTATTTCAACTGGAATTTCTACAGAGATCCACTAATTCCACATAGTCTGCTTTTCACAGCAGATTTAGTTTTAGGATATAAAACAGCTTTAAAAGTGCGAAAAAGATCTGTGAGCCTAAACCTTTTAAATATTCCTATGTTCATCATAACTTTAGGCAGTAAAAACTGCCTAAACCACAATTAAGAGCTAAAGTTTTATTTTAAATTTTCAAATAATTGATTAACGTACCTCTAGATTTACACAAAAGTATATTAACATGTAAACATTGCTGCAATCTTTGTAGTTAATGCTTTGTATGTAATATTATCTACAAAAATGTTTTCGGTATACATGAAAATCATTAAGTTATGAAAGAGTTTTTAAATAGTGCCGATTTTACTTAACACTGTTGATCTTTTTCTTTTTGTTACAGGTCTCAAATAGATACCTTTCTCAACTGAAGACTTTAAACCCTAATCATCCATACATTCAAGATTTGAACCAGAAAGAAAGTGATTTCAAAAAAATTTGTCAAAAGTATGGTCCCTCGCAGGTGAAAGTACCTGCTTGAATTTCAACTATGAATTAAGTCTAAATCCTATGCATTGTTTATATTTAAATTGAACCTTATAGATCCAAGTGTTATCACAATATGTACATTATAAATACAATCAACAATACTGTTGCTGAATACACTGTCAGTATTACTAAAGACGTTATTCCTTTTTTGTCATAATTGTGAACTTGTTGAAGGTTCACCAGTATCTCTCTTCACTTTTAGGAGTGCATCAGGCACTCTTAGTGGATTAAGAGGACAATCCTAAAAAAATATTGTGATGCAGGATAATACAATCGTTATTCCTCATACTCAGTTCGAATATTATTGAGCACAAAGTAGGCCTTTGTTTATTTATCCGAGGTTGGCAGTATTTATTGTCATAGCGTAAAATAAAGTCAATGTTGCCAAATATACCTGGCCTTGGGGTCATACTATTGTTTATAATTTAAATGCTTATGAAATATATTGCAGCAGCTAAAATGAAGTGTAAATCGAAAAACTCTTAGGGCTCAGGAGGATAAATTAATACAAATCAGTCCTTTCAATTATTTACACATTATCAACAATCATAACAATTTACTGATTTTCTAGAAGATTTCATGAAGATGTGAATAGAAAATCACTTCGAGAAAAGCATCCACCATTTATTACTCCAAATGTATCTAGATTCTTTCTGAGCACACAAAGTTCTTCTTCATTAGACTTGATTCTGTTCATTCACACTTCTATTGACTATTGAAAATGATAATTCTTGAATACCTTCACAAGTTATTATTAGTATCCATTGTTCAAACATATTTTTATTCAATTCAAGTAGTAAATCTTTAATGTGAAATTTCAATCTTCTGTCATTAGGTATTTAGAACCATAGACTAACTAAATTTTTTAGTTTTTAGAATTGCGTTATCAATTGACATTGTGAGAAACCCATTTATGCAACTTTTTCGTGATATTGAAAACATTTCGTATCAATCTGACAAGAAAATAAACAACATAAGCTAAAATTTTAATACACACAATGGAATATGCCACATTTCCATGGCCTACTTTATGCTCAATAATATCCGAACGAATTATACTTACTTGTTTCTTTTTGCTATATGACCTGACTAAGTTTGCCTTTGTTAGATCATCCAAATTATCTATACTTCTGATATAATCCAACATGGCCTCATTGTCACCTTCAGAATTTTTTGAGCCAAGTCCTGCAAACATCCGTACAAGAAGTGTGATGTGTAAGGGTCCAAATTTTTTATACTCTCTCCTTTCATGAGTTCAGATATGGCTAAGTAGCATTCCCTGCAAAGAAATCGGAACTTAACTAAGTATCGAAAAAAGATGCAAGCATAGCATTCCCAATTAATTCGGAAAAAGTAAATTTGATTTCAGACAAAAAAAAAACTGATTAGTCTAGTACAATTTTGTGTCTATTGTAACATATTTTCTATCTTATTCCTTCAGTTTCGAATTGAGTGATTTCATATATTCTCTATAATAAGTTATATATCATGTCATACACTTTGTTTTAATAGGACATACCATGTTTTTAAATCAGCATTTTTCTCGTTAAATGAATATAAAAATTATACTTTCAAGAGGACAAACGTGAGTGCATGTTTATCACAGTTGAATAGTATTGAAGCAATGTGGGTTGTTATTTTCACTTAATATTATGTTTTAGTTAAATAGATGTAGAATAATTTATAAAAGATTATAATATAAAAATTTGGCAAGGTTAGCACCTAGGTGGTATAATATAGATGAACAAACATATACAACTCCTGACTTTACATTGGTCCTGATGGAGTAAAATGTCAAATTACCGTAAGTTCACACCTGCATCGTCAGTATGTTTCTCAAAGAGAGCTATATATTTTAATATCCTTGAATACAAATCATCAACTCCTGAAGGTTGCAATGATAGATTTCTTGTGATTTTAATCCATTGATTTAAGGGTGTCTTGTCACCTTTTCCTGTTTCAGAATTCTGTGTTTTGGCCTGAGCCATTTGTTTATACTTCTCAATTATGCATCTTATCTCCATAACAGATTTGTGAGGCATGTACTGATGGATTGCTTCCAAATTGTTGGGACCATGGGTCTCTAGGGCCACTAAAAGATCCCTTTTGTCCTTGTCTGACCATGACACTGTAAATGAATAGATCCATTTATTTTCTACAGTAAACAATGTTAAGTTCTTAACGTATTAACAACTCAGAGGAAGAAGTAAACATAGAGATGCCAATGCGCATTTGTTGACGACACCATAACATACTTCTTCCTCTGAGATTAACAAACCCTTGAGTAGATTTATTTATTTTCTACTTTTCGTCAAAGCTGATTAAGGATTCTGCAGTGCAAATAAAAAAAGGTACAGTGAAGAGTGGAAGACTAATGGCTAATTAAAATTCAAAAATAATGAAAACATTTCTTTATAAGCAAAATAATACTCACTTTGTAGTTGAAAGATTGATATTCGTATATATAATTATAGCAAAGATTATTAGTGAATTATTTTTGAAGGTATGATCAGGGCTCTTAAATTGAAGAACCCTGGTATGATCAAATTTTTCCAAATTCAAAATTTAAATTTAAAATCAACAAGAGTGGAAAATTGACATTTTACATTTTTTCACAGAATTCTGTAAATTCTGTGTCTATGTAAAGCACAGAAACTCTTGTCAATCTTTAAAATTACAATAAAAAATAGAAAATATGGAATTCAAAGATTATATAGTATACTCTATAATCTATGATGAAATTGTTTTTTCGAACTGTCTTATGCAAATGCAAAGATAGATATATTGAGTGAATATTAATTAAAAGCATTGTTTTAGGAGTCCTTAAGCAATGTTTATGTTCTGTGGTTGAAAGTTACTTCAAAACCAAAGTCTGTGGTTTATGTTACCAATTCCTAACCTAACCTTTTTTCGTAAACCTACTCAATCTCATTCACCGTCACCGCTCACATTAGATGTTTTGAGTAAAATTTACCATTGTGTAGTTGATGTGAACATTTTCGTTACTCAAGTTAGTACATTAATATTCCACAAGTAATATATTATACTTCAAATTCCTATAGAATGGTTGATAGCAACGAATCAGGAGACTACACTGTAGATCAGCAGGAAAGTCGTAAGCCCATGTCCACAGGCTTGTACATTAATTGTCCTCACGATATAAAAAGTGCTATACAGTTTGCTTTGGACAACGGTTACCATTTTGTGATTACTCAAATAACCCACCCAAGTTACTCACGAGACTTGATAAAAGGAAAATTTGCGGGACAATTGGGCAGAACTGACACAGTTTTACATTGCAGTGAGTGGGGTAGACTGATTGTAGCAGAATTAACAGGAACAATAAATGTAGATAGCGAGATAGAACATGTTCGCCTTCAGAATGAAGCTTTATTAGAGCAAGAATTAGGATTCGCTTATCATTTAGGAGTACCAGCTATTCAAATATATTTAAAACAAAGCCGAAATACCAATTTAGCTAGGATACTCTACGAAAAAATATTGTCATGGTGTACACTTTCAATATGGTTGACAATACCCATGGTTCATCCTTCTAGGTACAGTAAAGTTTGCGATGAAGATGAAAAACAGGATTCCTGGCATTGGTGGAACGATTTCAGGACGTTATGTAGATATGAAAAACGTATAGGTTTAGTCTTGGAACTTCCAGATATCAAATACATTCCTCCGTCATATGAAATTGATAGATGGCTTGGAGAACCAGTAAAAGCTCTCGTGATAAACACAAACCTTTTTGTGAAGAATACCCATGACAAACCTGTATTACCAAAAGTCCTCCAAGACATCATACAGCGATTTATGGCAATTGATGTACAATATATCATCAAGACAAACAATACTGAAGATATTTCTGTATATAATAAATACCTATCCTTCCTAGGTAGAAAGTTATACACTCCTGGACCTAATGAGAACGTTTATAAGGGTATGGAGGATTATCTACAAAATCCACTCCAACCATTATCAGATCATTTGGACTCCAATATCTATGAAGTATTTGAAAAAGATCAAATTAAATATACAACATACCAAAATGCTATCCAAAAAGCCCTACAAGACGTTCCTGAGGATGTAGAGACTCCTGTTTTGATGATAGTGGGACCAGGTCGCGGCCCATTGATACAGGCAAGTTTGAACGTGTCCTATATTCTTCATAGACCCATTAAGGTGTATGCTGTTGAAAAGAATCCATTTGCTTACAACACTCTGTTAGATCGAGTTGAAAATGAATGGGGAAATAAAGTAGTTCTTGTGAATGAAGATATGAGAGTTTATAATCCCCCTGAAAAAGCTGACATTATCATTTCAGAGCTTTTGGGGTCTTTTGGTGACAATGAGTTATCACCAGAGTGTCTTGATGGAGCCCAGAGATTTCTTAAGAAAAATGGTATTTCTGTACCTGCTTCATACACATCGTATTTGGCTCCAATTCAAAGTACAAAGATTTACAATGAGATTTACACGAATAGGCAAGCAGATAAAACGATTTTGTCATGTTTAGAAACGCCTTATGTTGTGCATTTAGTTAATTTTTATAAAATTGATGAACCTAAACCACTATTTACTTTCACCCATCCCAATTGGAACAAGTGCAACACAAACAAGAGATTCAAAAGGCTCAAATTTTCGGCAAAACTTGATTGTCTGCTGACTGGTTTTGTTGGGTTCTTTGATACTGTTCTGCATGCAGATGTCATGTTGAGCACAAACCCGAAGACTCATACACCAAATATGGCAAGTTGGTTTCCCATACATTTTCCCCTACCTGAACCTATGCCGATTAAAGGAGGCGATACTATAGAAATTGCATTTTGGAGGGCAGAATCGAAGGACAAAGTGTGGTATGAGTGGTGTGTGGAATCGCCTAGGAAAAGTAATATAGTAAATCCTAATGGAAGATCCAATTTCATTACTAAGATCTGTTGAACACTGTGTAAATAGTTATTTGAATTGTGATAATTGACCTACAGAAAAAGTTTGTTCGCAAAACACTTCACTGCCTTCATTGCAATAAATTGCCTTTTTCCTATGTTGTTACTTAGAGCAAATTCACACAAGCAAATAAAGACAGAATAATATTGAATAAGAATCGGAGACAATCAAAATTGGTTGTCTTTTCTTAAATCATTCATATAATTTGATAGTCCTTAGTAGCTTCCAGACAGTAACAATTAACATCTGTCCAATAAAATTTTTAAATTGTATTGTTTTTTTTATTAGGTTTATGAATGTGCCTCTTTTCATGATAAAAAAGAACTACTTTATTACTGAATTTTTAGATTATCTCAATATACAGGGTGTTTCTGAATTGATGCGAAAGATTTAAGGGGATGATTCCTCAGAATCAAAGAAAGTTCCCATAAGTGTAGTTCCGGAAATGCATTGTTTCCAAGATATAAGGTGTTGAAGTTTTACTTGAAAATTGACTGAAAAAGTGATACGCCACTTAGATATTTCAAACTAACAGTTATTTTTGAATTCTTCGTTCCATTTGTAATAAAAAACATCTGCTTTCTTTTCGTGTGGGGTGCTGTTTTTAATCAAGAAAATTATCTTAACGCGTATTTGTCGTTACTTTAACACATTATGTAGTAGAGATACTACGTCAAGATGTTTTATTTTTTCACATAAAAACGGAGCCCCACACGAAAAAAACGCTTGAGAATTTTTTCGTCATAAATTGAATGAATAATTCAAAAATAATTGTAAGTTCAGAAAATTTCAGTCAGTTTTGAGTAAAACTTCAACACCCTGTATCTTGGAAACAATGCTTTTCCGGAACTACATTTATGGAAACCTTCTTTCATAAAATGTTCTGAGGAATCATCCCCTTAAATCTTTCGCATCAATTCAGAAACACCATGTATATTTTTTTCAAATTGAAAGCAAACAATTTTTAATTGTTAAAAGTTATATCATATGTAATTTATTTTTTTCACCCATGATGAAATATGCTTCATCTTTGAAAATTCCTTAGGTTAAATTGTTGTAATTATTCAATAAAATTATCAATTTTCTTTACCTTTATTTTCTTAGAAGAATAATGCCTTTCAAAAATTAACCTTTTACTCTCAATGATTTGGTGCAGTGACTTATTATTATTTTTGTACTATTTTACTTTGAAAGAATTCTTTCTGTCATTCAATTTTCTGTATATTGTTTCGAATTTTAACTTCGAATAAACATACATTCAAACAATGTAACAAAGGCAGTTTTTCATTTATTGAGTACCTACCTACCTATCATTCTGTGGTTATTTGTTGTGAGGAAGTGAGCTTAGATGGGAAATGGTAAAAGAACAGGGCAATTTCCTATAAGTTTAATTTTTGTTATGTTCATCAGTCCACTTCAAACCTAACATGATTCTTAATTCTAAGGCGTTAAAATAATGAGCTAGTATAAAGATACCTAATTAATTTAAAAGATGTTTATTTACAGTAGTCATATACATATATCAAATGAAATTAATAAAAGTAAATAGGAAACATTCACTTACAACTGAATATTATAAATTAATAAAAATTAGGAATATTTTAAATTAAATATACTTAATTAAATTCTTAATATTATATATCTATGAGATATGGTGAAAAAAATGAAAATTATATCGAAGTAACAGCTATTAGAGAATTTACTATCATGGCACAAGAAGAAATTGAAATGTTTAACATGATTTTGTACAAAATGAAAATGGTGGAAGAACAAATTGAAGTTCAGACGTCTTGTGATTCTATATGTGTATAGTGCACTTTCCTTGTGATGGAATCGAAAATGGGCGAGAGTTTGTTTTTCATAGATTCCTTCTTTAGGTAAGCGAATGCTGCAACCAAACTTAGAAACACTATTGTTAAAACTACCAAGAGTATAGTGATAGCTTTTGACACTCTTGCGTGTTTTCCTTCAGCGAAATTTGTTAAGTTAGTAATATACCTTTTGGTACCATATCTATTGGAATTTTGACATTGAAGTGTACGTTTATTCTTGATAATAACTCTAGTCTTCAATAACCAACCATAAAAATTCTTCACAGCGGCGTCACATCTGAAAGGATTACCGTCAAGATCTAATGTAAGACCATCCTCATGCCTCTGCGCTGCCCTGTCAAATGCGTCCAAATCTTTTGAGTGAATTTCGTGATATTATTTTCCTCCAAATCGATGTAACGTAACCTCTTCATGCAATTTATATTGAAATTCAAGTTAGGTATATTGTTATTGCCCAAGTAAATGTCATGAAGGTTTGGGAGATCGCAAAAAACAGATTCATCTTTGAAGTTCTTAATCTCGTTCTGTTCCAAGTGCAGTTTGTACAGTTTGGTCAAGTTACTGTTGACGAAAATGTCGTGGAGATCTTCAGCTAACCCTGAGTCGGTGTTATCTGCGAATGCGTTGGTCAAGTGAAGTTCCTCGAGGTTATAAAAGTTGGAGAACACTCTTGGATGATGAAAATTCTCGTCGTCATTCTCTGAAATGGTAATATTGTTGTGGTTCAAGATGAGTCTTTTAACGTTCATAACACGATGAAAAGCTTTTCCTCTGATATCCCTGATACCATTATTCGTCATGTCTATCACTTCCAAGTTGTTCAAAAGTACGTCTTCACCGAAAACGTTAGTGTCGAGTATAGGAATGTGGTTACCGGTAAAAACTAGCCATTCAGTCTCTTCTGGGAGTTCTTCTAACATAGAGGTGTCATGGAAGCCGGTATTAGTACAATTAACCATGAAGTATGTCCTCGTGTCTCTGTAGACTCTGCCACAGTTGCAGTCTTTGAGTAGTGGAGAATGACATCCATTTACATTCGCTTCAGTTATTGATATATACAAATGGAGGAAGAGACCTACTAGCACTGCTTTCGCATGGTTCATCCTGTAAAAAAATAGTACCAGTACTTAAAAGTTGTTCGAAATATGAAAAAAAACTAAAAGGTGCATATATAAAAAGAAGTCGTAATAATTCGCTGCGAATTGAGTTATTTGAACATATTGACACTTTATATGAAAATATTGATTTTTATGGAAATAACGAGTTGCTGTTTTGAAAGTTAACTGACTTTATCAGCAAAGAATATAAACGTTTTTCAACTGAAGCACGCTGCTACCTCACAGAAACGCACATATCAGCTTGGAAAATAGCAGTGGTACATCAAAGTCTGTAGAATAACAATAAGACCTCGACGTGCTCAAGAAGTATGCCTTTTGTTGACTTCAACAGGAGAATTTCACCTCAGGACTTAGTCCCACATTCTGACAAGATTCAACTAACTTGAATAAATTACATTAACAACGCCATTTCCTAGCAAACTGGGCGTAGGAATGCTCGGAAGAAGACCCAAATTCTGCTTGGAATATTATCTGGTGACTTTTCAGTTGTACGGCTACGCGAATTAACAAAATTGCAGTTCATGAAATGAAACAAACTGACATGAAGTTCACCAGGTGACTACACATCTAAAAAAAATACTAGATGGTGTGCAGATCGGGCTGACGGAATCACATTAGACCGAACTTCTTTGAAAACGACGATGGTAAGGAAATTGAGATCAACAGAAGGAAGATGTTAATCGATTTTGGTCCAAATTGGGGGAAATGATGGATATTTGGATTTAGCAGGACGTTGGTACGTGCCACACACCAGAAGCGAACATGGGCATTCTGCATTCAAGGGTAGGTATAAGCATATTCTAAATTGCACTAGGATAGTGTAATTTGACTTCTCAAACTTTTCTTATGGGAGTTTCTTATGTCTTAAGTTCATTTGTTAATATGCCACAAACATCAGAAAGTTACCAACCCAGACCACCGCTCAAATCATAACGGATCTGTGCAGCAAAGTAATGAAAAATTGGACAAAAAAGATACGTAGGTATGTCCGATTGTGAGAAGCCGAGGTGGACCGTTCAATAAAAAATGTTTGTAGATAACTTTAAGCGATTTCGATTGATGTTGGTTCTTGGTTGGTTCATGAATTGGTCCGTCATTTGTTGACCAACCGTTTTCGATTGATATTGGTTTTTGTGCGGTTCATGAATTGATGACGTAATAAATCAGCTGTTTCAGGGTTGGTTAACCGAAACTCGAACCGTGCTCTGCAGCACGGTTCGATCTCTGGTTCATAGTTCTATCTCTTTTTATTCTACAATCTCCCGCCATCGGCCATAACTTTTTTTTGTTATTGTTACTAAAAAAATGTTTGTTATTATTTGTTTGAGATTAAAATAAATTGGAGTTTTGGAAATTGTTGAGTGTTCGCCTTCTATCTCTGAATTGAACTTGACAGCTCGCTGATCAACCAACCGTTTCGTTAAGGAAGAATTCGAATGGGCCGGAACCAACCGGAGGTCGGACGTCATCGTTGATGTACCGACCGGTCAACCATGAACCAACCGCAAAAGCCATTCGAAATCGCTTTTTGATAGCCTAGGTTACACCTATTTCTTTAGTTTTCGTTAGGTTAGGTTAGGTTAGGTTAGGTTGTTGATAACTTTGATAGCCTAGGTTACACCTATTTCATTAGTTTTCGTTAGGAAACCCCTTGAAAACACAATATCATTCACCTAAATAAAAATTGAAATAAAGGTGTGAAACATTTTCGAATGAATTGAATGATTTTCATTTCTGTTCAAAACTAATGTTGAACATAGACAACTCAACTCTTTATGAAATTGTTTATTTTCAACAAAATTGTTTTATTTCAAAATAAACATCAAGATTCAATCTCATATATTAATCGGTACGGAAGAATTGAATTTTTTCAACTAGATTCGAACCTACTAAAATATGAAATTCTTGGATGGAATATCACATCTTTTCGCTTTTATCATTTCGGTAGTTTTTGTGAATATGATTCTTTCCATATAGGTACAACGACCAGCAGAAACAATAGAAAATTCACCAATATTTACCTAAATAGTCCAACTAATAATGGTAACATAGGTTTCTTAGAACTAATAGACTGTACTTTAATTTCTCCTTTCAAATGAAACACATATACCTACATAGGTAATTTCTTTTTTCGTATGTGAGTTCGGACGAAATTAATAATTTCTAATTGCGAACTTCGATAAATGACGGCGGAGATAACATTTAATTCGGATATAATCATAAATAAACAAAACATTTCTCGACAATAAAATTAGAATGAGTTTATGTACCTAATGCACTATGAAAATTGATTCATTATTCGAGACTATTGAGTAGGTATTGAATCGAAGGCAAATGTATCAATTAGTTATTTCAGATTCACAACGCAATCTATAGGTTCTCAATAAAATGAGAATATAGGTACACTTATACAACAGCCTTCAACTGAATTTGCCGTGAATTCTTTTGACGTGTTGTACATTTTAATACCTATTCGATACAGGAAATCATCTTCATTAAACGTCTCAAGGTTAGAAGAAACTTTAGTAATCCGGTATGTAACGAAAAATTTAAAAATGTCAATTATTTCACAATTAATGCGCATAATCTACCACTAATAACTATATAATGAATAATATAAATAACAATATTATTTTCATAGGATAGGTGTCTACACTACATTCTGTTTTGTCAACCAATTTCATAATGTTTCCTTTCATTGAATAATTTCAGAATTAAGTGAATAATATTTATCAAAAAATGTATAAATCTTCACTGATTCCCGACTAATATATAGTTCAGTAAAGTTTAATTTACTCAAAATTATATCAAAATATCCATTGAGAGTGGTATAATAGAAGAACCACGAAAAAAGTCAAATGATTATTTAAGACAAACATTTCTGATATGAATTAAATTCTTCTGGTAATGATTTGAAATAAAAAAATTGGAATATTTTCCGACCTTCTTCCCAGTAAATATTATTTTATAGTTGGGAATTTCAAGGAATTAATAAAAAAGTCCCATTTTATTGCATAATTGATAATATTACTCATTACTCAGAACAACTGATGCTTGACCTCTCCAATGATGTTTTCATAATCCAAATTTGGTCATGACGGAAAAAACTGGAAACATTCAAATTTTAAAAGATGTATAATTACACGAACGAAAAAATTAACCGTGTAAAAAGAATCATTACACCCTACTCTCACTGAATTAAAAATGATAGGAAATCAATATAAAACCACAGGTAGGTACATAAAAAAAACCCACAACCATCTGATGTCACGGTTGTTTACACTTTGACGTAGGTTAATTAAGATCATGATCTCATATCAATCAAGTTTAATACTTCATTTCCGAAACTCACCTTCCTGAGTTATTGTATCTTTCCTGGTAAATAATTTTTACAAACTGCACAAATGCACACCATTAGAAACAAATAGTAACTTTTATCTGGTAACAGAAAAAGTCTTAATTGAAACACTTGGATGGACGGTGCCCATAAGAACGTAACTGGTCTTGCTTGGTTATGGGCAAGTTTGTGTTACAAACTGGTGGGGAAGAAGACTCTACTTAAGTCACAGGTAGGTGCAGTTTTGCCTGCTAGACAGAAATTGGAGTCACTCAGGTGGGATAGCGGTATTCCACTGGACACATGGTAGGATGGTTATGCATTCAATGTCAGGTATTCATTTTGTGTTGGTAATTCCGATTCGAATTAATTTGGGAAATTTGTCTGTTACTATCGGGCAGGGGACGGATGGCAGAGCATTACTGGGAAGTCTGATATTTTCGTGATGTTTGTGTTTTCCAATTTTTTTCTGAATCCGAAGAGACATTCAATTCTGAATGTCCATTCCTTGTATGATATAATTGCAAGTCTAAGAGATATTATAATGTTGATTTATAAAATTATACACAATTTCATAGATTATCACCTAGAACTATAATAATAATGTTGCAATAAATGTTCTCAAAGAAACTTGAGAGCATGGGATTTGTTCAGAATTATATGTTCAGTAGAACAAGTAGTTAATCAACAACCCTCTTGATAGAGTTTTTACGCGCTTATGGTTCTGTGGATATAGTAGATCTGTTTTTCAACAGTAGCGTTAATTTGAAGTATTAAAATAGCTTGTTCACAGTTATGTTTTAAGATTTCATTTTTGTTTGTTCATTCTTTTCATAGAATTTCTATTAGTTTTTAATGAATATCTTATTTCCCAATGTTAGTAAAATGACAAGTCCGTTCATGATTGAATAAATTAATAAAACTCGAATGAATAGAAGAGTATATACAGACAGGCTCCAAATTAAAAGGAACAAGATTATCTACAATCCTGAATTGAATAACGGACCTCTGAAATGAAATCATATTGGAAAATATAATTAAAATTTCAATTTTCTGGGAGCTGTTTTTGTTCCATTGATTCATTTCTGAATTCAACTGATTAATTTTTGATTTCAACTTTTCTCTGCGAACTTAAACCTATCTCAAAAATTTCAAGTTTCGTTTTCGGGCAATGTGCTATATTAGGTATATTCGTAATAAAACAAAAATCTACAGGAATTTTAAATTGGTTCTTGGAATCAGACGATTTTTCATCTGTTATGTATTGGATGAAAAATAGATAAAAAACTATAAGAATCATACATTTGCGGTTTTGCGAATGAAGTATTTTTGAATAGAAAAAACTCGAGTATTTTGTCTTCCGAACAAGCTGGATGGATTCTGTTTACCGTATACGTATACCAAGTCAAAATTAAAGAGAAATATGTAGAGAAAATTCTAAAAATATAATTCTTTGAAAAGTCCGGATTTTGAGTTCCAAGAATCGTACCGGTATTCTGCATGAATCTTTTGTATCGCTTTCAAGCAGTGAAATATAATATTTCGACATGATCGGATTGCAGTATTTGAAAATATTCAGGAAATAAAATTTTAAATCACTATGACTATATTACTATATCTAACTAGGATATGAAAAAAGGTGAATGGTTCTTCAAAAAATGATGTTGTTGATTGAAATAGATATTTTTTTGCTAGACCGAAAACTTTTCATCCGATCTGATAACCTTTCTTATGTCGAATTTGATGTGGAAAACTATGTAGAATCTTAACTGGTTTAAATATAAAGGGTGCTTTAAATTGCACGTTTTCCAAGAATAAATAAAATATTTATGGCGCACTGAATTCGTCTGGATATTTTAACATTAAAGAAGGGAGATGTATAACATCTATAAAAATGGCTTCGTGTCTGCACGATACATCAATGAGTTCAAAATGTTGAATTGTTTTATGAAAATTGTGATTTTATGGTGTACACAATTGTCCATCTGAAAGCACTACTGTTAGAATTATTAAAAAATTTCAAGACATCGGTTCGATGAAAGATCAAAAAGGAGAAATACAGTCGGAGCGGTCGTTCACTGGAAAATATTGATTCAGTTCGTGAAAGTGTTGCTGAAGATCTTGAAATGTCCATCAGATCACGTCCACAATAAGTTGGACTTAGTGGTTCCACAACATGGTGTTATTTCACAATGATTTGAAATAACACGGGAACTAAAGCCATCAGATCATTTGTCAATTTCATCGATAAACAACCAGCTTTCCCAAAAAATCATATTTGCCGATGAGGCACATTTTGAACTTGATGGTGGCTGAGTTAATGAACAAAATTGAAAAGCCAGGTCTGAAGCATCCCCTAGACTGTCAAAACGTTTGATCAAATGTTTTGAGTCAAACCCATTAATCGAACGTGTTTGACCATCTAAAAGTCTGCCTGATGTTTGAGGCAAAGTTTGACGCTGTTTGATGAAAAGTTTGTTTTGACCCAAATAGTTTGGGAGACCGCTTGATCGTCTAGGATAGTTTTCATAAAACATGAATATGAAGTCATTGTGATTTAAATAAGTTATTTATGTAGAACTAGCGACCCGCCCCGGCTTCGCACGGACATCACATCAGAAACCTCAAAAATAACAGTAGGTGCTTCTCCACTATTTAATGGATGTTATTATACACATGAACCTTCCTCTTGAATCACTCTATCTATTTAAAAAAACGCATCAAAATCCGTTGCGTAGTTTCAAAGATTTAAGCATACAAAGGGACAGAGAAAGCGACTTTGTTTTATACTATGTAGTGATTGTCCTTGATTGAAAGAAATGTCAGTTTTCAACACCCTATGGTGCCGACTGCCGACACACGTAGATAGTTCAGTAATGTTCATGAGTGAAGTGGTTTCTCAGTTTATACCACTTCTTAGATCACCGTCGTGTTCGTTTTTTTCGATTCTTTTTCTCGCTTAAGAGCAACCAGTATTAAGGCAAGAAAACCCAAATCTTTGTTCGACACCATTATTCAGCGTCAAAATCAATATTTCGTATAGAAAACACGATGTGCACTGCTCGACGTCACATTATTTACTGATGTTTTGATCAAAAGTTTGAAGTGATGTTTGAAGGGAGCATTAAACATTCTATCAATGGTTTGCCCTCTAGGGGAAGCTTATAACAAAATTCCACAATCGATTCCTGAAGTGAAGGGCGTAATTATTCATATTCTTAGTGAGATAAAGCACCAATTATGTTAAAATGTCATTGGAAATTTCAACAACACAGATTAGACGTCTGTAGATTTTCTAGAGAATGCCATTTAGCAGATAAAGGGTTTTCCAATAAGAGGTGTTATTTTGACATTCAAAGGAAGATGCCATTTTTCAATATAAATGATCAAATGTTTATCATTATGAAGAAGAATCTACGCCGTTAAAAGTGGAAAATAACATCAGGCAAATGACCACCACGACCACGCGTGCAGGACCATATCCTTTCAATGAATTTTCCATAACCAAATCGCAAAGTGGCTGCCCTATCTCCTCGATAGCCTCACGAATTCCATTTTTGAGGTCTTGAATCGACGCTGAGCTATCGGTGTAGATCTTCTCTTTAAAGTGGCCCTAAAGGAAGAAGTCGCACGGTGTTAAATCACAAGATCTCGGTGGCCAATTGTGATCACCTCTTCGAGAGATAACACGGTCCTGAACCTTTTCCGCAAAAGATCAATGGTTTTGTGGCTTCTTCTGTGCACGAAGGGCCGTCTTGTTGAAAGTGAACGTTGTCCAGATCAATAATATCCAATTTCGGCCATAAAAAATCATAAATCACCTCTCGATAGTGCAATCCATTTACTGTAACTGTTGCTCCAGCCTCATTTTCGAAAAAGTAAGATTCAATGACTCCGCCGGACCAGAAACCGCACCAAACAGTCGCACGTTGAGGATGGAGAGGCTTTTCAACAATAGCTCTTGGGTTTTCGGAGCAGCAGATGTGACAATTTTGCTTTTTGACGAAGCGACAGGTGGAAATAGGCCTCAAGATGGAATTCTGGATCGTTTTCATTTCAACTATATACCCAATCAGCAAAGACACGACGTTGTTGATGATCGGCTGGCTTGAGTTCTGTGTAAACTGAACTTTTAATCCTTAAGACCCAAATCGTTATTCAAAATACGGTGTAATGACGTTTGTGGTATGCCTTATTCCAAAGAACGACGAGGAATGGACAAACCTGGTTTTTCTTCAACACTTCTGCTACAGCAGTAATATCCTCGGCTGTTCTTGAGGGACGTGCACAGGCTTTATTCTTCACATCACTAACTTGTCCCAAAAGCTCGAATTTTTCCACCAATTTTTTTATTGCAGTCCGACAAGGTGCTTCACGACAACCCAAAAATGTTCGAGTTTTACGAACCGTCTCTGCCAAATTTTCATCATTTTTATAGTGAATTTTAATAACTTCAATGCGTTCTTGAAGCTTGTATCGTTCCATTTTTATTAATGGCATGGTTTCTACTTGTCAAATGTCAAAAAGTGACAGCTTCAAACGTAACATCTACCGAAATAGCGGGCTATTCAAAATAACACTTCTCATTGGAAAACCCTTCATTATTTTTCATACATGAATATCATATAATAATCAATAAAAATTCGAGTTAAATGTTTAATTAAATAAATCCTAAAAATCGCGCTATTCGAAACACCCTTTATAATGTAAACGTAATTTATTGGTTAATCTACTGTATGATACCTTGTGGATTAAATAAAATGTGGCACTTATTCAATGAAAGTCTTGATAATATTTTGCAAGGAGGAAGGTCACGCAATAGGAGCATAATAGGTCACTTCCAGACAGGATTAGTTTTTCTCTGCCAGACGAAGGATTTATCAGCAGAGTTGAACCACGTGGTATAGGTCGTTATTATTTCTATCAAGTTTCTACAGGACGATAGACTTTTTAATAACATAAAGTGCAATGGAGTTAAGTTCAATCCCAAAGAAGGTTCTAGAAGGTAGGAAATTCGTTTGATTTCAATTGGAATTCGAGATGAACGTCTGAATTCTTTGAGAAATATGTAGGTATATCTTGATCTTATCGATGAACTTACTTGGAATTTTTCAGATTTGTCACTCTTTAATATTGCCTTCCTTGAAATTTTCCTCAGAAAAAAACAGAAAATTTTGTGACTTTATCTGAATTTGAGGAATAAAGTAGTTGAAAAATTTTTCAGCCTGAATCCTTTGTTTCAACCTCATTCAAGTTGATGTTTTGAAAGATATTATTCCTTTACTCACCGAAGAAATAATCCCCAACTTCCATTACAAACAATATTTGTATGTGTATGTGTTACATTCGCTATTTAAGATTTACAATTGAGCTTTTCTTCGAAGTCATTTCGTTGGAAGTAAAGAAACAATTAATGAGAAAAATTTTAAATATCTGTTTGGCACTGTCATACGGGGTGATCAAGAAGTGATCGAGAAACATTACCTCATGAGGAAAATTTCATAGTTCGATTAATCTTGATCTTATCGATGAAATTACTTCGAATTCTTCAGTTTTGTCACTTTTAATATTGCCTCTTTTGAACTTATCCTCATATTGACGGATAAACATCAACCTACTCAAAAATGTATTGAATTGAGAGGATACCATTTTGATCAATTTTTGAACTGAACAAATTTCCATTCAATTTGTTTTTAAGATCGAATATTTCCAATTTATTCGCTTTTTTTATTTTATTCATAGTCCAGTTTGTTGGTTGCAAGTTTTCTTCGAACACTCTTCTTTTTGATTTTATTTCTTAATCTGAACTTTTCAGTCATAAAATCGTAATTTCATGATCAGGCTGATTCGATATCACCGGAAAAAGTCTTCAATTCTCTAGTCCGGTTATGTTTTTTTTCAATTCAAGAAAAAAATGAGGAAGGCAGCCAGGAATTGTAGAATTGTAGAGTACAGATTCATTCAAGGAAATGCTTATTGATCGAACTGTATACAGGGGTCAAGCTAAGATTTGAAATTTTCACTATGAATTGATTCTTTGTGGTCAAGATAAATAATTTCTATCAAGTTTCTCCTAGACGATAAACTTTTCAATAACATAAAGTGCAATGGACAATCCCAAAGAAGATTCTAGAAGGTAGGAAATTCGTTTGATTTCAATTTGGAATTCGAGATGAACCTCTAAATTCTTTGAGAAATATGTAGGTATATCTTGATCTTATCGATGAACTTACTTGGAATTTTTCAGTTTTGTCACTCTTTAATATTACATTCCTTGAAATTTTCCTCAAATTGACGGACAACTTCATCCAAAAATTCCATTCAATTTGTTTTTAAGATCGAATATTTCCAATTTATTCGCTGTTTTTTATTTTATTCATAATTCAGTTTGTTGGTTGAAAGTTTTCTTCGAATAAATCAGTTTCATTAGACAACACTCTTTTTTTGAAATCATTTCTTAATCTGAACTTAAACAATAGTATTCTTTTTCAGTCATTAAAATCGTAATTTCACGATCAGGCTGATTCGATATCACCGATAAAGTCGGTTCTGTTTTTCAATTCAAGAAAAAATTGAGAAAGGCAACCAAGAATGGCGATAAAACTATAGAATTTGAAATAATATTTATTATAAAGTACAGATTCATTCATGGAAATGCTTATTGGTCGAACTATATAAAGGTGCCGAGCAAACATTTAACATTTCATATGAATTGATGCTCTTTGGTCAAGATAACGAAACAATGATTTCAATCAAGTTTCTGCTAGACGATAGATTTTAATAACATAAAGTGCGATGGAGATATGTTTGATCCAAAAGAATATTCTAGAAGGTAGGAAATTCGTTTGATTTAGATTTGGAGTTCGAGATTAACGACTGAGTTCTTTGTAGAAGTTGTTGGTATTGGACGATAATTATATGATTTCATCAGTGATTCGGATGTCAATTCAAATATGAAAAAACCTCTAGGTTTTTCAACATTAGATGCTACGATTATGAAATTTTAGAATATCAATTATTTCCTTAAAAACAGAATATCGTTCAAGATATCAAGCATTCGAAAAATTTCTAGCCTGAATTCTTTCTTTCAACCTCATTCAAGTTGATCATGTGGATATTTTAGGAGTTATTGGGAAAAACAAAATTCAGATGCTCATAAATACCAAACCTTCGAAGGTTATTATTCCTGAACTCTCCGAAGAAATAATTCTCAACATTCATTACAAACAACATTCGCCATTTAAAATAATTGAATTCGACCGAATGATATCAGATTTAGAAGTTTTGTCATCCTGTACGATTGCCATCTTTCAATTTTTCTGAAATTGAATAAATCAGATCCGAAAAATTTCAAACGTTCTCTATTTTCGTTGATATTGGATCACCCATACGTGAACATTATGTTTTTTTTCATTTTCTTAACACGAAGAATCAATTGATGAAAAAATTTGAATCTCTGCTTGGCACTGTCATACAGAGTGATCTCGAAACATAACCTCATGAGTTAAATTTCATAGTTCGATAAATCTTGATCTTATCGGTGAAATAACTTCAAATTTTTCAGTTTTGTCACTCTTCCTTGAAATTTTCTTCAAACTGACGTACATCTTCATTACCGTGCTCCAAAATGTATGAAATGAAAGGATACCATTATGATCAATTCGTGAACTGAAATATTTTCCATTCCATTTGTTTTTAAAATCGAATATTTCCAACTTATTGTCTGTTTTCCGTTTTATTCATTATCCAGTTTGTTAGTTGAAAGTTGTCTTTGAATTGATCTTTCTTTTCTCTTCTTTTTGATTAGATTTATTAATCTGAACTCTCTACCTAAACATTAGTAGGATTCATTTTCAGTCATAAAAATCATAATGTCACGCACAGGCTGATCCAATCTCACCGGAAAAAGTCTTGAATTTCTAGTCCAGTTCTATTTTCTTAAATAGAAAGGCAGCTATAAAGGAAGATAAAACTATAGAATTTGAAATGATATATATTGTGAAGTACAGATTCATTCAAGAAAATGTTTATTGATCGCCCTGTATACAGTTGCCAAGCAGAGATTTTAAATTTTCTTTATGAATTGATTCTTTGTGATCACTATAACGAAAAAACATAATGTTCACGTACAGGGTGATCCAATATCAACGAAAATAGAGAATGTCTAAAAAATTTTCTAGTCCGGATCTGATTTATTCATTTACAAAAATATTGAGGGATAGCAATCGTAAAGGGCGAACAAAACTGTCAAATTTGAAATAATTCGGTTGAATAGTTAAGAGTTATTGAACTTTGAAATTTCACCATAAGGTAAAGTTTTTTGATCACTTCTTTATCACCCTGTATGACCGTACCAAGCAGAGATTGAAATATTTCTCATTACTTGATTCTTTGTGGTTACGAAAATGAAATAAAAACATAATGTTCAAGTACTTGGTGTTCCAATATTCATGAAAATAGAGAAAGTCCGAGATTTTGCAAGTCCGCATCTGATTTGTCAATTTTTGAAACATTAAAATTTGAAATAATTCGGTCGAATAGCTTAAGAGTTATTGAACTTTGAAATTTCAGCCATAGGATGAATATCACCCTGTATGTCCCAAACGAAGACCCTCAAATGATTAAAACCTTTTGTTGCGAGTCCTCTTGATGTCCTTCATTCATGGTATCCGTTTGTCGCATCCTTCCCGGGATACCCTGTAGATCTACCTACATACGTCATTTTGTCATAAAGCTGAAATTTTAAGATTTACCTTCCAATGGCTTCTGAAGAAAATTTGATAAGGCTTTTCTGGTTATTCAGTTCCTAAATAGAATACTTGGGTACGATCGGATTTATAGTTTTTGAAATATTCAATTGAAAATTGCCAATTATCATTACTCGAGATCCTTTCGACTCATTCAGCACATCAATGAGATATTCTGACCTCACCTACCCTTGAAATTCTGATTCTCTGCGCTTATTTCGTTTGAAAGTTAGATTGTTTTCGGACGACTGGACTGAATTGTTTTACACTTCCATCAGTGAATACGCCCGAGTCGTTTGAGGCCAATCCAGATAAAAATGCGTAACTTACAGACATTTTGGCGAAATAATGATAAACGATGTGGTATAAGCCATATTGATATGATGAGTCCTACAATGGGGTGCCATGGATGAAACGCCTTGCCCAATTAACACTAACAGGTTGTGGGCGCCTCATAACATTAGCATCACGACGATAAAATGAACAGAATTCATTTTGGTAGTAACGGAGGCCACGCAATAATACCAATTCAGTCCGATAGACATACGCGACCTACATTCGCCGCCCCTCCTACCTCAATAAAAATACTGGTGGTTCTCAAACAAGAAAACTGTCAAAACTAGACGGACTTCTGACCTTTCTAGAGCTGAGAAGACGAAGCGCACCCACTCGCGAGTTAACCTCGCCACCTACTAGAGCACCAAAACTCTTCCTCGCGCCAGTGTTTATACGACACGAGGGATTCGCCTGGAAGGGCGAGCCAGGATGAGAAGGCGAGGTAGTAATCAGCCTCGTATAGAGTCTGAGACTCGACCAGACTTGACTAGCTCCAGAAGCTTGTTCAAACGACACAGTGAGGCTTATTTGATGGGCGACTGAAAACCGACCGACAATGTCTCAACCCGAGGACGAGGGGCCTCATGGCGAGGAGCATGTTTACACTTGCGAAGGAGCGGAAGCGAGGCTAGTGACCGAGTAGGTGCGCTTCGTCTCTTCCCGGCTTAGCCGAAAATATACCCTGTGGCTTGTGGCACTTCACACCGTATAACAACTGACTAGCCGCCCCTTCTTCCGTTTTCGGCACAGACATCTTTCAAATGGACAGAGACCGATCCTTAACCATCTGATGTCTGTCAGGCAAGAAATTCATGAGGATAAAATGAATCGAATTCAGCTCTGGTGGTCACGAAGGCCACGCAATAATACCAATTCAGTCCGATAGAAATACGCGAACTAGGTTCGCCACCTTTCGATCTCAATAAAAACACCAGTGGTTCTCAAACAAGAAAACTATCAAAACCAGACGGATTTCTGGTCTTTCTAGCCGAAAACATACCCCTGGGGCAACTCACACCGCGAATCAACTGACTAGCCGCCTCTCTTTCCCTTTTCGGTTCAGAAATCTTTCAAATAGACAAAGACCGATTCCTTACCCATCCGATATATATGAAGTAAGCAAATCGCTAGGATAAAATGAACGAACTCAGCTCTGGTGGTAACGAAGGCCACGCAATAATACCAATTCAGTTCTATAGAAATACGCGACCTAGGTTCGCCGCGCCTCCGACCTCAATAAAAAACACGGCGGTTCTCAAACAAGAAAACTATCAAAACCAGACGGACCGCTGGTCTTTCTAGCCGAAAACATACCCCTGGGGCACTCCACACCGCATAACAACCGACTAGCCGCCCTCCTTCCGTTTTCGGCACAGAAATCTTTCAAAAAGAAAAAGACCGATTCCTTAACTCAGCAACGCGCCTGCCCCACGTCCCAACGAGCGCAGACGCCGTCCCCTGGCTGCGGTGCGGCCGCTCCCATTCCGTCGTTGTCGCGGCTTGGGGCGGTTGCATGTCGGTCTCGAAAAGGCGCCCGACCCTTGACGATGTCACGAGACTGGGCGGGGCGCCTACTCTGGTGCTCCTGACGAAGACGACCACCACAAGTGTGAGGCGCGTCGTTCGCGGCGCGATGTTGTGATGTGTGCTCACCGAGACCCTTTTGTGACTAGCGAGGAGATCCACGAACGCCACTGTGTCGAGTCTCGTTGTTCTAAGTGCTACCTAGACTGCTCTAGCCTCCGCCGCATCTCCCCCAGGATAACATGGCCGACGTTGAGGACCTCTTGATCACGTCGAACTGTTGTCTGCAAGGGTTAGTATTTCCTCACTCAAGCAACTTCGATATAACACCTATTTGTTCTTGACCTATATTCATATATTTTCTATTGGACTCCGTTTCTCCTAACAACATCACCAGGTCTCAGAGATCCCATTGCCTTCCCTCAAAACCTCTGAAATCACCTCCCAAGTACAACCAAAACATTAATAACCCCAACATTACCCAATACTAAGGGGCGGGTCTTCCACCAATACAATCATCTCAAGAACATTCAATCTCTACGAAGAATCTTTTGACCCATAACTTCCAAAACCTCAAAAATCTCCTATTCTTCTCAAAGGAACAAAATTTTCCTTAGAAAGGTCCAAAAACACCCCTTTCTTACCATCTGACATCAACACAATGAGACAAAATAAACAAACCCCTCAAATTATGACTACAACCTCTCAAATCTTCCAAAAGGCTATTTTGGTGTTTCTTACAAGATCCAAGTGTTTTTGAGTGAAATTTTGGTTATTTTTGTGTGATTTCGTAGTTTTCTGATATTGTGGGGGCGTAACAGCTCTATTGGTGCGCATGTGAAGTAGTCTTCTGATATTTTACTTGGTTGAATCTTTTCAGTTCGTTAGACTAATCTATTTTCGATATCGAAAAAATGGAATTGGAAGGAAAAATCGTAAGGGAATGAAGTGGAAATGTGGAGAAGATCGAAGGGATGATCTCAAGATTATTATACCATATTTGACCTAGTGGACTTACTAAAAAAACTATGCTTTCTCATAAGAACGTTGTATGAATTTTCTCACCAACAGAAATAATAAATTATTCAACCCGCTAGAGTGGCAGTATTGGCACATCATTTTCCTGAATACCCTGGCAACAATCTTCTTTTTTCTGAATCACCATCAATTCCTTTTGTTATTTTCTGATTTGCCTGGAGCACAAAATATGCTTTTTATACGAAATTTTGAAAAACAACTTCTTTAATTCTTATGAATTACATGAGTTCTGATTCAATAAGAAGTAATAGGTACAACCGAAAATTATTCCCTTTCAAATGGTAAGCAATGTAAATCCCAAAAAGTTGTACTGATATATTTTACTAGCAGACCCAACAGACGTTGTTCTGTATACACAAAAATTCATTCAATTCGATCGAGCCGTTTAGTTGCAGAGTAGATGAATAACCTGAATAACGACTTCAGCGCCATCTGTAGATCTGATGTGTGGTCATAAACATACGGTCATAGGCAATCCAAAATACATTCATACAAAACATCCCTCACACTTCGGTACCATCTCCTAGCCGCCTTGTGCCTACCTCGGAGACATTTTGATGCGATTCATCTTCAACCTGCCATATCTTTTGATGTATTCATCATGGCTGATTTTGGTACTCATATTTATTATCATTGAAGTTATAGTAGGTTTCCTCAAATTTCTCGGGTGAAAAGTATAGCCTATGTTACTCAGGGATAGTGTAGCATCTGAGGGTGAAATAATTATTGAAATCTCTAGTAGCTTATGAGTAAACTCGTATCAAACCCTCAAACGCACAAACATACAAATCTGTCCTCTTTATAATATAGGTATAAGTATAATATTAGTAAAGATAGAGATCAATTCTCTACAAACGCCCTATTGACCACCTTTTTTCTATAACCTATCGTTTTGAAAATATCTCGAAATAAGTTGGGAGAGATGAAAATTCTATTTTTCTCCAACCATCAAAAAATGTTGACATTTTTGTACTATTTTCAGGTGCAAAAGTCATACATTTCCTTACCGTACAAAAATTCACTCGTTACTTAGCAACACTTTAATCCTAGGATTAAAAACGCTACTTTTAATCCTCCGGATAAAAGTAATGGCATTTGACGTCTACTCAAGGGCGTAGCCAGGGGGGGGGTTTTGGGGTTTCAAACCCCCCCCGAAATGTTTCAGAGTAATTTTTTTATGTAATACTTCCTCAGAAAGCGACCCTCACAATTCCCGGCACCTACAAAGTCAATTGCCAAAATGTCAAAACCCCCCCCGAAATTAATTCCTGGCTACGCCCTTGCGTCTACTTGACAATCACTGTCATGATTCTGTGTTCAAATCATAACCAAATTATGAACGATTTTTCACTAAAACCAATTTTATTGTAATTTTGACTGGTTGGAGAAAAAATAGTATATATTATTCGGACTAAAAGTGCCTATTTTAACTCGCAATTTTGCATTCGCTCGGCTGCGCCTCGCAACTGCAAATATTGCTCGTAAAAAAAATATGCACTTTTAATCCTTATAATATAATATACTATTTTCTCCAACCATCAAAAAATGTTGACATTTTTGTACTCTTTCAGGTGCAAAAGTCATAGATTTTCTTACCGTACAAAAATTCACTCGTTACTTAGCAACACTTTAATCCTAGGATTAAAAACGGTACTTTTAATCCTTGTAAATGCTTTTGAAGTCTACTTGACAATCACTGTCATGATTCTGTGTTCAAATTCATAACCAAATTATGAACGATTTTTCACTAAAACCAATTTTATTGTAATTTTGACTTGGTTGGAGAAAAAATAGTATATATTATTCGGATTAAAAGTGCCTATTTTAACTCGCAATTTTGCATTCGCTCGGCTGCGCCTCGCAACTGCAAATATTGCTCGTAAAAAAAAGATGCACTTTTAATCCTTATAATATAATATACTATTTTTCATCTTCTAATGAAAATCAATCGGTCTGTGCTCATTCGATCAGGACGATTGATACCTCATTTTATAGGTTAATTAATTCTCTACAAACGATCTATTGACCACTTTTTTCTAAAACCTACCGTTTTGAGCAGAATCCGTACCAACTTTTAAGACACCGGGATCTGAATAAGATCAGTTTTCAGAATATGAAGAAAAAAATGAACAAAAAACTTTCCAAATTCACGAATTATAAATGACATTCATAGAAATTTCCTGAATATGATAAAAATATTTTCATTTATTCGAAGTTTTTAAATGACACTTGAATAATTTATTCTCTATTAACAAATACTCGTAAATACTTAGCACTAACATCAATATTTATACAACTTCATTGATATATTCCAGGATCAACAAACAAAGACATCGAAGAAATTTCATTTAAAATAGTTAGTTGATTGCATTTTCAATGAAACTTGCGATTAATTGCATTATTCCAATCATTCCCTCGAGTTCTAACACTTCATCCCGCAAATGCAATGGAAATTCTCCGCTGTGACGTCACATCTCGGGGCGTCGGCATACCAGTGTTAGTGTATATCGGAGACGCAATTCGATTTCACATCTTCAACCTGCCATATCTTTTGATGTATTCATCATAATTGAATGATGTAAAAGGCAATTTCGTTCTATATTAAATACTGGATATGAAGGACTTATTTAATTGGATAAAGATCAATAGCGTATTCATAAAAAATACTCCCAAAAAATGCATAATTTTGAGAAACATTCGGATACCTTTAAAAGGTGATACCGAGTAAACCTTGAAAGATAGATATATGCTATCGCGGACTTTTTTGTAGAACTATTGAAGAGGTACATTTCCGTCATACATTGTTTCCATGTACGTCTTACGGTTTTCGCAGCGCACCTGAAAATAGCTGATTTTGGTACTCATATTTATTATCATTGAAGTTATAGTAGGTTTCCCCAATTTTCTCGGATGAAAAGTATAGCCTATGTTACTCAAGGATAATGTAGCATTCTAAGGGTGAAGAATTATTGAAATCGGTCCAGTAGTTTATGAGTGATGTCATATCAACGCCACAAACACACACAACACACAAACATACAAATCTTTCCTCTTTATAATATTAGTATAGATAATATGAGGTCAATGAATTTCGAACAACAATAACAAAATACCTATAAAATCAAATAAATTTTCAGATGGAATTCCGTATCTTCTTGTTCCATGTTCATGAAGAATTATTCTTTTGTCAAAAAAAAAATAGTGAAGTCTTAGTTGGAATTGAGATAAAGAAGTCCTAATAAAAAGTAAAATTTTCAATTCGCTCGAACGTGCAGAACACCTGATTTTAAAGAATTTTATTCTATTTCCCGTTATATTTTTAAAATAGAGTTTTAAGTGCTTTCATTTCATGCGTTTCTCTGAATACTTACATTATTTTTAGGTTTGTTTCTTCTACTATCACGTAATATTCGACAAGACGAAAATAATTGGACCAATATCAGGAGGAGCAGTGCTATGAAGTCTAAAATCAATAAAATTAACGTTCGAATAATGAATTGTCTTGCTGTAAATTCAAATACTTCTTCACTCTCGATTGAATGAGTATTGATTGAAGCTCAGAGGAAGATTACTTCTTCCTTCAAGGATTGAAGTTCAATATGAGATTCTATGTATGGTTTAATCAGGTTGTTACTGTTGATTTAGTGGAAAACATTTGCTGAAGGCTTGAGTTCAGAAATAGTCATTGATTGTAGTCATCTTAAAATGCGAGTTAAAAGCATATTTTAAAGAGTTGGGTTCACTTTAGTTGATTTATTTGTTGGACACCTTTCTTAAAAAATATTGAAAATTAAAACTTCGATAGGTCAGGTGGGTCTCATTCTATATTGGAATGATATATCAACCAGAACCTTCACAAAAACGTTAACTGCACAGTGAAATTATGTGAATTCAAGTTAATCATCTTATACAGGGTGTCCAGAAAGGGTATCGGGTATTTGTAAGTTCAATAAAACAAAAAATATTTGTGAACAGGAAGAAATTTATTGTTTTTTATTAACATATGAATTGGAGAATTATTTGAAAAAGATACTGTTTTCCAAATGATGACCGTTGCGTTGCTGGCACTCTTCTAAACGGGAACGAAGATTGGCGATAACACGTTGACACATAGCTGTATTGATATTGCTGCCATTTCTGACCTGATCAGTCGATAAGCATAGTCCGCATCCTTCAATTCTTGAATCAATTAAATTTAATAGGTTTTTATATGTAAGTCTTTCTCTACAATCGAAAGTAAAGACGATTTTTAGATGTTCAACGCTTGGCTTCGCTTTCGGATGGATAAAGACGGATTTTGACGAACCGACGCCTCAACTTCTTCAATTGTTTCTTCATCGCGAAGTAAACGAGGACGACCAGAGTTTTGAATTTTAATTGTCGCACTTGTATTCTCAAACATCCTGTACAATGGATATATATTCTCTTGACGTGAGGTTTACAAATTTTCTGGTTCATCAAACATGCTGAAGCATGCTTATTTCACATCAGAGGATAATGTGTACGAGGCACCATACATTTTTTGAGTATGATATAAGAGCACAAGAAAAAAAACTGGGATGGGATGGGATGATAGGATTTGCTTGAAAAATAAGCTGAAATAATCTTATAGATAGGGTTTTTTCCTATAGAAACAAATTTCTCTAACAAGAGAAAATCACAAGAATGTAATAGTTATATTAAATCAACCTTTGCCACTACTTACAGTCACATTCATATTTTTTCCTGAAAAAAGCTACCCTAAAACCAGGAGGCTTTATCATACTAGGTTTGGCTGCCTAAGTGATAATTCTTCAGAACACCAAACATTCACAAAACTGTCTACAGACCCTGGATAATCATCTTCCATAGATTTCTTCTTGAATATCTATTTGAAATTCAGATGAATGATGAAAAACTTCTGACTAGTTATGTCAAACTGTCATGTATATTACTCACCTAATGTAATCGTCAAATCACCTTTGGTCCACTACAATGATACATATTACATAAAGAAACTGATTGTTCGAAAATCTTAGCTCTACTTTTTGTTCTCACACACAACGCTTGATATGTCCATACTATACCTACTCTAGTGAAAATGAGGATGCAGATAATACCAAATTGTATTTTTTGTTGACAAAAATATTCGAAATTTATATGTGTATTTATATCTACATATCTCGATTTATGATACATATGGTCACTCACTAACTAAGCTTCAATTCATATCATTCTGAATAAAAAAAACTATTATAGTTTTTCATTATTATTCAGCAATGTAATTTGCTATTTACTCAACTCGAATCTATATCCAGTACTAAGGGTCTATAAATAGACCCTTGCACATCCAAGTTTTTTTGAAAATCATCACTAATCTGGTTGTAGAACAGCTCTTTTTAATATTGAAGGCATTTCAAGAACAAGAAATTAAATTTGACTGTAGATAGTGGCGCAGAGGTGATATTTTCTTTTGTTTTCCTATTTTAAATTTATTTACAATATATTTTGCAAAATCAGTAAAAAAGATGTACTGCGATATGATTGTTTCAGCTTATTCTTCAAACAATTCCAATTCTCCACTACACTTATGCGGGGTGAAAGAGTTTTCAATTGATTTTTCCATCTTCTTGATCTTATACAGGGTGAATCCTGTTGAACTGTACATACTTCACACAGAGATAGAGGAGACTTTGCTGGTTTCAAATACATCCCACATGAAAGGTCTCCAACGATTCGTTTGAATTATACAGGGTGATTTCCAGTTTTGGGTCATATTTTCAAAATGCTCTATTGTCTATTGGACGAACGAATAATCACAAATTCATCAAATTTGGTACGTAGGAGGACTGTATCAATCTCCATACTGCTGAGTTAACAGATTATCAGTTTCCAGGACCGGACTTTATTTTTCTGATGTTATCGGAATTTATAAAGAAAATCACCCTGTAGATGAAAAAGTCAATAAACCTGTCATGGCAGTTCAAACTACACTAAATACTCTTCAATAAAGAGTAATAAAATCACGTGGCACACCTACAGATTCAGAGAAAAAAAAATTGAATATGGGTACTCGGAGATAATTTTTTTTTACGGCCTAATTCACAAAAAAAAACATACCCAAATGTATCAAAAGTTGAATATTAATGGTTAAGATCTTCTACGCATTCAAGTATTCCAATATTCAGGGACGGACTCCCATTGCATATTGGGTTTTTCAATAGATGATAGGTCGAAAGATTTGCCCTGAATATGGAACACCCCAAAAAACTGTTACGGGAGACCGAACAACATTAAATAACCTACAAGAAATTTTTATGAAATTGCAAATATTATCAGGTTAATATTCGACTTTTCATGCATTTCGGTATAGTTATTCTACTAAACTTCAGCCGCCCAAAAAAATTATCTCTGAGTACGATTATTCAATTTTTTTTAAATCTATTTGTGTGTCACGCGATTTCATGAAAATTTCTTGTAGGTTATTTAATGTTGTTCGGTCTCCCGTAACAGTTTTTTGGGGTGTTCCATATTCAGGGCGAATCTTTCGACCTATCATCTATTGAAAAACCCAATCTGCAATGGGAGTCCGTCCCTGAATATTGGAATACTTGAATGCGTAGAAGATCTTAACCATTAATATTCAACTTTTGATACATTTGGGTATGTTTTTTTTGTGAATTAGGCCGTACAAAAAAAAATTATCTCCGAGTACCCATATTCAATTTTTTTTCTCTGAATCTGTAGGTGTGCCACGTGATTTTATTACTCTTTATTGAAGAGTATTTAGTGTAGTTTGAACTGCCATGACAGGTTTATTGACTTTTCATCTACAGGGTGATTTTCTTTATAAATTCCGATAACATCAGAAAAATAGAGTCCGGTCCTGGAAACTGACGAAAATTACCTGAATATTGGAATATTTGAACATCGAGAGGATTTAAACTGATAATATTCTCCTGTCTTCAACTTTTGATACATTTGGGTATGGTTTTCCATGTAAATTAGGTCATTTATCTCCGATTACCCATATTCAATATTTTTTTTCTCTAAATTTGTAGGTGTGCCAGGTGATTTTATTACTCTTTATTGAAGAGTTTTCAGTGTAGTTTGAACTGTCATGACAGGTTTATTGACTTTTCATCTACAGGGTGTTTTTTTTCATAAATTCCGATAATATAAGAAAAATAGAGTCCGGTCCTGGAAACTGAAAATCTGTTAACTCAGCTGTGTTGAGATTGATACAGTCCTCCTACGTACCAAATTTGATGAATATGTGATTATTCGTTCGTCCAATAGAGCATTTTGAAAATATGACCCAAAACTGGAAATCACCCTGTATAATTCAAACGAATCGTTTGAGACCTTTCATGTGGGGTCTTTTTGAAACCAGCAAAGTGTCCTCTATCTCTGTGTGAAGTATGTACAGTTCAACAGGATTCACCCTGTATAATTCCTAAAATGTATGGTGCTACTTTTACATTTTCCTCTGCCAATACTAAGAAAGACGAAGAGAACATGCTATGTTGTTTTTTTTATATGATAGATAAGTCATATCTCGAAAAATATATAATTCTGTTTTGTATTCTCAATTTTTCTTGTCCGTCCATGACGATATTCAACCGAAATCCTTAGTTGATAGATTTTAGAATTCTTCTAAAGAGTGCGTTATTACTATTCTTATTCAATCCAAAACTATACACATAGGTACTCTAGGAAGAATTCATATTTACTTATTTTTTCAAACTAACATGCCACTTGAAAATACTTACTGAATGGAACTATAAATTAAATGAAAAAACTCAAACGAATCAAAAATAAAAAAACGAAATAATATCCAATAATAAGATGAATTCGTAATACTTAAGTCGATACATAAGAAAAATATGAGCAATCGATCCAGAAATCAAGTTTGCTCTTCCTCCAGTCATTTTTTCATTGAAAGTATCTACGTATCAGTGTTCCTTGAATTAGCTCCTTTCAATGTTAGAGAATTGTTGAAACTGTAAATTATTTTACAGAATCATATTTTTCATAATTCTCTATATCTCAGAAGAAAAATGATCGGCAACAAAATCCTGAAACTGGTAAATTTTTGTTTCTCTTCCACCAAATTTGATGCATTTTTAAAGGATTTATGTTTCACCTTCTGCCATCACTCTCAAAATGTTTCATGTGAGGGTGTTGAAAGTTGTTCATCAGCAAAACTGTAATGGTTGATTTACATGCGGTGACAAATTTCATCAGGAACAATATTCTCAAAGTAAATGAGCCAGGACAAAATGCACATACTGAAAACCTCCTTGAGCTAGCTAATTCTTCGAAAAAAAAAATTTCTTGAAAATTTCTGCAGCCTGTAAAGATTATACCTTGCTAAAAATAACCACCCTCCCTATTCGGAAAATTTAAAGGATAAATATAGATGGCACAGGGTGCAACAAAAATCCTTCAAAAATGCATGAAAGTTTGGTAAAAGTGAAAAAAAAATTGACCGGTTTTAGAACTTCGTTTCCAAATATTTTTCTTCTGGGAAAATAAATTTATTCTATAATTTTCAAGCACATGGTATTGATATAATCTAAAATTTAAATAAAGATTTGGTCGAATTCATGCAAAAATGAAGAAGTCTAACTTGACTGGCGTTTAAGTATTTTTCGGATAGAACTGCGGATTTTTGGCGTGGATTCCGGCTGACAAAGTCGGTTGTTGTAGTAAGCAGAGCGGAGGGTGCGTCAACACATGTCTATTGATCCGCACTTGGATCCGCGGAACTCAGACTGGAAGCGTTTTCATTCGGAAGCTGGCGAATCTGCCATACCATGTTAAAATGCCTTCTGCAGATCCGAACCGATAAATGGCCCTATACAGAAAGATATAGGTGAATTTTATCTTGCTAGCGGCATCTTTGCCGGAATTTGTCTCTTTCTTCTGCTTCTTACATATTGCAGAGAATGGGAACAGAAATTAAGATTTAACCGCAACATGTGACAGTCTGCAATCAGAAATAATTTCTAAAAAACTTTATAGGTTTTCACTCCCAGTCTCTGAAACAGAAAAAATTAAGAAAAATTTAATGAAGATGAAGTGCTCCTGCTAAAATCTTTGCACTTATTTGTCAGGAGCAAATCAATTCAAATACGATCTATTCCAACAGAAAAATTGGCCAAATTATCTACTTCATCTAGCAAAATACCGGGTTTTTCACTATAATTTGACCCCCCTTTTAACTTTGTTACTGAAGGAGATACAAAAAAATGTTTCATACAAAAGTTTCACGAAATCAACTGAGGTTTTTTGATATTAGTCCAGAAACTGAAATATATACAGGGTGACCAATATATTGATGGCAACTTCATTTTTTCAAATGGAACACCCCGTATATTTTTCCATATTTGGTTAGCTCTTTTTCCCCTGATTTCGAATATGTAACATATGTTGGTCTATCTTTCTTATTCTGAGCACCACTGAGTTTCAAATTTTAATAACCATCTGGCATAGCGTTTTGGAAGTTCGTGAATAATTAAGTGGCCAATTTGGTCTTTGGATTGGTAATGGCGCACCCATTTTATGGCCACCAAATAGTCCCGATTTAACAAAGTTGGACACGTTTTTATAGACGTTACTGAAGGAAAAGAACATAGAGATAGAATAATAATAGAGATAGAATAATGATATTCTATCTCTATGGAAAAGAATTACTTCAGCAATAATGACAATCAATGAAAGCGGAGAATAATTTAATGATATAAAATCAACCAATATTAAACCCATAATTCGGAACTAATCCCGTCAACGCACAAAGAATAATGGTAATATTGTAATGATTAAAAACAAATTTTGAAGCTTTAATTTCTGACTTGAATCGGAGCCATAATAATCCTATGAAAAATAGTCTAAACAACTTGAGACAACTATATTATGAACTATGTGTATTGAATGAAGGTGACCATTTTGAGCAATTTCTTTAGTTGATGTTATTCTTACCGTACTACCATAGTTTATCATTTTTCATTGGTCAAGTAATTGTTAAGTATTCATTTTAAAACAAAACTTTAAGTAGATTAGTTGGATATAAAGAATTTCGTAGGTATTTCACATTTTTTTTTATTCGGTGTCATTATTTCAGAACTTTGAAACTCTGAAAATTGAAGAGACAGTGTCCCATTTGAAAAAATATAGTTGCATTCAATGTTGTTCACCCTGTATATCTTCCCATTTACGTTATTATAACTCCAAAAATAAGCATTTTCAGTAAACGCACTCTGCCACTTGTAAAATGATTATAGATCTTGGCAGGTAGTTCTTAAAATTTAAAACTCTGTGGTTCTCAGAATAAAAGAGATAGACCAACATATGTTACATATTCGAAATCAGGGGAAAAAGAGCTAGCCAAACATGGAAAAATATACAGGGTGTTCCATTTGAAAAAATGAAGTTGCCATCAATATGTTGGCCACCCTGTATATATTTCAGTTTCTGAACTCATATCAAAAAACCTCAGTTGATTTCATGAAACTTTTATACGAAACATTTTTTTCATCTCCTTTAGTAACAAAGTTGAAGGGGGGGTCAAATTATAGTGAAAACCCCGGTACATGTGGATTCCTTAATTTTCCTTTTATAATTATCAGGTTTCGTCATTAGGATCTTTTTGTTTTTCCAGTTCATCTAATGATCTCCGCTATTTGAACTGATATGACCAGCGATTTGTGATCTTGTAATGACTCTATTTTTGATGTTGTTCTTATGTCCGTTTTTTATCTGTAAAGGTCTTGATGTCTCTCCTGTATATGATTTTCCACATGTACAGGGAATATTGTAAAGACAATTTTTTGATTTTTGTGTCTCATTCATTGGTTTCGTTCTGGTTAGAATGGATCTCAAATCATTTTGTGTTTTGAAAACAGTTCTTATTGAATTTAGAACCAATTATTCTTATGTTTTGTGAAAGGCCAGGAATATAAGGAATGGCGTTCAATAAATTTGGTTAATCTGTTTGTACCTGATCATCATTAGAAATTTGATTACATATTTTTCGTTCGAAATTTGAAATTGTTTTTCTATAAAATTTGGTGGGTATTGATTACCTAGTAGTTTTTTAGAATGCAGATTATATTTCAATCGATATCTAATCAGAATTAAGTTTCAACGTGTGAGATGATTGATTCACGTTACTCAGGATATTCAATCAACTAGATTCAATGAGAGTCGTTCTGTTCACTGCGATCTTATGGTTTATTGTGTCATTTATGTCCTAAGCTATCTACAGTATACTTGCTCTATAGCGTGTGGTTTCAAGGAAGCAAGGTATCTTCCTGATAATTTTCCAGGCATTCTGTCACACACGATGTTCCTTTCTCTTTTCCAGAGAATCTGTGAAGATTTGCAGCATTTCTTGTTGAGTTTCAAGAATATTTAACATTCTAGGAATTTTTTTAAGGAAATAGTAAATCTGCAATCAGAAACAAGTCTAAACGTGTGAGATAATCGTATCACTTTCCAGGATATTCAATATTATATTCAATGAGAGGTGTTCTGTTCACTGCAACCCAATGGTTTATTGTGCCATTCATTTCTTGGGCGGTACAAACTATGTAGCTTTCCGTTCTGTCAAATGATGTTTCCTTCTCTTCTTCACAGTATCTGTAAAGAGTTGTAGCTTATTTTTGGTTAGTTTGAAGAGAGTTCGGGATCTTTTCGTATTTAATATTGGTTCCTTTCAGACTCCGTAGAAATGTCGAGTCGGGTCCAATAACACAACATTTTTCTGTCTAATTTGACATCTCAGCGTAACCTAATATATTTTTGCTTTCGAATTGCTCAATAATAAAATGTCTATTACTCTTCATCTTCATTCAAAGATTTAATGAATGGGCATATTATTTATTTTTTTATAATTTAGTCTCATGGCTTTTATTGCATTATTTTTTGTTCATCCAATGCTTTTATCTCCTGAAAACCTTTTTTTTGTTCTTTTTCAGAATAACAGTTACAGTTGCAATAATAGTTATAGGTGATTTTTTCAAAACACAAGCTTGTGGTAAAAAATAGATTTCTTCAATGTTTGCAATTTTGGAATTACTACCTGAAACCTCTTGAAACAACCTTTGAAGAGGCATGGTATAATAGTGCGACTCATTTGAGGGAAATTTACCCAACAAATAGCCCTGAAAAGAGTCTCAAATATAGACATGAAAAAAGGGATGTTGCAACAAGGGTATAAGGCGTATCATCTTCTTTCTCAAATGTTTGTTTGAGACGGGACTCTAAAATCTAAATCTAAAATTATTCATCGATGAAGAATCCGAGGTTGAAAGTAGGATTTTATTAACGAATGATTCATGTATTAACTGTTCAATCCTCACAATAAAATGAAGAAAAATAATTATTCTTTGAATATGATAGGTCCAATGCAAAAAATAAATCGAACTCTTTATGTTTTGGAATAATCAAACTGTATAACATCCCCAGTGAATTCGTTGAATTAGCCCTTCAATTTGTCCATTGTTCAAGTTTCATTCAATATCGTTTATAATTCGTCATCTTGTTCCGATTTCAACTCCTACCCCACTTCGCGACCAAGAGTTCCTCTGAAATTAAATTTATCATCTTGCTCCTGATCGAGTTTCAGCCATTACCTGAGACTGATTTCCATTTCCTCTTATTTCCAGGTGATATCAGAGGATCCGGCCTTTCCTTCGCCCCCTCCCTTGTTTTCGATTCTAACGATATGGTGAGTTAAGACAGAATTATACTATCATGTCGTGTTCTGTAAGACCTTTGTTTACCAGTTGTGGATATTTTTTCAACCCGTAACTCACTCGAATAGACCATCATATTCATTGGAGGTTGGATAATGGAAATGATACTTTTTCGTGTCTACTCCAAGTATTATTTGATGAAACGCCACATACAGGTTGTTTCCGAATTGAAAGTCAATATTTATGGGGGTGATTTTTGGGTCCATTTCAAGAAAAAAAACTTCTAACGTCTTACCTTTTGAGTAATAGGGTGGTTAAAGTTTATCAGTGCCGACACACTTAACATAGCCCCAAATATTGTTTAGACAGTCAGTGGCACGCCACTGACTTTTCTTAAAGTAGAAAAAATGAAATCTGTATTCTGTATGGTGATATTGTTTATTTTAATGAAATTGTTATGATCATACAAAAAAACAATTTTCAAGCGAAAACCGTGCATCGGATTGAAAAAAGTCTGGAGATCATTTTTGTTGAGAAATGATTACGAATTTCAAAAATAATTTTTATTTCAGGAAAAAACTGTGGCGTACCAGCAATTTCTGTCAAAATAGGAAGGTCAAATTACGTATGAACGCCACTGGTGGAATTTAAGTAAAAAGTGATACATTAAAAAATGCCTCTTGATTCATAGTACAAATACGACAAATTTCATCAAAATATCTGAAGTGGTATTGTAGATGTTAATAAAAATGATTTAATATTGAAAATTTTACCACCCTGTGTGTCAGTTGCAGGAACATCCATTAAAATTTAAAGGTCCATTAAACTCTTAATCCTCCATTATTACAAGGAACTAATGGAGGATTAAGGTTTAATGGACCTTTAAATTTTAATGGACGTTCCTGCAACTGAGCATGTAACTCAAAATGTAAGACCTTCAGGACTTATGTTCATGTAATGTTTTTTTTTCAAATGGCCCAAAAATCACCACCATGAATATTGTTATTCAATTAGGAAACACCTTGTATGTTCGACTCTTTCGAAAGTATGGTCATCCTCAGGCATCAACAAATAAAGGAGAAGAGTCATAACATAAACAAAAATTATTATTAACAAAGTATAAAACACAGACTAGTAGAAGAAGGCACGAAAAAGTTTTATTTCCTTTCACAGTATTCTTTGTTGTTTCAAAGAGTGCTATATCGTTCTTCCCAAGTGTCTGTAATTCTCGAATTTGGAGCCGAAAATGGTCTCAAAAGATAGGGTTTGACTCCCTGATCACGATAACTTTCGAAGGATTGTCCTAGAGATTTGAGATTTTCAGGGTGAGTTCGGTTCCCAAATACATACGTCAACCAGCCAAATCATACAGGGTGTTAAAATATGGCCATTCAAATTTGTGTTTCTCAATATCTCAAACAAAACGAAACCAATCGAATTGAAATGTTGCGGCCACATGGAAAAAAAATTTCCTGGCCATAGTGTCCACATATTGAACATTCAATTAGAATATTGAAAAGAAAAAACTTCGTATTTCCATAAAAAGATATCCGATTCGAGTGAATTTTATTTTATAAATAAAGATTGATACACTGAATGTTCATGCAGAATTTTTTCGCCATATTGTTAACAGAACCATAGAAAAAATTGTAATATTGAAAAGAAAATCTTCATATTTCCAAAACATGATATCCGATTCGAGTGAAATTTATTTCGGAATGAAGACTGATATAAGTACTGAATTCTCATACAGAACTTTGTGGCTATAGTGTAAACAAAACCATAGAAAATTCAACTGGAATATTAAAAAAAAATCTTTATATTTCCATAACACAATATCCTATTCGAGTGAAATTTGTTTTGTGATTGAAGATTGATATACTGAATTAACATGCGAAATTTCAAAAGTATCGCATCATCCGAACCATAGAATCGAATTTTTTTAACCGTTTATTTCCTTCATATATAATATTTCGAATAATATGCAGGATATAATTCCGATCGTAGTGAGATTCTGCATTGATATATATGATATGAATCTCAACTCCCATATAAAAAATTGAGGTAATAGTCTTATTGCACCTCCAATAAACGAGCGCTCTGAAGCTCCTGCCCAGTGCTCTTCCTGAATTTTTCTATGATTTTTTCCCCTTACTTGATTTGAAGAGTTATAATAATGTTCAAAATTTATTGTTTCGACAGTTTACCACTAATCCACTTACAAAATTCCTTTCATTTGAATAAACTGATTATAATAGCTTTCAGGCAGATTTCTGGACACGAACTCGATTGGGAGCCCAAGAATCAGGTTCACACTACTTTTCAGTTTTTGCTCGATTCAGTATTATGGTGATAGACCCAAGTCTCATCTATAGTGATGAATCGACAATTCGAAATGGCTCTGAATGCTACTATACTGAGAAATTCGTATTAATTTTTGTTCCATTGTTAGCACATACATATCCATTGCACACGCTCCTGAAACTCAATACTTCAATCGAAATCGCTTACATTTCCCAATAAAATGCATAGAGTTCCCACTGAATCTCCTTCAATCACTTGACATTTTCTGATACGGTATCCTGTATTTTCATTCGATTTCTGGTATTGTTGCTGCAATGCACATGTACGACCAACTTTAAATTCATCAAGTATGATTTATACTCTACTCTATCATTGAGGGCAAAGAGTATATATTTACTTTCAATATTCTTTTTTGCTTCATAATATTTGAAAAATGGAAATCACAAGACGATACTCGATTTTCCATCATAAAGTTTCATTCGCACGTCGAAACTGAGTAGCTTCTAAATGAAGGATGAATAATTGTTAGATTGAACTAAAACTTCACATAGGTACCCTCACATGAAAAGTGTATTAACTTAACGTAAAAGGAAAAAAAGTCCAGTAGTTACGTCCCTTCATATCGAACTGCAAAACTTTTTGAATAATAGTATATTATGCAACGAGCGTATAATGATTGCTATCATTCGTGAGGTGAAGTTTAGGCTACGAGACGTCGGCGAGTGTTCCAAATTACCCAGCGAATAATAGCCACTTTACGCAAGTAACATACTATACTTTATCTACGATGACTGAATATATATTTCTTGAAGATTTCAATATTTGTCCATGACAAGCGTGAAAAGAATCAAGTTGACCAATGATAATTTTTTGGAGACTGGTCATTGTAAATTAAGTGATAAAAAATGCTTTAATTGATATAATAAAAGTAGATTTGGCCCTCGTTGACAAGGTATACCCATATTTGGAGTCACTTAAGAATACTGAAAAAATACCAATTTAAAGAATATTATATCAAAGTTAAATCTATGAAGTATCTGACAGCAGTGAATTATCTCTCATTAACCACTTGTAATTTATGGATATCATTTTGGCCGAGCCCGCAGACGTAAAATGGCTAGATTATATAGTAGTCGCGGATAAAATGATATTCACCACATTACCCCAACAAATGAAAGGATGGGTTTTGCTTAAGTAGATAGTGGTACCTATATTAATGAAGAAACTGATATATTCGACTAAATCGTGAGCGTGATAAACAAAAGGCATCGGTTTATATGTAGTAGAAAGCATTATTTTGATTTTTTCATCGCACCAAATAGCTCTTTCTTACAAAATTTCAGGCTTATCTGTTCATTCCAGAACACACTGTCTTTGACCTGATTTGAAACAATCAATCGGTAATAAGTTGATTGGCGCTATCCTGCAGAATCATAAGAAATGAGATCGTTCACAATACATGAAACAAGAACGATGTATTAAGACATGTATTCTTCTTCCGTCATTGGACAGATAAAATAACTGCAGTTTATTATACTGCAGTTTATAATTCTTCAGTCAACTGAAACCTCCCAAGCCTCTTCAAATTACTGTTAAAGTAAAGTAGGTTTATGTTGTCAAGATCTAGGTGGCTAACATCAGAAGATAATAATCCTAAAGTATCTGATGTTTGGCTTTTATTTATAAGCAATCAATCAAAGCAGGGAATAATATCAATTGATTAAAATCAACCAATATTAAACTCATACATCGGAACTAATCCCGTCAAAGCACAAAGAACATGCATGGTGGTAATATCAAACAGAGCATCCATAGTTAGCTATTTCGTCCTATTTGGGGCTCTTCATTATGGAGGAATCAGTCTGGAAGGCATTCTAGGTTCTCTTATTCGAAGAAATGAGAATAACAGAAACAAAACGTCACTTCCTGGAATCCTTACGAACACCTACCTCCGATGCATGAACCTTGAACGAAGTAGCGGGATGTTTATCCGTTTTTCATACAAACTGGTGGTAGCCCAACTATGTGGACTTAACCTTCATAATAATACAAAATATTTTATATGAAAAACGGATAAACATCTAGCAACTTCGTTCAAGGTTCATGCATCGAAGGTAGGTGTTCGTAAGGATCCCAGAAGGTGGCGTTTTGATTCTGTTTATACTCAGGAATAGGTGACATTTCTTTCTCCTCTTACTGAAGAGCCCCAAATAGGGCGAAATAGCTATGTATGGATGCTCTGTTTGATATTATCACCATGCATGTTCTTTGTGCGTTGACGGGATAAGTTTAAGTATGAGTTTAATATTGGTTGATTTTGAACAATTAATATTATTACCTGCTTTCATTGTTTATATTATATCTGCGATGCTCTCAAACGCGTGAATTTTTATTTTGTACTATTTGGTACTTATAAGATTTTCTTTATCAGAAAATGAATCACCCTTCTCGAATAAGCCTATTCGCTGCTCTAGGTCTTCACCAATCCCTCTGGGATTGATTATGTTTTATCAAACTAACCTGCAATAATTTTAATAGTCACTATAAGTGTGAGTGTCGCTCAAATATGAAATTTGGACACTACGCACAATCTGGTGTGTTCCCAGAGGGATTGGTGAAGACCTGGAGCACCGAATAGGCATATTCGAGAAGAGGACCAGTCTCTGGAGGAACCTAGAAGGTCAATTCAATTGCTGAGGTGTTTTTCCTCAAGACTCAATAAACTTCTTCTTTTAATTAATTAAATACAGTCCATCCTACCTCTCATTGTCATCGAAACTATTTTCCCGCAACAATTACAATTAGTAAATAACTGGCAAAAAAATTCATAAACTTAATTTTCGATGATACTGACGATAACGATAATTGAGTTTTTTGTAGAATAGGTAGATTTTCATTTCAGGATGAAGTTTCTTCGAGAATCAACTTCCTTTGATATTTAAATAATCAGAGATTGCGGAAGTTTTTTTATGGAGACATTAAATATGGAGACGCTCGATATCCCTATAGGAAAGAACCTCATGATGCAACCCATCTTATCTTTTACATTCCGACAGTCGATCTTACGGTATTAGTTTTGAGCTTATTCTTTCTGATATAGTCAAGGCACGTAGTAGTAAAACAGGAATCCTTTGCCGAATGGCACAAGGAATTATGAAACAAATTGCTTTGGATTTTTAGAGTATCTCAATTCCTATGAAAGAGCTAGTGATTATTCAGCGGCAAAGACCTAGATATAAACTGGTTTTCCCCGAGGAGAATTGGAAAAACCGAAGATTTATGATGATTTATTCTATAGTTTTAGAGGGGATGAATTTGGTGTATTGATGTTGGTGAAACTGATCTGTAGTGGTGAGTTGTGAGAATTCCTCTATAAGGTTTTATATTTGACGAAAACATATTTTCATTATTCTCGTTGGACTTGCTGAATGGTAATGATTCCTCATCAATTTATTTCCGTTAATCTAATGATATTTATGTTATTTCAACACCAAAAATCCATAATAATATCGATATAAATTTTATTCTGGAGCAGATATTTCTTTAGTTTTTCGTATGATGTTTAGAAAACGAGAATGCTGAAAATTATTATTTTTATTGTAGAATTTTGGAATAGAAAATTAGAGAATGCTTTCACCCTTTCTTCAAAACAATGAACTCATAAAAATGATTTCTAAGAATTTGAAGAGAAATGGAGGATGATTGTTCATTTATTTGGACTGGCTTTAATTTTATTGAATCAGCCATTAGGATAATTTTATGAAAATAATTTGACCTGGTGATTTCATTTTCATCCCATTCATTCAAACTCTCTTTAAGAATTTTTTAGATGGAGCAGGGAGAAAGAAGTTAGGTACTTTTCCAAAAACCTACTCAATTTGATATTCAAGAATTGATTATTTCGTCAAACGCAATATGATATATCGAATCGAACGATATTATAATTAGGAATTTGAATTAGAATTCAATATTTGAGTTACAAGTCGAAATTGTTTTATGATTCAAAATTGATTCATCATCTCAATCTTGGCATGGCAAAATATTGATAATATCTTGTTACTTTTTCTAGTTTTATTGTTTTTTCTGATTCGATCCGATTTTGAAGGATATCCTGTCCAAACAGAAGATCGTTTCACCAGGAATAAAACAAATCGACCAAATTTAGATATCTATACTCCGTTCACATATTATTGAGGGCAAAGTAGGCGTTTTATCGATTGAAATATAATCTGGGAGGATTCTGCATTTCTAAAAAAAGTTTGTATTATTTCTGTTTCAAATACTGGGAGTGCAAACCTAAAAATTTTTTTAGAAAACTAGGCGTTTGGTTATTTTTCTGAAATTGGCAGTATTTGCTGTCATAATTCGATGAACAAAGTCAGGGTTGCCGAATGTAGCTGGCTTCGTCCGAGAAGATTCTCAGTTATCAGTGAACTCTTCATTTTATCGACAATATTGCCTCAATCTGACAAGAAAATAAACAACATAACCTGAAATTTTACGATACACAGTGGGATGCGCCATATTGTCATGGCCAATCGGCAGCTCAAAGTTTCGTGAACGTACTATAGGTGGCAGTTTTATTAATTCAATCTCTTCTCAACGATATTATTATTTGACTTTTGTTGTTGACTTTCACCAAATAATTAAACAACATCATACAAGAAGCTTCTGCAGCAACAAGAAAAAGCGCCAAAAAGCTCATAACACTACTTCAGGGAAACAAACCTCAGATCATTAGAAAACATAGATAGTCAGATTTAAACAGAGACAAAAATTAGGACAAATTCTCCTCCTGCTGTTCATAAATATTGACATAACTTTGGTTATTCTTATGCTTTTCAAGATATCTGCGCCGGTTTTCGTGATTCTACATTTTGATGCCTTTTTTAACGTGACATTGAAGTTTTTTGCTTTAGAAAGAAGCCGAAATACTGTATCATTTGCAAGACATGCGAAAAACATCATCGTTCACAAAAAGCAACATTCCAGAGTTGAGTACAGTAGCGTGGTTTGATTATGGGTCTTAGGTATTAATTTAATTATTTCTCTTATTCTATAAACCTTTAATTAGGTAGATAATGTACTGCTGCTAATAACCATAAATTAGATGCCATTTATTTCTCAAGAAATTTCTATTTATTCCATGTTATAAAGGTGTGTCTCTGTGTGTCTGGCGACTCTGCCTTCGACATGTCAAATTTCAAAACAAAAACAAACATTTGATTTGTATATCTTATCCTCAAATTCATTCCATCGATATTATGCTTGGGGTTTTCTATGTTTTTTATTGATCAGAGAGAAAAACTTCATATTTTATTTCCGTACAAGGTCACTAATGCTGCTAAAGCTGACGTCAATGCTTCCATATTTTTTATGATCTTAAAAGCAGCTATCAATTTATCCATCGATTTCGATTAGATTTTTTTCCAATTGTTCCCCTGTCGCCAAACAATAAATAACGTTTCTAACGCCCCAACAACTACTAAATCTTTGGCGCGTCTTTCTCATCCGTTCTAGATGGGCGTGGCGGGCGTACACGGGCGTCGGCGCCCCTTCGACTCATAGAAACAGCAGACAGCGTCGTGCGGGCGTGAAAATTTGTATCAGGTCCTTAGATCCTTCGAATGGTAATTTTCAAAGAAGGGCATTCTTCGTTGGAATTCGAGGGTAATTTCGATGGAGGAAGGAGTACCTATACTGAGAAAGAGTTTAAGATCCACTTCAGATAATAATCTCGTTTATTGACGAATAAAGCAGTAAAGTAGATAATAGTATCAAAAAATTGATGGGATAACTGGATACAGATGTGATGTTAACATGAAGTTCAATTTCAAAAACAACCTCACAGAAAGCATATAATAATAGTAATAAAGTTTATTGTTGGTGAATAAACAAGTTACATCACAGAGGTATCTATTATAGTATGACGCAATGCATTGAGTGGAAAAAAATGCTGATGCGTTACACTAATCGACAAGCATATGATTGCTTAACTCATTCACCATTCAGTGAAAAAACACCAATTTTATAAATCTGATGGAGTTGATATCGAGTTTATAGATACTTTGCATCACTTGTTCAAAATTTCATTCACAGCTAGATAGTGCAAATGCTTAGCATAACTTGTATAAATGAACACTCAAACATTTTTGAGCTCATCTTGATCTTGATCTTGACGTATTTCGTATGAATTTCTTTCTCAGAAAAACACCAAGAATCCACCTTAAAAAATCCTCAGATTTATCGATGGAAAATGAAATATGTCCCAATAAAAAAGGACCTTTTTCACCACTTGTTCTCAAGCTATACTGATAGCTATCTGACAGATATCCGTTAAAATAGATTCATCTTTAATCATAAGATAGAAATAATTTGAGGTTTCTTATAAATAGAAAATAGGCTTTTGATTATAATGATTAATTATAGATATATTTATTCCGATGATATCTTTCAGATAGCTATCAGTAACTTATCAGCAATTGGTGAAACAGGCTCTTAGTCTGATAATGCTCTGTTAGCTGAGTTTAAGATATATAGTTATATCTGCTTGCAATTTTGAAACTGACCTACGACAATACAGCAGCTATAAATTTGAACGATTAATAATTACCTGCATTCAATTCTTGCCGTAAAAGTAACCACAAAATATCACCTTGAAAAAAGAACATTCTGTTGGGTCTTCTGGTTGAAAACTGTTGACTTCGACGCATATTCATGTTAATTTACTGATATTATGCTTTTAATTAATTGAAGGTGTTATTGTCAATTAGATGAGTTCGTGTCTTTATTCACTTGACTGGTTGTATTCCAAACGAATAAATTACAGATAATTTATGAGTCAATTCTTGTTATGATGTAGTAATGCGCAATACGGAACCATATACCGTGTGTTTCAAGTTGAAGTGCCAATAACAAAAGTCTGGTTTTTTGGGTTTATTTGATCTTCGAAATTGGATTTTCAACTGACTCTTTTTCTGAATTAGTTGATAGAGTTAAGTAGAGAAGGTTCGTTTTCTTGGAACATAAATGTTTGAAAAATGATCCACATGAACAAACGAGGAAAACCTTCTGAGTTGTATGATGCTATATAAAAATGAATTTGGTTAACATCAACGACAATAACGTTATGAAATATTGTCTCAGAAAAATCGAACTGACCTAACTGTTAACTAAATATCAATTTTTGGGCTGACTTGTATGCATATTCTATAAAAATATAAAAATTATGACAGCTTGTACTTACAGTCAAAATTTCAACGATATGTCGAACAGTAGGTATAGAATGTTTTTTAATTCTCAGGATCTTCTTGATCTTTGTAATGTTGATGAACAGCTGAATGAAATTTCTACCTGATCGAATTTTTATTTTGAAAAGATGGAATAAATCTTTTTTTTACCTCAAACATTTATTGTTGACTCCCTCCGAGTAGTTGGAGACCACTCCCCACTCATAATTTAAGACATAGGCCTGTTTTTCTGTTTCACCGATTGTTGATGAAGTAACTGATAGCTCTCTGACAAATATCATTGAAATAACTTCATCAGCATTATAATATCGTAATACTTTCAGGTTTTGTCTGAAACGCTTTAATTTAAATGAATAGGGAATATAATATATACTGATATACAGGTTTGGAAATTCACATCGGAAACATAGGAAATTCAATGCATCAGAGAGAGAATTTTGCCTTGCAGTTGACCGGTGCTATAATGCAAATGTTCGCATGATTAGTACCTTTCTCTGGAATATTGTAGTTTGGTTTCTCTCTTATAGTTGGTAGTGGCTCAATCGTCCAATGTGGTAGGGAACCTGAAGTAATCGCATAAATTACTACGCTCAGCCTGACGCAATTACTGAATGCGCCGGACTGCTCGTGTTAGTCGATTTGAGAGAGATAACGATATTGTTCATTGGACCAAACAGAGCATGTAAATATCTCCAGTAGGTATAGCACTGTTCAACTGCACGGCTAAATATTCTCTCTAACGCATTGAATATCCTATGTTTCTAATGTGAATTTCCAAACATGTATATTAGATAGCTATCAATAACTTAGCAGCCACTTGCGGATTAATAAGTGATAGCTATCTGACAGATATCGTCGAAATACATTCATCTGCATTCATCACATGGAAATTTTTTCAGGTCCTTGAAATTGAATATCATGCATTTTTAACAGTAAAAGAATAACCGACTGAACTATATGAAAGTCTTGAATTTTTCTGAGTAGAAATAAATTAATCCAGATGATATCTGTTTGGTAGCTATCAGCTACTTTAACATTGAGTGATAAAACAGTGCCTTAGAGATCTCTGGGCAGAACTATGACATGCTGTTCCTCGGGAACAATCGCGTAAAAATGCTGACACTCTGATTAAAGGTTTTAAAATTGCCATATTTAACTTCTACAGTGGAAGTCATTGATTTGGATTATTTGACGAAATACGTGTTGTAGTATCAGCAGTACGAATAGCCTCTATAATTGTCGTACGTAATACAGGAAGATCTGTATAACCTAACGTCTTTTCAAACACGGGTCTAAGATAGATAGAACTGATAATGAGATCACACGTACTCATCTATATGTTTATATCCATTATCGATCATGTTTATCAATTTATGATACCCACAATAATTAAAGATGTAGAAATAACAGGTAATATTTGGCTAGACAGTAAGAATTGAATTTCATCGAAAAATTGCCGATTCAATAGATATATCCAATTGAGTACTGTTAATCGGTAATGTTCTGAGTAATAAACACCTTTGATGAGTCTGATGAGTATAAAAAACTGTATAGACGATTTGGCCGAACCTACCCTAGCTGGATTCAGTGTGCTATTTCAGCCACAAATGATGAATCCGGAAAACAGACAATGTGCTCATCATTATCAACCTGAACAGTAGATTTTCTATTCGTTTCATAACCTCAATCTCCATCCAATTTTCATCACAATCGAAATATTCACCAACCTACCAAGCACATTACTCTTTTCTTTGGTCGCAATTCATTCCATCTAATAATCTCATCAGTGGCGTAGTAACATGCAGATCTCTGTTAGCGTGTGGCTCGCATAATAAAATCGGAACGAGCCGCCCACAAGGCTCAATTCCCGCGAATTTGGGCTCTGATTGTATATACTTGAAATTCAGACTAGATGGTCCTTTCATCCCTGCATTTAAATTTAAATTGCCCGACCTGATTCCCGAATCTCAGCTTGCAAGCAGGATAGCTGCCTGTTATTGCATCATGAAAGGCTTTGGAGAAGCTAGCTGGGGGATTTGGGGGTACAGAAGGATGATGGGGACCTTCCGTGGGGTATCAAACGGTGTGCATGCGGTGTCGCTGTGTATTTAAGGAATTAATGCTCGTAATTTATTCGTTCGTGATTACACTGATATTTTTTATTGAGAAACATTCAATTTTTTTGCCGTCAACCAGAAAAGAAAACATGTATGAAATATAATCTGGGAGGATTCTGCATTTCTTAAAATTTTTTAAAGTTTTTTCTCCCAGTCTGCACTTATTTGTCAAGAGCAAATTGGTTTTGAAAAAGTTGTTGCCTAACAGTAAAACCAAAGAAAGAAATAAATGAAAAGGATGATGTAACGTTTCGGTGTCTATATCAGACACCTTCTTCATAAAAACTTGTGAAATCTTCGAAATTGTGTGTTTTTCCATTTGTAGTCTAATTGACATTGAAATTTCCTGATGTCATTTCTTTCTTCAATAAATCAGTCCAAATACGATCTACTCCAACAGAACAATTGGCCAAATTATCTACTTCAACTCAAAAAATACATGTGGATTCCTTATTTTCCTTTTATAATTATCAGGTTCCGTCCTAAAGACCTTCGTGTTGTTCCAGTTCATCATATGATCTCCGCTATGTGAACATACATGATCAGCAATTTATGATCTTGTAACGACTCTATTTTTGATGTTGTTCTTATGTTTCCGTTTTCTTATCTCTAAAGGTCTAAAGTACTATGAACTTGGTGTACAAATCTATAGAAAAACTTACCCTGTTTCGTCAGCTTTTCAAAAAGATACATACATCAATAGTTCCTTCACGCAATCGAAAACTATGACCTGAACACCGAACAGGTTACAGACTTTTTCGAGTTCTTCAGAGGATATCAAGATGACTCGGAAAAGTTTGTTACCTGTTTGGTTTTCCGGCCATAGTCTTTGATTGCATAAAGAAATATTGACGTATGCACCTTCTAAAAGCTAACGAAACAGGCAAGTTTTTCCTTACATTTCTACACCGAGTTGATAATACATTTTTCGAGTAATTTTTAATTCTTGCATCGCCATTCATGAACCTATGTATCTTGGGTTATCAGAATTTGTGGTGAATAATTTTTTGCAAGAAATGAGGATCATCTCCTGCCCTTCTAAAATTATCTTCATTGAATATTTAGAGTCAAGTTCTCTGCACCTGTACTATAAATAGCTATTCGAAGTCATTGTTTCATAGCAGCGTTCATTGCAGAAGCTTGGGTATGACATACTCGACATAGCCTCGAATATTAACCAAACGCAATTAACCTGTACCATCCGTCAAATTCCACTCACGCAATTATTCAAATTTCAATCATGCCTCTGTAAACGATCGATCGTCGAATCTCCAACTTTTAATTTCGGCCGAATTCCTGTCTATCCGATGTCCATCCAGTTTCGACTTTTCATTAGAAACAGTCCGTCTCCTGTGCTATCAATTCTGCATCTCACAAAAGGACCACGCCTTCTTTGGCACGTCAGAGTGATGTGTCCAAGTGCCTGTAGGATGTGGACTTCGAAATTAATTACTTTTCGATGCTCTCGCCTGATTGGAATCCTATCACTGCCATGCTTTTTTAAGGGGTAGAAGAAGCGAAATGAATGATAGAATGATCCGCGAACTAAATTACTTTGGGGGAACTTGGCCTCGGCATTTTCGACGGCTCGTCAGAAATATCTACAATCGATAGTGTTGGTAGTTTGGTGAACTTTGATTGGCAAAAAATCGGGTCAATTCATATAAAACATCACCGTCATCACGTTATAGTTATTTATGATACAAGTGCAGAAGTCGCTGAGCCTTCTGTGGGAATATTATGCATTATTTTTTATTTTCTATAATGCGCAGAATTTTAATTGAAATTGGATAAGAACTTTCAGTTAATTACTCAAATATAGGAGAATTTTGTCCACAATACTGTTTTGTGTAATATATTTCAAGCTAATGATCAGTCCTAGTACTTAACTCATGAATCTGTAAATTCGTTTCTGAATTTCAAATGAAGGATTTTCCAATAAGAGGTGTTATTTTGATATTCGAAGAAAAAGGCCATTTTTCAATATAAATGATCGGATGTTTATTTCATTATAAAAAGAAGGTATGCCGTTAATAGTGTAAAATAACATCAGGCAAATGACCACCACGACGACCCAAAAATGTTCGATTTTTACGAATCATCTCTGCCAAATTTTCACCATTTTATAGTGAATTTTAATAATTTCAATGCGTTCTTGGATCGTCTATCGTTCCATTTTTATTAATGGCGTAGTTTCTACTTATCAAGTGTCAAAAAATGACAATTTTGAATAGCAGGCTATTCAAAATAACACCTCTTATTGGAAAACCCCTTATCAGAATTATCGACTTTACTTCACCTCAGATATCCACAATTCTTTCTACTTCATTTTCTATAAAACAATTCAACTAATAATTTTTGAATGGATAAATTAAACAAGACACGAACAAAAATTGAAGAAAGCTTTGACGTGAAGTTAGAATCGTGTTGTTCAAGGCTTTCTTCATATTTTTATATTATATGTAGTATATTGATAATCAGGGTTTGTTGTCGAAATACTTCAGGTTCTCTTTCCTCACACGGTATAACTAATCACCAGTCGGTTTATGGATATGCTGGAAAATTGATAGTAGTTAGAGCTGAAGCTTCGTAGGCTACCTCTTCAAACTACTTCAAAGTGGCATTCAATTATTTCGAGATAGAGTCGAGAGGTACATTCATTGTTTTGGATATAACGAGTTTTGAATTGAGTTCTCTGGAATTGAATGGCGAATTTTACAATTGCAGAGAGGTTTAAAACGATTTGGAATATATTCCGCATTGTTCAACGTTGTGATTGTATTAGAAAGTTTGATTGATTGATACTCACTATCAATCAGATTCATAATTATATCGCGACTAGCGACCCGCCCCGGCTTCGCACGGTAATATCTTCGAAAATATTAACTCAAATCATACGTTCTGAATAGTCTGAATTTTGGTACCTTCCTACCCTATAAGTTAAGTAGTGTGATGGAATGTAGCTAAGTTTCGATCCAAGTAAAACTGTTAAATAAAGACAGTTGCATCAAATTTTTTTCATAAATTCCCTAAATTATGGCGCCTACCGACCCTCTAAGTTAGAAAAATGATCAAATACTAACTTGAAGTCTTAGTAACACTCAGTTAAAAAAAACATCAAAATCATTTCAATAGCTATGGCGACATGCGCTTCTTGACACGATAATGTAAATTTTTAAAACAAACGATTAAAAATCACCAACGTAATTAGTTTTCTGCCTACTGCCTACGCCTTAAGTACGATAGCATGAATACTAATAGCCCATATCCTTTTCTAGGTTACTATCTATCACCTAACTTAATTTCATCAAAATCCGTTCAGCCGTTTAGGCATGATAGAGCAAAACTCCCAGCAAAAACCATAAAAAAATCACTAATTCAATTCAGTTTTCTGCCTACCTCCTACCCCTAAGTACGATGACGTGATCATTTTGGTCTTATATCCGTTTTTTAGGTAACCTTACTAAATTTCATCAAAATCTGTTCAGCCGTTTAGACGTGAAAGAGCAAAAGTCCCAACAAAAACGACTAAAAATCACTAACTCAATTTAGTTATCTGCCTACTGCCTACCCCCTAAGAACGATGGCGTGATTATTTATAGCCTATGACCATTTCTAGGTTATCATCTATCACCATACCAAATTTCATCAAAATCCGTTCAGCCGTATAGGCGTGAAAGAGTAACAGACAGACAGACAGAGTTACTTTCGCATTTATAATATTAGTATGGATAGCGATGAAGTTAACTGTTAATCATTTCAAGGGTGTCTTATGAATGAAGGATTTCCAATTAGGTATATACTGTTATATGATTTTGATAAGCAACCTTAGAGAATATCCAGTTCGAGAAAGTGGATTTTTTTGTTTGAAATGATTAATACTTGTGATCTTCAATCAATAAAATAAGTTATGTTATATTTCCTCGAACTCTATTTAAGCGAGATAATCATTTTGGAAATTTCGAAGTTCTAACAGATACTTTTGACTGAATACTTTAACATATGTCTGAAGATGACCTCATTTTAGAAAGGGTCAAAACATATGTAGTAGTTTCAATTCCTTTTCTAACAAAGAAATTATTTTTTAGAAGGCACAGAAATAGAAGAGAAACTAAAGAACTCCAAAAACTCAATCATGAAAATGATCCAATTATATCGCAGATAATTATCACTTTTTTTTCGACGTGCACACTTCTTCAGCTGACCAAAAATACAGTAACTACTATAAAAAAAACTTGAAAACTGAGAATATTCCCTATATCTTTAACACTTGGATTGAATTCACAAGAGGAAAGGATGGAACCTATTGTTTCCAGAATGTTCAAGTTTCAAATATTATTTCCACATATATGCGCAAGCTTTAATGTTGTTGACAATATAAACTGTTGTATTACCTGTCAGTTTTGGAATTATTTCACCCTTTCTCTCGATATGTACCATTACTCATTAAGATTGAACATGGTAGTAGATTGAATTTGGTCACATTCAATGTATCGAAAGGAAGATAGTATATGAAGTCCAACCGCGAGTCGTTCAAGATAATTTCGGGCCCGAATTCGAAACTCAAAATTCGAAACTCAAGACATTCGGGTCAAACTATAGGTGTTTCTTGGGAAACATAATAATAAATTAGTATGGAACATTTCATTTGATGCTTTATTTAATAGTCGAAGACCAAATCTCATGAAAAACTACACCTAAAGTTATATTTATGCCATTCATACTGAATCGTTTCTGGAAACAATGAATAGCGAAAACAGTAATAATTTTTTTCCAGTCATCTAGAGCATATTTTGATCTTATTTTCTACCACCTCCAGCTGACAGAGAACAAAATGGCGAATGCGCCAGGGTATTTTGTGGAACACTCAAAATTGATATTCCAGGGCTGAGTGCAGTAGCGTGGGTTGATTATGGGTGATAGGTATTAAAATAATTATGTTTCTTTTATTCTGTTAATTTATAATAAAATTTCATTAAAAGGATATGCTCCTGTAAGCGTGGTCGTGGTGGTCATTTGGCTGATGTTATTTTCCACTATCAACGGGATAGCTTCTTCTTTATAATGAAATAAACATCCAATCATTCATATTGAAAAATGGCTAGGTGATACACCGCTGTAAATAACCATAATTATTACCTAAAGAAAATCCTAATGATCTCAGTTTATGAAGATGTTATGTTTATTCCATTTTACGACTCTGCTATTGGACTGTCAAATTTCAAATCGAAAACAAACATTTGCATTGTATATGTTGTCCTCAAATTCATTCCATTGATATCACGCTTGGGGCTTACCTAGGTGTTTTGTTGATCTGAATAAAGTTGATATCATATCAATATGAGCACTATTACTTACACTTTAAATCTTTCTATACACTGTTGGAGATTATTACCCCTAACAAAGAAAATATGTTTTAAAAGAGAAAATAAATATTTTTTCACATCCAAATGTTTTTTGCAGGACACAGTATGGCCCCAGTACACCGGCACACCTCAGGGAGAAGTCTTATTCTGTCATTGCTCTGTCTACATGCCATATGTCTTCAAGTCACTAGTGGTAAGATACATTTTTTTATTATATTTCCAATAGGTCCATGAGTAACTCAATAATATGTGGAAGATTGTGGGATCAGTTGAAAAAATACCCTAATAAATTCTCAGATTTTTGTAATCTGATATTTTATTAGATTCTATCCAGTATACATTAAAAATTATGCTATTTTTTATATCTTGACTCTATTTACTAATCTAGGTTCTTTTCTGTATATAATCAGATAAGAGTTTTTTGGAAGTCAATATAAAAATTATATGAATCGATGAATTGAAGGGAATAAAAAGAAATAAGAATCCTTATCTTCTCGTTCTTTCATCTTCTTCGAAAATTCTGTGAACAGAATAAAATCAAAGAAATCCTTCATGAAATATGAAAGTAGAGGGTATATTCATCGATAGAAATCAACAAAATATTGAACTCATATTCGAAGTATCAGCTTGATTGTTTATTCTTGTTGATTTATAATATTCTTAACTATCATTTTGCATATTTATACTTGCGTTTTCTGCAGTAAAGTTTTATATCGATATTTTTATATACGAATGCATGATGTAGGTCCGGAAATTTATGGATATGGTGATTTTTCAACTTTCTTGAAATGATCGAAAATGATTAATTCTGTGAAAACTACTAGATTCTTAATTTTCAATACACATTTTTTTAAGCTCAAGAGATGGTCCTCATTTTTTGCTAAAAAGTAGGCACTAAAAATTCTGCTAACCCGAGATATACAGTGTCATAAATAGCTGCGAATGTTTCCTTCATAAAATCTTGATGAAGGATTGGTACCTACTCGAAAAAAGTATTATGAACTTGGTGTACAAACGCAAGAAAAAAACATGTTTCGTAATCTTTTCAAAAAGATATATACGTCAATAATTCCTTTATGCAAACAAAAACTATTTCCGGAATATCGAACAGTAACAGACTCACTCGAAACAATGCCCAGCTTACGAATCACGAGTGAAATAAAATAAAAAAATTAGCATGATTTTCATAAAACTATTTTTTTCCAGTCATTTAGAGCATCTTTTATTCTTATTTTCTTTGTGCCACCTGATAGACGGGTGCGAAGAACAAAATGGCGAATGCGCCAGGGTGTTTCGTTAAACACTCAAAATTGGTGTGTAATTAATTTCACATCTTGCAGGCACTTGGGCACATCACTGTAATGTGCTAGAGGAGGCGTTCTTCTGTGATATACAGAATTGATAGGTAGGGAAACTGGATGGACATCGGACAGGCAGGAATTTGACCGAAATTAAAAGTTGGAGAATCGACTATCGATCGTTTGCAGAGGCATGATTGAAATTTGAATAATTGCGTGAGTGGAATTTGACGGATGGTACAGCTTAACTGCGTTTGGTTAATATTCGAGGCTATGTCGAATATGGCATACCCAAGCTTATGCAATTAACGCTGCTATGAAACAATCACTTCGAATAGCTATTTATAGTACAAGTGCAGAAAACTGGACTCTAAATATTCAATGAATATAATTCCAGAAGCTATATGGAGATGGTCCTCATTTCTTAAGAAAATTTATTCATCACAAATTTTAATAACTCAAGATACATAGGGTCATAAAAGCTTCACCTGTTTTTCTTGTTAAATCGTGATGAAAGAATTGCGAATTACTCGAAAAATGCATCATCAACTCGGCGTAGAAATGTAATAGTACGAGAGATAGTAACGTCAAAAAACAAGAATTTCAGATAGGCCAGTTTTTAGACATGCTATCTCTCTCACTCTCCCGGGCGTCATACGGGCTACTTGGCTAGCGGTAGTGGTTGCGTTCATTAGTGCGCATCCTGTACAGGTAAAATATGAATTTTTCAAATTATTTCAGAAAGTTTTCTTTGTTTTCTATTATTTTTATTGAAATTTTTTCAACATAAATCTATTATTGTCAGATATTTTTATTGTTGTTTAAACTGTGCCAGACACTAATTTTGAATAAAAAAATTTTTTTTTCGAAATATTCAGTAGGGCTGAAATTTTAATTGTTGAATGTGATGGTACTTAAATATTTAAAAACCCAAAACTAATTTGCCAGACAGTATTTCGATTGTTAAACCTTCAGCCAGACCGATCTTAAAGTGATAAGTGATGTGGTATCATTTTGCTTGGTCTAGAAATAGTTGTCGAATAAATTACAGAGAACAGATTAAAAACTATTGAAATAATTTGCGGATTAATATCAAAATTATAATTTACTATTGTATCAAATTAAGATAATGATCAATCTAAGAATGAAAAAAAAAAAAAATTGGATGGTTTCATTGAAAATTGAAGTTAGATTTTTTAATCCATAATTGTATCACAAAAAATTTTCATTGTCATCATCGTCTTTTGAATTGTTATCATCTTGCAATAAGTTATTATCTGTAAAAGAATGAAAAATTTTATAATATTTCAGCAAAGAAATTTATTCTTCTTCTTCTTCTCAGTGCGGTGCCTTTCCGGCCGAACTGAGGCCTAGTGGCCCATTGTTCACCCGCATCGTTCTATAGAGACTCAGCTCCTCAGACACGAAGACAGAAATGTCGCGAGCCTGCCAGGAGTGGCCCCTCTCACCATAGGGATAGAAGGTGTAGGATTTCCTAGGTGTGTTGACCTTAACTCATTTAGGTTCCCACAGTTGAACAAAATATGCTCAACCGTTTCATCAGTACTCCTGCACCACCGGCATAGGGAGCAGCTCGTCAATCCCATTCTCTTCAAATACTTGTTAAAAGGTGACCAGTCAATGCACCAGTCACCAGACCGAGTTGTTTCCTCTCGAGCAACAGAAGCCTATTGACCTCAGATCGCGAGGATGGTCTCTCAATGAGAATCCTCGACCACCTCAGGCCCACCCCTGCGCTCCATTCCGAGTAAATTCCCTGTTCAGCCAGTTCCTGAAGAAACTTCTGACCGATGTGCGACAGATTGGCAGCGCAGGCTCCGGACCAACAAATGCTAATCCGGCTCCCCGCCAAGCCAGTTCATCTGCCTTAACTTTACCAGGTATATCCGCGTGAGCCGGACACCAGATTACTTTCAAAAAGTTATCAGAGCCCAGCCCACGCAGAGCTTTCCTGCATTCTTCTACCAAAAGAGAATCAACTCTAACATCGGATAGAGATTTCAGAGTTCCCTGGCTGTCGCAACATATGTAATGTGCTGGCCAGAGTATTCCCTGCGAATATTTTCTAGTGCGCATGCAAGAACCGCAAATAGCTCAGCCTGCACAATGAACAGTCCTTTCCCAGAGGGATAGCCTGATTGAAGTGAGGATCCACGATTCCGGCACCAGACCCTGTTGCTGTGACAGAGCCATCAGTGAACCAGGTGGGACCATCTGGACTAAGAAGCCTGTTTGATGAAGACCATAGGTCTCTGTCAGGAACAATTACCCTGTAGGGTTCGTCGAAGTAGAACTTAGTGCCCGCGCGGTCACCTATTCCATCGCTGCTGTAGGGGTAGACCTCAGAGCGCCTGTAATACTTAAACAAGCTTTCCTCTGGCATTTAGTTATAATGTTCTGGTTGACGGCCCGCTCCATAGAAGGCCACCACACCATAAAGGCATAGGTTAGGGTAGGCCTCACCACGGAAGTATACAACCAGTGCATAACGTGAGGTTTGAAGCCCCATCCATTACCCAGCACCCTCCGAGTAGACCAAAATATAACATTGGCCTTATTCGTTTGAGTCTCAGCGTGTTTGTTCCACAAAAGTTTGCGGTCCAATATCACCCCGAGGTAACGAACTTGTTCGGATAGAGTGAGCCCAACTCCACACAGACTGGGAAGTCATAAGTTGCTAGGCACCCTCTTTCTAGTAAAGAGAACCATCTCTGTCTTACTAGGATTTACCGAGAGCTCGTTTTTCAAGCACCATCGTTCAATCCGTCGCAGAGCATTCTGCATCATATCCCCAATGACACTGATTACCTTACTCTGATTAATATAACAAGGTCGTCCGCATAGGTCACCACAACGAACCCAGCCTTCACCAACTCCACCAGGAGCTCATCCAGGACGAGATTCCACAGTAGCGGAGACAGAACACCGCCCTGCGGACATCCCCTTCCTGGTGAGCCCCCTATGGTCGAGCCGCCTAGCCGAGCCACGATGCTACGTGAACCAAGCAGAGACCCCGTCCACCGGCAAAGAGAAGGCGGAACACCATGTCTGGCCAATGCAGATTGCATCACACCAAACGCAGTGTTATTGAAAACACCTTCTACTCGTATATCAAGAAATACAGCTAGGGTGTACTCCTTGTTATGTATTTCCTCTTCAATACAGTTAACAACTGAGTGAAGAGCAGAATCTACTGATTTGCCCAGCTGATACGCATGCTGGGAGGGGTGCAGTGGTATAGCCACTAAAGCATCGTCCCTGATGTGTCTTTCCACCATCCTCTCCAGTGTCTTGACTAAGAACGAGGAGAGGCTAATTGGTCGAAAGTCATTCACTTTTGTATGCGATGGTTTTCCAGGCTTGGGTATGAAAGTTACCTTCACCTTTCTCCAGGACAATGGAATGTGTCCTAGAGCCAGACTCGCACGGAGAACGTGAAGCAGTGGGGAGGCCAGCACTTCCAGCCCCTTGCACAGCAGAGCCGGAACAAATCCATCCTCACCAGCTGCTTTATAAGACTCGAAACCGTTGATCGCCCAACGAAGTCGAGAATGTGTAACTACACATGCAGCCAGCTTCCAGTCCTCGTATGAGGCCCGACGATGGCATACCCCCTGTGTGTCTTCATTCTCACCGAAGCCAGGAAAATGCGTCTCTAAGAGATGTCTCAAGCTTTCTTCCTCTGAGCCCGTCTTTTGCCCACTAGGAAGATTTAAGTAGTCAATCCTCGGAGGGCCCCCAGCAAAGAGGACCCGCCTGAGCCTGAGCTTCAGGCGCACCTCAATATCACTAAAGCGCCTCCAAAATCTCGCTTGGACTTTCTTATAAGTCCTTTGTACACTCTCAGTGCCGACTTATAGTCGTCCCAGTCACTTGCAAGGCCGGATCTCATTGCCTTGTTAAAGAGATGCCTGCTGGTGCGTCTGGCATCATTAATTTCAGGAGTCCACCATTTCGTTTGACCCTTCGGTCTACGAACCTGGGGACTGCAACTGCTATGATAGGCTGAGATTATGGCCTCCTGAGCTTCTCAGCTGCAGTGTCCAATTCTCTCGTAGTCCCAGGTTTGGGATGACCTGTCCCAGGTTTTCAGAGAGGAATGCCAAATATCTGGACCAATCTGTTTTTCTGGGGAGAAATTTATTAGTATTGTATTTTTAAATACATTTTAATTTTTCACTCCACATTGTGAGACATTTTGTTAAAAACATTAAAAACAACGGCAACGAATGCACCAATGTGACTAAACTGACGCCATCTTGAATACAAATAGCTGCTGTCGTTTATCTCGCTGCGTAACTAACACGAGATTATCTATACTCTTTCAACATGCCCAATCAATTATCACTTTTAGATCGGTCAGGCTGAAGGTTTAAGAATCGAATTTCTGTCTGGCAAATTAGTTTTGGGTTTTTAGATATTCAAGTAACATCATATTAAAATTTCAGCCATACTGAAATATTTCGGAAAAAAAATTTTTGATTCTAAATTAGTGTCTGGCACAGTTTAAACAACAATAAAAATATTTGGCAATAATAGATTAAAGTTGCAAAAATTTCAATAAAAATAATGAAAACAAAAAAACTTTCTGAAATAATTTGAAAAATTGATATTTTACCTGTACAGGTACGATACGCACTAATGAACGCAACCACTACCGCCAGCCAGGTAGCGCGTATGACGTCCGGGAGAGTGTGAGAGATAGCATATCTAAAAACTGGCCTACCTGAAATTCTCTCTCAAAAACGTTGCTAGCTCTTAGACTATAAGGATAAACTTTCCTGTTTCGTAAGCTTTTAAAAGGTGCATACGTCAATAATTCTGTATGCAATCAAGGACTATGGCAGGAAAACCAAACAGATAACAAACTCTTTCGAGTCATTTTGATATCCTCCGAATGACCCGAGAAAGTCTGTTACCTGTCCGATTTTCCAGCCATAGTTTTCGATCGCTTAAAAGAAATATTGTCCGATTAATACTTACCGAAATTAAACTGTGGAAAAAATACCATATTGCTTGGATCTCTAACTTTCTCAAAGCCTTCAATGTCATCTCGACATAAAGGAATGTGAAAGAAGACATACAAACTTCTGGAATTTTTATAATATCATACCTCATGTTTTTCAAGGCAAAGTTACCGCTCCGAAACTTCTCGCACCTCATTTTTCAACTCTGTGTTCAACAACAACTCTAAACATGTATCGATCTCAGCCATACCTCGTCTCTCTTGACTCCAGATAGTTTGGAACATTGACTGTGATTTATGTACACGATAGCGCCGTTACCAGCGTCAAAGTTAATGGCCGGTCGCGTTACACCGGCCTGATATGACTGCGATGCCGTGCTGTTGTAGCTAATCTTCAGACGATGATATCGAAAATGTGGTGCGAAGGAACGATATGTCTATAAGGTTGTAACATTAGGTAATGATCGACCAGAATCTGGCTGCTGTATTTATTGATTATACAGGGATCTTCATTCTCAGATGATTTTATGAAATAAAGTTTCTATGAACAATGGGTCTCTGACTCATTGGTTTTTCGGAAATGTTTTTCTACACCCTACAAGATTTATTTTTGCCTTTGGGTAGGTTATCAGAATGCAATAAAACACATTTTTTCAATACAAAATCATTTCTTATTTCCACCAGTGGCTTCCGTATAGACTTCTTTTCGAATGAATTTGGTGAAAAAGCGGCTCGCCAATACTTTTTTTTTCGAATTTAAAATGATTTTCGTGATCACCACATAATTCACAGTGAGGAAGGTACTTTCTGAGAGAGTTACGAAATCTTTGATTATGTAGTTCCAAAATCGTCTAGACAGAGATAAAGGCAGCTCAGTGTATTCATTTTCTTTTTTGAGCGCTCGTTCTACTTAAAAGAGTACTATATCATTTAACTTTCGAATTTCGAGCCGAAAATCGTCTCAAACGATAGGGTTCTACTCCCTGATGACGAATTCGTGGTCAAATTCAATTATGTCTGTGGGGTCGTCCAGCTGTTAGCATAATAACTTTCGAAGGGTTTGTCTTAAAGACTTGAAACTTTCAGGATGAATTCGAGTCCCAAATGCCTCGGTAAAGTTCGTGAACCAGCCAAACCGTACAGGGTGTTCCATAAAATATAGCCATTCTAAATTTCTGTTCCTCAATATCTCAGAAAATACGAACCAATCGAAATGAAATGTTACGGCCAAATGCAAGATGCTGATAGCAATCCCCATGCAAAATTTTGTGGCAATAGTGTGAACGGAACCATAAAAAATTCAATTGGAATATTAAAAAAAAATTCATATTTCCATAAAAAGATATCCGATTCCAGTGAAATATTTTTTGAATGGAGATTGATATTCTGAATGTTCATCAAAAATTTCATGCCATACTTTTAACAGAACTATAGAATATTCAATTGGAATATTGAAAAAAACAAATAAAGATTGATATACTGAATCTTCATGCAAAAAAAAACAGAATAACCTATTCGAGAGGAATTCATTTTGAGATTGAAAACTACTTAATAATTTCCAGAAGATAATTCCGATTGTGCTGAGATTTTGCATTTATATATTTGGTAGCAATCTCGAATCTCATATGAAATTTTGAGGTAATAGTCCTATTGCTCCGCCAAAGAACGAGGGCTCAAAAGCTCCTGCTCAGGGCTTTTCCTAAATTTTTCCGGCAGAGAATTGCCCACGCAAGATTAGAGAAACACATAACAAAGACCAATTATCTGCCTCAAAATCATTCAAGTGACGTTCATGAGTATATTGTTTTTGGCACAACCTTCCAAAAGCGGACGAAACTTAACATCAGTGTCGAGGCACCAAGGGAACAAGTGGCAGAAACCATTAAATTAAAGTGAGCAAAACGTCATATAGCAACGTGATTGCCATCAAGATAATCGAATTATAAAAACCGAAATAAAACAGAAAATGAATTTTCGAAATGCCTGATAAGACTGCTTCAGAATCATTCAATTGCCTCTCATGATTAAATCGTTTTTGGCAATACCTTTCAAAAGCGGACGGAACTTAACATTCAGTGTCGAGGGACACAAGGGAAAAAGTGACAGAAACCATTTAATTATAGTGAGCAAAACGTCATATTGCAACGTGATTGCGATCACGATAACCGAATTATAAAAATTAAAATAAAACAGAAAGTGAATTTTCGAAATGTCTGATAAGACTGCGTCAGCATCATTTAAGTGCCTTTCATGATTAAATCGTTTTTGGCACAACCCTCCAAAAGTAGACGAAACTTAACATTCAGTATCTAAGGACACAAGGAAACAAGTGGCAGAAACCATTAAATTATCCTGAGCAAAAAGTCATATTGCGACGTGATTGCCATCAAGATAATCGAATTATAAAAATTGAAATAAAACAGAAAGTGAATTTTCGAAAGGGTCCTCGACCTGTTCGAGCGAGCCGACTCTGGGAGTAACGGAACCAGCCTCACTAACGATCATATAATTTTAATTAACTTAATGAAAGAAAATCCCATTTTCCTTTGATATATCTTCCCATTCTTCGCGAGGTAATTGCCAAGACAAGAACGATAACATTCTACTGAGAGCTCAGCCTATTTTTTAAGGAGATGACTTTTATGGATTTTTCCGCCGAGGAGGACGACATGCAGATAGGTTTCGACCAGCAACCGGAACCCCAATCTCTTGATCTTCGTAGTTTTTGACGGCCTCGGCGCTTTAGATATTTATGGCCGTTTTGAAGAAGAAGAAAGATGTAACCCAGAAGCGCCGACGTTGAGGGGTGATATTGGAGGATGATTAACGAGAGCGTTGAGAAATTCGCTCGAAATAAATTTTCTGCATTGGGTTTAACACCCTCGTGATTGAACATATCTATTGAAGAAGTGTGTATTGACTTAACTAGTGGAGAATTTTTTGATGGCTCGTTCTACTTTAAGAGTGTTATATCGTTTGACCAAATGTGTGTAATTTTCGAATTTGGGGCCGAAAATTGTCTCGAACGATAAGGTTCGACTACCTCATGATGAGTGCGATAACTCTCGAAGGGGTTGTTTAATACTTGAGTATTTCAGGGTGAGTTTGGTTTCCAAATGCCGTAGCTTATATGGTGATTCAAAATATTTCTACAGCAATATCTCGGACAAAAAGGAACAAATCAGTATAAAATTTTGCAGCCACATGTCAGATGCTTACAGTAAGCCTCATCCAAAATTTTGTAGCCATAGGGTTAACAGAACCATAGAAAATTTTATGGAATATTAAAAGGAAGGAACTTCATATTTTCATAACAAGATATCAGATTCGTGTGTGAAACTCATTTTGCGAATGAAGATTGAAATACTGAAGGTTTTATGGATTTTTCACCGAGGAGTACGACATGCAGATAGGTTTCGACCAGCAACCGGAACCCCCCAATCTCTTGATCTTCGTAGTTTTTGACGGCCTCGGCGCTTGAGATATTTATGGCCGTTTTGAAGAAGAAGAAAGATGTAACTCCAAAGCGCCGACGTTGAGGGGTGATATTGGAGGATGATTAACGAGAGCGTTGAGAAATTCACTAGAAATAAATTTTCTGCGTTGGGTTTAACACCCTCGTGATTGAATAGAACCCATTGAAGAAGTGTGTATTGACTTAACTAGTGGAGAATGTCTGTATGAAAGTGTATATTGACTAAACTAGTTGGCAATTTTTCTGAGCGCTAGTTCTACTTTAAGAGCGTTATATCGATTTGACCAAATGTCTGTTATTTTCCAATTTGGGGTCGAAAATGGTTTCATACGATAAGGTTCGACTACATGATGATGAATCCGTGGCCAAATTGAATTCTGTCTGTGGAGCCGTCTGGGCGTCCGTGAGCACGATAACTCTCTAAGGAATTCGAAATAAATTTTGCAGCTACATATCAGATGCTTATAGTAAGCCTCATGCGGAATTTTGTGGCCATAGTATTAACAGAACCATGAAAAATTCAATTAGAATATTGAAAAGAAGAAACTTCATATTTTCATAACAAGATATCCGATTCGTGTGGAACTATTTTTCGAATGAAGATTGATATACTGAATGTTCATGCAAAATTTTAAGAGGATCTGTATTATTGCATTTATGTTCAACATGAATCTTAAGTTCTCTACAAAATTTTGAGGTAATAAAATTATTGATTCACTATTGCACGAGCGCTCAAAAGCACCTGCTCAGGGCTTTTCTTGAATGTTTATCACTAAATCGAATTATCGACTAAAGGATATTGCAAAGTTCGACAATTCATGACTTAATAAAATGTATGTAAAATTAACAAAGAAATTTTCTTTTCATTATCGTTACTTGCAAGCCATATTATGTGAAAAACTTCACCTACTAGTACATCCACCGAGATATGACATACAATTGAGTAAGGAAAATAGTACCACTGGGCGGGGCTAAGTCGGGGACTTATATGGCGGAAAGTTCAAGGTTGAATTAAGTTGCCAGTTTTTTCTCTTCACAAATTTCACTCAAAAAATACGATGCTTTGGGTGTTAAGGAAACCTGATCAAATAAGGTCAACTGCAATATCAAATAAACAATTTTTCTTCAGGCGATAAAATACACATATAAAAATATATCAGATTACCAAGACAGACTGTCAAGAATTTCTAATTCGGATCTGTTCAGTACCCATCCCTACCTTGAATATGTTTTTTCTCAATTTTTTTTTATTTAATACCATTTTATTGTATATTATTAAGGAGGAAGAATCACAATTCACCTAGGGAAAGGCGCAAGAATCACAATTCCACCAGAAAATTCAACGATTGTCAAATTTGACGTTAGGTGGTGGCAATATAGCAGATCTGATACCACGTTTATTTCAATGATGGCAACTCTATACTATCCTATCTGTATGAGTACATAAGATCGATCGGTCGAATAGGTAATATTTCCATATCATTTTTTGGATATTGTGAACTTATTTTCGACTACAGCTTATTAAAATCAAATTTTCTAGTAATTGGTCTACTCTCTTTGTTATATGTAGAATGAATGAGGAATAAATCATTACCAAAATCTTACTGTTTTTGCATCGAGAATATCTTTTCAATAAGAACTATTGCTTATATTTAAAAATATTTCTCGATGATCATATTTTGTTGTCTCGTTTTCAATTCCGTTAGCATTCATCCTCATAGTGAAACCTCACATATTTTTATTTGAAATCCTTGTTTCTGGCCATGAGTTTTATCTTAGACAAAAATTCCTTTGTCTAAGAGTTTTATCAAATATCAAAGTAAAAAAATAAACTTTTATCAAAGTATTTACTATCGCTGTCTCATGATGCCAATATCCCAGTTAATTTGCTCAATACCCCTGTATACGGCAAACAAGCTCAACAGGTGCATTATATCGATTTTCAACTTCATATGCGACAGGTAAATCTGCAGAGCTCATCTCAGATTCTATGGTACGTCAGATTCATCAACAAGATTGATTATGTGTCCGCTTCCTGGCTACAGAAGGACGAACAAACAGGTTATTGCTTGGTTAATTGAGAACGGATTTGACGATGTTTAGGGTGTTCGAACATAGTTGAAGTAGGCACATGATAAATTTTAATATCGTTACAAACTTCCATACACAATCCAAAATATCTGTCAAGGAATAAAATAAAAAATACAACTCCTTTATTAGTCCTTCTTCAGGCTAAAATAGAGAAAACTGGTCAAAGCACATTATACAAAGAAAGGCAAAATCACAATGGTATGAACAAAAAAACAAAAAATAAATAAATAAATGAAATAACAGGTCGACAACAACAATCAAAGACTCAACATCACAATTTGAATAAACAAATTCAATTAGCAAATATATTAAAATTGGCAATTCATCAACTTACAATCGCAAAAAGAGAATCTTTTATTTTTTTCTGTCTTTTGATTAGTTATCGTGTTTTTATGAGTTTTCTCTATTTTAGCCTCAAGGAAGGCTCAATAAAAGAGCCGAAATGTTGACGAAAGAAAAGTATTCTTTCATTCTGTTCTTTGATCGATTTGATTTCAGTTCGATATTTTTAGGTTGAAAAAGAAATAAACTGACTTCTTGAAAAATGATCGAGAGAGTAAGGAAAAAACAATAGTAATGAATCTACACCTTCATAGGTAATCAATAGATTTGACCAAAGAGGTACTGAATAGAAATTAAAGATCCCAATGTTTTATTGCTTAAATGGCTCTTCTCTGTCAATTTCATTTCCCTTTCAGTTCTATAGTGTATTATGCCTTCTGAATTCTGCTTTTATAAACGAAATTCTGCATCCTCTTTTGAAATCTTATTATTTTTCAAATTTAAATACGACAAAGGTCATGAGTTATTTGTTTCGTCCATACTATTCACGAAAAATCATCGATTGGAAGGCAAGCCAAACTTGGTTTAGAACATCTTTCTGAACAAAGAGCGAAGCAATTGAAGCATTGAAGGTATTTTATTTTATGTACATGATTTTTTATGTCGTGTTTTTTGTATTTATCTTTATATTCTAAAACAGTTGAAGTTAATTTCATTTTTTGAATATGATCATTTGTTCTAACTTCTATTTTATATTGTTTTGAAATTTGTTTCTCTCCTATATAAATTAAATTTTCATTTCGTTATTCTCATCGATATGGTCTATATTGGTTTCATTCGCTTGTACATTAGAATAATTTTCTCGGCTTAAATCAATATTTTTAATAATTCTTCATTGTATTCCTTGACAGTTCATTTGAAATACCTACTGTCTTTCTTCTCTATTACGTTTTCCGTTGTACAATTCATTTTGTTTTGTGAATTGTGTTTTTGATTTATGATTTTTTTTTCATTTTATCTTTTGATTGTGTATTTTTTTAGATAAGCATATAACATATAATGTCAGTTTAGATTCTTCGTTAAAGCATTTCCTCGAATACCCCTCGAGCTGTTTGGAATATTTTCATCATTTCTTCTTCAACAAAACAACGTTTTGAACAGTATTCACATTATAAAATAACAAGAAGCGAAATATTATCGCGAACATAAATTTTTATAACAGTTGTATCTGGAAAAACTGAATTCTGGACATTTCCAAGGTGTTTGATTGAGTAAAACGAAGGATGAAAATAGCCCAATTGGTTTTATAATATTCTTACTTCTCCAGTTTCACGTCAAGAATACAAACACAGCAAACACAACCGTGAGCATCGGTTGGTGATTAGATTAGATTAGATTAGATAGTGGTCGATCGGCACGTTGATTACCCTTCTGCACTGCGACCAATAAGGTCTTTTGTGCGTTACCATACTAAAACTACGTTTTTCCCAGGAATCTAACCTCCTTAGCAAAGCTGGTTACTTCCTTAGGAGACTTCGCTCTTATGTCGGCTGGCGTTAATAACGCGCCACCTAGTAGAGTAAGTCTGGCATGCGCCAGCGCAGTGCATTGGCATAGTATGTGCTCGGTGGTTTCAGTAGCCGATTCACATAACCTACAAATGTCGGAGTTTTCTTTACCGATCTTGTGTAGGTGGTATCTCACGGGACAATGCCCTGTGAGAAGGCCGATTAGCAGCCTTAACTCGTTTTTCGACAGCGATAGAGCTTGTTGAGCCTTCTCTCTGGAAGGTTCGATTAGTCTCTTTGCTTGTCTTTGACCGGATGTGTTTATCCAGTAAGAGTGTTTCTCCCTTTTTTCCCAAACACCGACCTCTGCCCTAATCAGTGTAGGTGATACCCAACAGGAGGGCACGGGTCCGGTGAAGGGTGTGTTTGCTCCTCTTTTTGCAAGGGCATCAGCTCTCTCATTTCCCTCAATGTTCTGGTGGGCAGGTACCCAAGCCAAAACTAGCTTGTTGTACTCCGCCAGTGTTTTGAGGGACTGTTTGCAGCTCCAAATGGTGCTTGATCTACAATCAACGGCCATAAGCTGCCTCAGTGCCATCTGACTATCAGAGGCAATGCAAATTCTGGCTCCCTTGTACTGTCTGGACAGACAGACTTGGGCGCATCTTTCTATGGCCAGAATTTCACTTTGGAGCGTTGTTATTGGCTTTCCCAAAGGCACCGATTCCCTGTATTTGGGACCGTATATGCCTATGCCTGCTCCTCGTTCCCTTAGGGACCCATCTGTGTACCAGATGAGATGGTTTTTACGAAGTCGAGACAAACCTTCCACACTTTCTTGGCGATCACCTATGATCACTTCGTAGTTGGCGTCAAGGTCATACTCGATTGGCATGGAATCCCTCGGTAGTAAAGGGACACCACCGAGTGATTTTAAAATATTTCCGTGTCCCTTTCCAGGCACTATTTGATCCATTCTTAGGGCACTCATGAGACCTTCTTTCTTAACATAAATGTGCAGCGGGGTGAGATCCAGTATTACCTCTACTGCAGCTGTAGGAGTTGTATACGCAGCTCCTGTAATGCCTAGACAAGCCAGTCTTTGAAGCTTATTCAGCCTCTGTTGGCTTGTCTTTTCTTCAGTTTTAGTCCACCAAACTAAAGAGGCATATGTGATAACAGGTCTCACCACCGTCGTATAGATCCAGTGGATCATACGAGGCTTCAGACCCCAAGTTTTGCCAAATAATTTACGGCATATCCAAAACGCCGTTGTAGATTTGGCAATCACTTTATTAAGGTGAGAGTTCCAATTGAGTTTCTTATCCAAAGTGACCCCCAGATATTTGACCTCATCGGAAAACTCTAGTTTTGTTCCCTTCAACACCGGTGCTACAAGTGTTAGCTTCCTACGACGTGTGAATGGAACAATAACCGTCTTGGTTGGATTGACGTTAAAGCCCTCCTCCTGACACCACCGATTGATGATATCATCATCATCATCGGTTGGTGATAAGTGGAGTGTTGAAAAAGTAACATTCTTCTGAATATCACAGAAAGCAAGCATTTGGCGTAACTTTACTGCTTCCATTAATTTTTCCAGACACGTTAAGTGTCTTTTTTCTCCGTATCTATACCATTCTTCCTATATACAATGAAACAATGAAACCCGCAGATCTCAAGATCCTCTCATCTCCCCAAAGACCCTCTCCATGGCCAGGACAAACGACCTCCTTCCGTTGCTCAGTTGGTAAGTCTTCCCCGATCGAGGGCGCACTCCGGCGACACTCGAAACACGTAGATTTCCCAGAAAGTATCGTTTCGGGCCCTTTGCCGATCCGGCTGTTCGCAGGCCAGTCCCTACAATCAATATTTCAAAATGTGAGCGCACCAGCGCCCTCAACTACTATGCCTCCACGATGGCACAGTTTCACCTCGACCGTTCAAAATGGTGGCGGTGGCTATTTGCTGCATCCTGGTCCTGTTGGCTGTTTTTATAGTGATTATTATAGTGGCCGGGCGAAGCATAGACGATGCCAAAACGAGGCATTAATAACGGAGTCTTCCAAGCAACATCCTCCACATAGGAATTGAGTAGGGAAGTGTCCACAACTTCAGACAGCCCAAAAACGGTGTGATCAAGTGCCCAGGTGTTTTCTCGCGAACTGTGATGGTTTTTAATCATTTACCAAGGAGTCCAGTGGACATATCAGTCCTTAAAATCGATATAATTTCCAAACAAAACAAAATCAGTATTAACAACTGTTCAGTCGAAACATAGTATCGACATAATATATTTTTGTATTCGATGAAAATTAACAAAATCAAAAGGAAGTGTATCTAATCCAGGAGTGAAATGGAGACAGCTGGAAAATGGAATAAAACCAGAAATGTAACAAATAAAATATATCTTGTATGCCTTCAATTTGACGAACTTCAGGGTGATTGTATGGATCAATTGAATGGTTGACATGAGGCGACGATTAAAGGACTTCATATCAACTTATTATTTGCACATAATCGAACTGACTTACTGTAGACAATAACTAATCTATGTAGATATGTTGAAACTTTACATGATCATTCTGGATCAGGTTCAAACTTGTTCGTAGATAAGTATTAGCTTCTATGTTTTCATCAGTAGATTAAACTGACTTCACTTGAGGAATCATCAATATCAAACTCTCCATACGGAAATAAGCCCTACATATTAATCCTACAAATAGCAACATAGCCAGTTATCCTTAGAACTTAGAGACAATCCCTTTAGCGTAACATCTAGTATACTTTCCAGTGATTCCTCAAGCGCAATTTTATATTTCATCGTAATCTGTCTGATTACAGGAAAGTGATATATGTCTTTCATTACATACTCATCAGTATTCTCATTCTTTTTTAACTTGAAATTTTGCGAACATCTTTTTACATGTCATGTTCCTGAAAAATTCAAAGCAATTTTGTACAGCCTTAACATAATGAAGAAAACATTGGCTTAAACAGTTGAACAGTTTTGTTGACTCAGAACGGTCAGAACTGATCTAATCTTCCATTAACAGGCATGGATCGTTGTGCTCAAATTTCTCAAGTATAAGTTGTCATTAGAATGTATAAAATGTTTTAGGCATTAGAGTTTAAGACTGTTGAATGTAATTCGCTGTTTGTAACTGTGTTATAACCAACTAGTGGCTTATATGGGTAGGTTTCTACATTTTAGACTGTAATAACATGTGAATTATTCATAGTGCCGATTGTTGTTTTTGATGTATTTAGGGAAACGTAATTTGTGAATTTTATATTTGTAATGTTATATACACGAAACAAATAAAACTATTTTATAGCACAGTCTTATATATAAATATTTTCCGCAATCTAAATATTACTACCATGAAAATAATGACCATTTGGACTAGAAAAACAGGCATACTAAAAAAAAATCCAAAGAATTTGCTAATGTTGTTACAAACACTACTGCTGTGTACTTTTCACTGACCTGATGGCTATCTCCAACAAAAACGTGTTATGAACGATAAACGAAGGTGTTAATCAAAATAAACTTTTGTTTTCCGAGCGATAAAATACATTTTCCACCATAACTCCAAGAGGTGAAGCAAAATAATTAAGTTACCGATTCATATCTTGAAAAAATCTTTCAATTCCACTTAATTCATCAATTTTATGAAAATCCATAGAAATTTATTTTAGATGATGCTACCAAAAATATTTCATCACTTCAGTAGTAAATAAACATATTATTATCTTTTCAATTATTTAACCGCTAGGATTGGTTAAATATCTGTCTTATGACATTTGATAATTAACTTTTGATATAATGTTTTGTGGTAGAGGTTTCTTCAGAACTGAAGATGGTGGAGTTATGCACCATTAGAATCAGAATTGAGCTGAAAATTTCAACCAGAACCCAGAACCCTTGAATCTTTCAAAACAGCTTATTTGTTCATGCATAGAGTTTTGGTCTCATTGAAATACCCTTTGAGCCGTTTCCATCACATTGCTAAATCTGTTCGACGTTTCGGCTAGCATTTGACAGCTGAATATCTGAAATTGCAATTGCAAAAAAACAAGAAGAAAAAAACAGAAACAGTGGGACGCAGAATAAATATCACTTTTGAGACGGTGAAATTCAACCAATTGCTCCTGAAATTCCATCGATATTCGGATAGAGCTCCTCTCTAACGAGAAGAATTTATCGAACCAGGTCTGGAGAGAAAACTATAGACACACAATATCTTGTACCTCATTGTGCCCCATAGATTCAAAAAAATCTATTTCGCTGCAACAAATGAGCTTAAATATCTATACAGGGCGTCTGTAAACGAATGCGATAGAGCTAGGGAGATTATCCTAGATGAAAATGAGCAGGGGTAGTTCATATGAATTTTTTTCGAAATCGACCTCCCTTCCGAGATACAGCCTCTGGAAGGCGATGATGAGTTGACAGTTTTCAATTTTTTTTAGCACTGAGTCATAAGTGAGTAGATATTACTCACACATTTTTTTCGATCCCATAACTTTATTATTGAGGGTTGAAAATAACAACCTTTTCTTTCAAAAATTGTTTTCGTGGGATAGATTTTCAAAAACTAAAATTATCTTATAGTTAACCATTCAATTCTGGAGAAAAAAGATCTGTCGCAAAATATTGATACAGTCGATACTTTTTTCGAAAAAAATAAAAACAAGCAGTTATGATCTCTGTTTATTCCATTCCATCGTATGTTCTAAAGAATTAATATTCTTAGATATTGTTCATGCTCAAAATTCGTTTTGTCAATTATGCTTATTGATTGGAAGAAAGTTCTATTTGTGAAATCAAAATATTATGGATATAATTTTCTTCCGGAAATTAGTGATTAAACCTTCAGAAAGATTTAAAGAACATCGTTATCTCTTGTCATGGATATACAATATCTTAGAATATAGTACATAGTTTAGTAATACGTTGCATGCGTTACCTTTAAGTTTGAATCCGTTTCTGGAGGATTTATTCATTCTATAGAACATGATGATGATAAGCAATTAACACGAAAACAATTTTTGAACGAAAATCATGGGGGGTTGTTATTTTCAACCCCTAATAATATATTTAAGAGATCTAAAAAAATGTGTGAGTAACATCTACTTAGTGCTTCACATTATGTATAGTTTTATGACTCAGTGTTTTCAAGTAGCCGTAAAAAAATTGAAAACTGTCAACTCGTCATCGCCTTCCAAAAGCTGTATCTCGAAAGGGGGTCAATTTCGAAAAAAAAAACATATGAACTAACCCTGCTTATTTTCATCGAGGAATCATCTCCTAGAGCCCCTCGCATTTGTTTACAGACACCCTGTATATTAAAATCAATTGCTGTTCGTTAGTCTCGCTAAAACTCGAGAACGGCTGAACGGATACATATTATCTCGGTAGTGAAATGGTCATGTAGGTCTAGAGAAGGTTTAAAAGGTGAGAAACGACAACGCTGGCCATAATAGTGTGCGCTACGTTGAATGTCACACGCTATGTTGAATAATTTTGACGGTGTGGACAACTATTATCAAATTTGAAATTTACAATTCTCCTGAAAAACCCTAGGTCTTTCGTGGAAAGGCACCGGACATGAAACCAGATTAGTATAAGAGTATTTTCTACAAATAACGTAGATAAATGGCATAACAACGTCAGCCGGGCCAGCTAGTTCCACAAATTTAATAAAAAACTTACGACAAAGTTTTACCAATGGAAGTGTCAGAGCATACGACCAGCCCCCTACTCGGGCATTTCTGCCAGGCAGACCCATCTGAAGCTTTCGGCATTAGTTGAGACCGTGCAAAATGCACATTCCCTTGTTCGCTAATCCCCGACAGTCGAGGGCACTCAGGGCCGCTCAAGGCGTTTCGCAGAAACCGAAAATCGTCGTAGGCAGAAATAAATCAGGGCTTGGAGTAACCAAAAGCGTCACATGTGCCATTACGGCGGGTAAGGTTGAATGGGATCCGTGCCCAGTGGCTATGAAAATAGATAAGAACCCGCAGCCCTGAAAGGGCACTACTGGTAGCCTTTGCGGCCTCCAGATTTTCAGTTAGCGCCATTAAGAGATCTGGCTGACGTTCTGGCAGATGCCAGAGATTTCTTGGAATCGCACGATGTGAAGGGATGTCGGTGAAGGTTTTCGATCATCGTGGAAATTCACTTCGAAAATGTTCGTACAAAACTCAAGGAATACAATATTTATTTAAACCTTCAGAAAGATGTAAAGAACATCTTTATCTACATACAATATCCTAGAATATTCATTCTATAGAACATACGATGAAATGGAATGAACAGTATTCATAACTGCTTATAAGTTTTTATTCCTTCCAAGAAAAGAATCGACTGTATCGAAATTTTGCAGGAGACTTTTTTTCTCCAGAGTTGATTGGGAAACCATAAGAGAATTCTATTTTTCGAAAATCTATCCCACGAAAACAAATTTTCAACGAAAATCATAGGGGTTGTTATTTTGAACCCCTAATAATAGAGGTATGATATATAAAAAATGTGTGTGAGTGGTATTGCTTCAGTGTTTTGAGGAAACCGTGAAAAAATCAAAAACAATCAACTCGTCATCGCCTTCCAAAAGCTGTATCTTGGAAGGGGGGCCGATTTCGAAAAAAAATCTTATAAACTAGCCCTGGTAACCACTACTGGTAGCCTTTGCGGTCTCCAGATTCTCAGTTAGCGCCATTAAGAGATTTGGCTGACGTTCTGGCAGATGCCAGAGATTTCTTGGGATCGCACGATGTGAAAGGATGTCGGTGAAGATTTTCGATCATCGTGGAAATTCACTTCGAAAATGTTCATTCAAAACTCAATAAGGAATCCAATATGGTGGAAAAGTCTGACAGGGTCAGAATCAAAGCTGGGTCGATGTCTTGAGCTTGGTGCTCGTAAAAGCATTCGAAGAATTTTTGTGCTCGTCATTATCAACCCCTAATATTAAAGTTATGGAATCAAAAAAATTTCGTGAGTAACATCTACTCAATGAACCATATTATGTATTGTTTTATGACTCAGTGCATTTTGGACTCATAAAAAAATTAAAAACTGTCGACTCGTCATCGCCTATCAACTGCTGTATCTTGAAAGGGGGGTCGATTTCGAAAAAAAATTATATGAACTACCCCTTATTTTCATCTAGGAATCATCTCCCAAAGTCTCTCGCATTTTTTACAGGCACCCTGTATAAAGCCGGTGCTTAAATCTTGGTACTTAAAACTGTCGGAACATGAAAATGACGCTCCTTCTTGTGCTTGGAATAGAAAGTTAACTAAAATATTAATTTCTCTTCGGGTTCCACTTTAATCGATATTATTAATCATTTCTTGCATAAAACTGGAACAAAAAATTATATCGCCATAGGCTGGACTATCTACAACATGCCCTTTTGTTTCCTACACCTATTTTGATAATGCAAACAAATTATTAAGGCGAAACCTATCTTAAGAAAGTCTATGAAGGCATGCAAGCTTTTCGATCGCTCGTTCTACGTAAACGAGTGCTGATTCGCGTAATTTCAGAATTTTTTAGCATAAAATGGTCTCCAGCGATAGGATTCGACTCCCTGATGACGAATCTGTGGTCAAATTTAATTTTGTCTATGGGGCCGTCCGGCCGTTAGCTCGATAATTTTCGAAGGGATTGTCCTAGAGACTTGTGATTTTCAGGGTGAGTTTGGTTCCTTAATGCCACTGTTAAATTCGTTACCTAGCCAAACCGTACAGGATGTTCCATAATATATGGTTATTAAATTTTTTTCTTCAATATCTCAAACGAAACGCAAGCAATGGAAATGAAAATTTGCGGCCACATGCAAAATGCTTATAATAGGCCTCATGCAAAATTTTGTGTTCATAGTGTTAACAGATCCATCGAAAATTCAATTGGAATATTGAAAAAAAACAATCTTTATATTTCCATATTTATTCTGTAAATGTAGATTGCTATTCTGAATTTCAAGAAGATGGCATCAGAACCATAGAATTATTTATTTTCAATTATTGATTTTTACATATTTCATTTTTTGAATCATTTCTAGAATATTATTTCGATCGTGCTGTGATTTTGCACTCATACGAGTATACTTAGGATGAATTTCAATTCCTACACAAAATTTTGAGGTCATAGCATTATTGCTCAGGTATTTTCTTGAAAATTTTCAGTTCTCATTAGCACAAGTGTATTTTTATATATATATCAGGAAGTTATTTACATCAAACTGTTGAATCTCGTGATGAAACTCAACACGATGATGGGGTTTCCATGTTCAGTGTATCCATAATGCAATGTCCATTTATTAACTCAAATAGCGAATTCATTTGATGGTTGCAGCTACGATGAATGAACTATGAAATTTACAATGGTGGGATCAAAATATACACTTCTTACATTTTAATCTAATTGGGGTTTTCGTGATGAATATGAATGCTCACTGAAGTTTTCCCCATCGACATTTATTTCACGTCTAATGATTTTCTGCCTTGGGTTTTAATTATTCTGTTCATTTCAAACTATCTGAAAGGTTCGAAAACTTTAAAACATCGGAAAAGGCGTTCCAATCAATAACTGACTGAAATCTAGCTGTTTCAAAAGTTATTATTGGATCTACCAACAATACAATAATTGTAAACATACATAACTATATGAGAAAGGTCTTCTCTGCATGGAAGAGCTCATAATTTTTGCTTTATTTCTTAAATATAAGACATATACAATATTGCATTTACCATCACCAGAAAAAGACCTTGTCCAGTCTTTAATGCGAGATATCTGATCCATCATAAGAAATGGGATTTTCCAGGGTTTTAAAAGCTTTATTACCTCTCTAGCCTCGAACATGGACCAATAAAAACTGTACAAGCGTGTTTACGATCTCATTCAATGCCTGTTTTCAATGATAAATAGGGATTTTTCGTTCCAACTATTTCGTACTATCCGACATATGACGGAATATTAGTTGTCATTTTATGATGAAGTTATGATGAAATCATAAATCATATATTGGTAACTGTCGAGTTCAAATTTATGTCAATTTTTATTAGCTTTTGTATGTTCGTATGATTTGATTCATTGGCGATGCATTCTCTTCAACTGGCCAAGTCGAAAACAATATTAACATATTGATCGAAAATGAAAATACTATCTCGTTTTTGACATTCAATAATGGGGAAAATTCGCTACGATAAAATCATCAGAATTATAGAAAGAAGAAAAATGAACCCAAATAATCACTGGAAGAGAACAAATTGAAAAAAATCTCAGTTTCTCATTTATCTTCGGGGACGGTAAGAGTAACACTAGCTTTTCGTTTGAAAAAATTGAGATAATTTAGGTAAGCATAGTTTGATCGTATGCCAACTGGTCGATTTTCATGAATACGTAAGGGCTCAGTGCGAAAATTCAAGTGGAATTAAAAAATATGAAAGCAGAGAACAGTACTAATCGATTAAAATAAACGAATATCGAACTCCTACATCGCAGCTAGTCTCCTCAACTTTCAAAGAACATGCAAAGAGGTTATACAGGTTTGGAAAATTCCTTGGGAAGCCTAGGATTTCACGTGCAAATCTGCAAGGTGCTCCAGTTTCAATGGAACAGTGGAAGAATCGGAACATCAGTACGATGCCATATGGAAAACACATCAGAATATGCAGAACGAATGCTGAAATCGTGGTGGGGATGCTTTGGACTGGCTTTCCGCGATATGCGATTCAAATAATTTTATCAGTTAGAAGGAAAAATTCAAACAATAGAATCGTATCGATTCGATTTGAATGTGATTATTATAATTCTGTTCTATAGTATGCGAGGAATTCATTTGCCACAATAAATGTAAAAAAGAGTTTCCTCAATTCGCTCCGCTCACGCGTTAAAATATTGTGACCATTAATCGCTGTTTTTAATAACCTAGTTGATTGAATAACTATCATTATTTGAATTTTCCTTCTAAATTGATCATAATTGATTTGCGGAGAATCTAATTACTTTTCAAACTGATATGCTCTCACGCTCTCCATGTTTAGAATGATAAAATTATTTGAATCGCGCATCTTTGACCGCCAGTCTGAAGCATCCCCACCACGCAGCGTTCGTTCTGCATGTCCTGATGTGTTTTGCATATGGAATACCACTGATGTTACGATTTTTCCACTGTTCCATTGGAACCGGAGCGACTTGGAGATGTCCACGTTAAATCCTATGTTTCCTAGCGAATTCTCCAAACCTGTATAATCCAGTGCGAAACAGTGGTCTGTGGATGCTTTGTAAATACTTTACACGTTTACGGGACCAGGGGGGTGATTCTTGAATAATGTCGTATTCGCGATTCAACGATTGTCGACCAACTTCCCTACTAAGTTGGTCGACATTTGTCGATTCGCGAACAGGACTTTCAAGAAGAGACCCCTTGCTTTGAAATATGAGTTCCCAGTATTGATATTTGTTGATTTGAATTGATTGATATGACTCTCCACTCTGATATTTTATACTGGTTGATTATTTTCTCTTGAGTTTCTTGAACTCTCCACTCTGATATTTTATACTGGTTGATTATTTTCTCTTGAGTTTCTTGAATAATAGGTTTATAGATACTTGTTATTCATATAATGATGAAGATATTAAACTGATTCGTCTTGAAAATTCCCGAAATATACGACTCAAAAATCATTAATATCGGAAACAACTTTTTAGTGCCGTCTGAAAGAACTTTCAAGGTAATAGTTGTTCTCAATACTGAATAAAATTATGATAAACCTATTGAGAATGAATGAAATTCATGAATATTTATGCAGTAGCTTATTGATTGTTTCCTATAAGGATTGTTATAGTCGAGGTGATATACAGGTTTGGAAATTCACATCTGAAACATACGATATACAATGCATCAGACAGAGAATTCTTCCGTCCAGTTGCCCAGATGAATAGACGAGACAATCACTTGCTGTAACACACTGAGTTCAGTTGTCTTATTTCTTTATTCTAGTTTTGTCTCTCTCTTATCGTTTAGAGGAGCGTAATTCTTTAGTATGGTAGGCAACAGTAAATACTTGAATCGAGTATTACGGGCAGCCTGACCAATTAAAAATTCTATACGTGTAGTTCGGGTTCCCTACCATACTGCGATAAGAGAGAGACGAGACTAGATTATCGCAGTAAGACAGTTGAATTCATTCAGTTATCGCACTTCATTATCTCGCCTATTCATCTGTGCAACTGTAGGGAAGAATTCTCTGTCTGATGCCTTGTATATCGTATGTTCTCGATGTGAATTTCCAAATCGGTATAAATGACTCCGGTTCTTCAGGAGTTTAGAGTATAAACAAACTGACAAACACAATCTTCAGTTCACTTCGTCCTCACTTGTCTCCAAGACCAAACATCGAATTGATTCTTTGAGTTTAACTTCAATCAGTTCAATGTTTCATTCTACGAATTGCAGGCAAGACCAGATATTTATCTTCAGAAAACCTATTTGTCGGTTTCCCGAGTTCTGAAAAATAAAGTTGAAATTAGATCCATCAATCTATCTAGAGGAGATTGGAGAAAGTTTGTTATTGATGAACTAGTTTTCATGTCATCAATTGGTAATTGAAACTTCCCTGATGGAAAGTGTATCAGCATTTTAGATGAAATATCTGCAGTACCTAATGCACTCAGTGATAATAGTAGGGGAGCCCACGTAGCTAAATCGGGATTTACTCGAGCGTCATAGAGACCTATAGGGTTGCGAACCTTAGATGATAAGAAGGAAAAATTATAGATAATATCCACCTTTCAATCGGTGGGGTAAGCGGCTATAGGTATTCAAAAATGTTACAAAAAAAACTGTTACAACTATTTACTCGAGCGCGTCAGATATTGATAGTACACATGTCCTACGTATTTCTAAAAATGTACGAATGTTAATCTGATCGTTTCCATGGTAGGGGTGGTAGTAGGTACTAACGTTGAAAATGAAGAAAAAAATTGATTTATTCGAGCGCCTCAGATTTTTTGAGGGCATGATAAGTGAACTCAACGAACAAAGAACCTGCATAATAATCTGACGATTTGGATGCGACGCAAACCTCGCAATCATCATCAATATGTGCAATAAACTTTGCCAAATATTTTCGTAGAAATTTTTGAGTCGACAAATTCTGTACTATACTATAACATAACCTGCTCTCTTATTTCTGAACGTGTGAATAATAATTCATTTTCACTATCTGAATTTATCTATTCCAGGCAAATATTCACATTAATTATCACCTCAATTTGAAAAATCAGATTTACTCAATTGATATTTCTCAGCTCAACAACGTCGATTCATTCCAAAATATCTCAAAAATAAATATCTTCTTTTTCTACAGCCTATCAGTAAGTGATTCTTTGGCTTCTACCTCACATAACTCATTAATGAATTATGATAACTCACATCTCTTTGACGGTACTTTTAATAACCCTAAAGAAGTTGAATAATGGATATATTATTTAACTGTTGTAGTTGAAATACATTTCATTGTCCATGAAAATGGATAATCTTTATAAGTAAATATACAGAATTCGTCAACATTATGAAACAAATTCATTTTCTCAGAAGAGAAGTATTTGGCAACAAAATCCGGAAACAGGTCGATTTCTGTTTCATTTTTGCCAAATTTTTATTCATTTCTGAAGAATTTTTGTTGCACCCTGTGCCATTCTCATCAACCCTCCAAATTTATCGTAGAGAGAAAGTGGATCATATGGTACTTTGTGTCTTTGTGCAGAAATTTTCAACCTCTTTAACCCCCTGTGTAACACTACGCTTCAGTTAGGATCTCAAAAAACATTTTATCGAAAAATTTCAACTTCAGTTAAATGTTACTATAAACATAACTGAGGCGCAGCATACCAATTTTTCACTCGAGGGGGTTGAAAGTTGTGCATGAACGAACTGAAATTTTCTTTTTGCCCAATTGTCTGTTATTCATGAAGGATGCCAAAACCATTATTATGAATAATAATATGTCTGTTATCCATTTTATTTTCGCTTTTCAATATGTTATTTTATAAATTTGTTATTTTTCAGAGTGCGATCAGACGTTCGTGAGCCGATTGGGGGGGCCAACGAACGGTACCTTTCATGCTCCGGAGTTTGTCAACCCCGCGGTCATTCTCGACAGTGCGTTTACACTTTTCTGGCGGGACCTGGCCAAAGGGTGCAGATAGTCTTCACCTCGTTTTCTTTGAGGGGATCGCCACCGGAGTGAGTATAAGAATATTTTAAAAATTATGCCTTCAAGCCGAAAATGAAGGACAGGCTAAGCAAAATTATTTAGGCAGGTAAATATAATTTCGATTTGTATAATCAAATCCGAAATTTTATGATGATCTGTCCATTCGTTTGAAATTTGATTAATAACTTTCCATAGGGTATGTAGTTACACGTCGTTAAAATATTGATCCCTACAAAACTAACAACATAATTTTTCTGCCACAACAAGACTAAACTTGATGTTATCACTAGATGTGCTGTTTTTCTTTTTTTGCACAAATAATCATTGTTCTGAACAATTTTTCGTGACGTGCGACATAAAATTTTTCATGTGAAATATCTCTCTGTTGATAATATATTAGGCAACGAAATTCAATAGTGCTATCGAGAAAATTTTTGGGACAAAATTCTGGTGGTATTAGATATAAAAATTTCAATTTATTTTTATTTTGTATCTCGTTTTCTCTCTACTCGATGATGGCCAAACCGTTTCAAAAACATTAGAAATAAAATATTGGAACTTTAGGATATATGGAGCAGAAAATATAGATCGAAACCTTCGGTAACCCAAAATTGTGAATATGATCATATAATTTGCTGAAGCATGAGATGGTTTCAGAAGAGTCATGAATCATTTGAAACGGCAAACAATAAATGACATAATTTATTAGTCCTTCTTATTGAATTCCTTCAAGTCATGAAAATTATTTTTTTCACTCGAATATATCATTTTCAAGAGAAATTTTAATGATTTAAATAGAATTTTACATAAACACTGAAAATAAATACAATCAACTTCAAATTTGTTCGTTATCTAGAAAAAACTATTGAAACAAAACAATTAATATTAGGAGTTTTTTTCATCCTAATGCAAATACTGATATTACTTCGTTATTATTCAGAGATGAAACGATATTGACCTGAAATCAATATCGAATAAGACATATGAGCAAAGAATTTTCCTGTACCTTACCAACGAAATGCATACGCCACTCCTATTAATGCTCAGTAGTTTTTTCTGAATTATCTCGTATATTTATCGTCGAAGAAAATGAAGATGAGAATTGGTGGTAAAAAGTAGATTCAGACTGTGCAGACGGTCGATAGACATAATCCGAAAAAGAGCGAACCATTCTGAAAAGACTTCACACGAACTGTTTCCACCTTTCTAGATTCAAGCCAGGCAGTATCCCTCATCTTCCGCAAGGTATTTCCACAGGGAGTTGAGTGGTTTTCCAAGTATTTCAGAAGATATTTAGATGCACATACACGTGTAGGAAGATTCTGCATATTTGCCAAGATAGCAGGCAGCATGGCCTACTTTGTGACATCGTCGCATTGGCGTATAAAGTATATGAGAATATTAAATTCGGTGACATAACGCTGGCCTGAAACAATAAAAAAAATGGATTTTATTGATCGAAGAAAACTTGCCGAGTAGGTGTTTCGACAAATAACATGAGGTTAATTGACAGATAATGCTATTTGTTATTTTTTGAATGAGAAAATCATTTTGCCAGCTGTATAAACTTCTGGTGATGGAAGGATTTTTGAAACCTGAATAAGGAAGGCCGAACACCGGATTCAAAATATAAGATAAATATATATCAAAAAATTTTCAAAACTGTAGCACATAGTATTGTGAATTGTTTTCAGTAATTTGTGCTCGGCCTAGTTTAATTATACAGGTTGATTAGGGAGGCAAAATTCAATTAGAATATTGTCAAGAAGACTCTTTCCATAAAAGGATTTCCGGTTTGTGAATCAAGATTGATATACTGAATGTTCATGCAAAATTTCGAGAGGATCGCATCATCAGAACCAAAATTTTGCAGTAAAATGTTCAATGCCAAATCAAAGCACTACGCAAAAATTTGTAGCAGTTGAGTTTATACAACCATAGAAAAGTCTGCCGTTACATCGAAAAAGAATGAAACCAATTGAAATTAAATTTCACGGCCACATGCAAGATGCTCATAATAAGCCTCATGCAAAATTTTGTGGCTATGGTGTTAACAGAACCATTAAAAAATCGATTGGAATATTGAAAAGAAGAATATTTATATTCCCATAACAAGATAACCGATTCGAGTGAAATTTATTTCATGAATGAAGATTGATATACTGAATGTTTATGCAAACTTTCAAAAGGATCGCATCATCAGAAACATAGAATTCAGTTTTTTTCAAATTATGATCTTTTTCGAATAATTTCAAGTTTGTCAATTCGATCTAGCTAAAATTCGCAGTAAAATGTTAATCGCCAATTCAAAGCAATACGCAAAAATTTTTGGGAGTTGCGTTGATACAATCATAGAAGGGTCTATCGTTACATCGAAAAAGAATTCTAATATTGCCATGAAATACTTTTGGATTGAAATGAAACCGAGTTTGAGGATGTAAATTGGCGAAGTGAACGATCTAGCAAAATTTTCAGGTAATACCTAGCCTTATTATTTTTTCAACCCTGATTTCTATATAAACTCTTCACTTTCCAATCGGCCTGGTCCTACTGTAATTATTTCATTTTTTACCAATTTCTAACTTTTCAAACATGTCTGTAAGGGCTATTCGTGATGATAATTTGAAAAATATCGTTATTCAAATGCAGAATCTTACGTACGCACGTAAAATTAAGCGCTGTAGAAATGTTAATAATAGTACTAAGCTCAAGTAGGATTGAATGAAAATTGAAGTATTATTAATACTGTCATCTTCTAACTTATGCAAACATAAGCCTTCATGTACGACTAATGATGATTTAAGCTCTGTCAATACAATATCATACTCCAAGTCAACTTTGAATCTCTTCTTCGTCATTATAGAAATGAAGCTATACCGTATTCCTTAATTGTCTTCAAATATTGAAGACTTCTTGAAGAAAATTGCCCCCAATTTGGGGAGAGTCATGTTAAATATACATTTAATTTGAAATAATTCGGGTCATGGAACATTCGCTTTCATAGCAATAAAAATTTAAGAAAGCCCTGGGCAGGTGCTTTTCAGCGCTTATTCATTGTGGGAGTAACGAAGCTTTGTATAGGACTTGATATTGGTCCTAAATAAATGCAAAATCTCAGCACGATCGGAATGATATTCTAGAAATTATTCAAAAACTGAAATATCTAAAAACTAAATTCTATGGTTCTGATGATGCAATCTTCTTGAAATTCTGCTTGAACATTAAATAGGTATATCAATCTCCATTCACAAAATAAATTTCACTCGAATCGGATATCATGCTATGGAAATATAAAGATTTTTTTTTAATATTACAATTGAATTTTCCATGGTTCTGTAGAAACTATGGTAACAAAATTCGGCGTGAGGTTTATTATGAGCGTCTTGCATGTGGCCGCAGAATTTCATGTCGATTGCTTTCGTTTTGTCTGAGATATTGAGGAACCAAAAGTTTGAATGGCCTCATTTTATAGAACACACTACGATTTGGCTTGGTAATGAACTTAACAGCAACATTTGGGAACTGCAATTACCATGAAAATCTCAAGGACTTTCCTCCGAAAGTTATCGTGCTTACGGCCGAACGGCCTAGCCGCCTAGCGGACAAAATTGAATTTGACCACGGATTCGCCATCAGGGAGTTAAACCCTATCCTTTGAAACCATTTTTGGTTTAAAATTTGAATTTCACAGATATTCGGCACTCGTTTAAGTAGACGAGCGCTCAGAAAAAAATGTATCTTTGAATGGCCGTAGCACACCCCATCTGAATCGAATAAATGAATATTTTGTGAAATCCCATTTTAACAGTTCTATCGTGATATCGAAAAAAAAGAAAAGTTCTATCGTGAATTTCAATTCTCAAAGGCTTCAAGACTAAAGCGATTGATGAAACCTGAATGAAATGAACCTGAATTGAATTATATCTGAAAACTGCACTGAATCTAATGATCATCTATAGAAAACTACCAATTCTCATCATCTTTTTGTGTTGGTTGTATAATGAAGCAAATGCGCTAAATGAAGTGGTCAATAGGGAAATAGGCTGCCGAATGAATTGTGATTTATTCAGCTTAAGTGTAGTTGTCGATGTTTAGTCGATGAAACGCATTTGAATTTGTGTTTGTGATATGAAATCGCCATGCAGTTCATAGAGTTTATTTAATGCGAAGTGATCATCCATCATGTCTAGAATGGACACTCTGTTTTTTGTTGAAAAATTCGCAAATCTCTCACGAATAAAAAATATGGCTACATAATTCGAAGTCGTATGTTTCTGTTCATTTTTAATTATTGAATTTGTGTCGGAGGATACAAGAGAGAGATTTACGGAGAACATAGAATCAAACGTTAACATACTAAAAACCTTATCAATTGATTGAAATATTTATAAATAAATGAGCTGGTGTTTGTATAACTGAAAGAGTTGTCATTGTATACTAGGTAGATAACTACTTAAGATTCTCTTAGTTACTTTTTTTGGTCTATGTGGTACATAAACAATCTGTTGTTAATTTTTTTCTCGAAAAATATTAATTTCACAAGAAATAAAGAACCTTGGTTTGTTGAGAACTAATCAATATAATTTCATTGTAGAATATAAGTATGATAGAAAACTCTCTTCAACTCTGGATAATTGTTGCTCCAATAATTTACGAAGGGACTCTAGGCTAGGCTGAACTTGTTGTGTCAAATGTTCCTAGCTTCGTACAAAAAAAATAGATTCATTTTATATCGGCGTCCCAAGGTGATTGGTCTATTAGATTATTATGAAAATTTCCAGTGTTGCCGGATGTACGACAACTTTGTTATTTTAAATGGGACATCCGGTATTTCTATCTTTTTATGATACTTCATCAAATATTGAATCTACTCACTCTTACTTTCTCCTACCTATCTTAAACGGGTTTTGAGTTATGAATAATTTTTCGAAATCTTAGATCAAATTGGCGTGTTACGAAAATGACTCTAGTTCGCTCAACATTTGAGATTTAAGTCAGAAATTTAGCAAGTCATTAGATATTGCTCTGATCTATGCCACTGCTTTTGAACTACAGTTGTCAGTTATACAGGATGAACCAAAAAAATCATCATTTGCCAAGTCTCAAAATCGTAAAAAGTATGTTTTTTCAAATTAGACACCCAGTATATTTTCAAGCTTTTGGAGTCAGTATAACACACTCTACAGTTTTTCTGTTCACGTCCCTATACCTATCTCATCGATTTTGTAACTTGGCAAATTATGATTTTTTTTCGTCCATCCTGTATACTTGACAACTATAATTCAAAAGCAGTGACATAGATAAGATCCATATCTAATGACTTGCTAAATTTCTGACTTAAATCTCAAATATTGGGTGAACTAGAGTCATTTTTGTAACACGCCAATATGATAGTTGATAGTTTACAGAGGGGTTACAGTCCACTGCGACCTTAAGGTCTATTGTGCCCCCTTACAGAGCTGTTCTGGCCAAAAACCTTCACAGCTCGCCTTCCACGCCAATATGATCTAGAATTATAATAATTAATAACTCAAAAAACCATTAAAGATAGATAGGAAAACGTAGGAGTGAATAGATTTAATATTTTATGGAGTATCATAAAAAAATAGAAATACCGAATGTACCATTAAAAATAACAAAGTTGTTGGAAAATTTTCGTACATCCGGCAACAATGGAAATATGATATTATTAAAAAATGAACCTTACATGACCAAATATCGATCCAAAAAAATTGAAATCTTTAACATCAATAGTTTCCATAATAATCTGATTGGCCACTCACACTGGACACCCGATATAATATCAGAAAAAAATTGTTACAAACTCCAACACCAGGTCGTTTATCAATCTGCAATATTCGAGGACTTAACGTTTGATTCTGACTTGATATTGTATAAGCACCTTAGGTCAATCCACAGAGACAACTTCTTAGACGTATTTGGCGCATGCTCACAAGCTTTCTCGTCAAAACGTCTCACCTAATAGAAAAGTTCAACAGAATTTTTTAATATATTGAGACTATTCTCCGCTCTGGGATTTGCCTATTTTAAACGTTATTGCGAAGCACGTGTTATGACTGATTGTTAATTATTGTTGCTGCTCCTGCTGCCACAGTGGAGCTGCCGTTGGAGACCTTCCTTCGTGAGTAAATTCTCCTTGATTCTTTCTATCTACCCCTCACATCCCTTACAAATGCTTCTGCTCTGGATGCTCTTGTTGTGAACAGTCTACACTCACAAACTAAATATATGGGAGACTTTTTCAAAATTGAAATTGAAACTTTCTGATAAAAAAGGCATTCAACTTGATCTACAAAAAATTATGAGTATGTTACAATAAGTGAAATCTTCTTAGTCCAAAGATCCCAGGGCTACCAGACGATTTACTGACGATCGAAATGTGGACGAATGAGTAGTGTTAGTATGTAATAAGAACGCATTGTCATCTGGTACCTTGGTATGACGACCCATTTTTCAGGTTTCATGTCATCAAGGTACATAAAACATTATTTACCTCAAGTGAATTCTCTAGCTTATTTTCATGTATATTTTAGACACTGTCCTCAAAATTAGCAGTATTGCTTCACAGCAGTAACTACTTAACTTCTGATAATTCTGATGCCTCATGTTCAATTGACAACTACACTCACCGGAAAAATAATCGATCCACTCAAAAAATCGTTTGTTACTTCATAAATATGTTTTTTAAAGTCCGATTCGATTGATTTTTTCAATTGTATGTATATTTTTCTTTAATCAATCATCAGTTTCGAATTTCAATAAAAGTCGACGTACGTCATTTTATACATTTTTACCCAAACTTTAGAAATATCTTTGGTGTGTTCCAGTTGTTCCACCGTGTGATTTCCTATCTTATCATCAAGACACATCTTCTCTTGACAATTTAATTCTTCATTTATAACAAATCTCAATTGTTGTTAAGGATACAGGGTTTTCAGAGCAACATTAACCACCACAATTTCGCAATGGCTATGAAAGTACTTTCACAGATTTAACCGTAAATCCGAACGTTTTAAAAATAAACTGAACACTGAGTGAAAACATACAACAAGAGAAGTTTTGGCGAGACATGTTGTTCCGTATGCATCGTTTATTGGAAACGATTTCATGTTAATGCTTTATAATGCCCGACCGTATAAACCGCCTCTGGCTAGGATTGCAAGGGAGTATTTAGCAGAGGCTGATATCCAAGAATTCACCTGGCCTGCTCTAAGCCCAGACTTGAAACCAATTGGGCAGGAAAATTCGATTTCGCGTACCAACTCCTGAAAATTTGCAGCAGCTCAGTGATGCTCTAATTGATTCAAAACCTTAATGAGGACCTGTCGAGACGAATTGCACCTGATATCTGCGTCTGGGCGAAAAACCCGTTATGTTTTTGACTTAGTTTTCAGTTTATTTTCATTAGGTGAGAATTTAAGGTTTAATTTGTTGATGTGCTCTTGTAGCCTTTTTTTGAATTTTATTGTTCTACTGAAAACCCTGTATCTTTAACAAAAATTGAGCTATTGTTATAAATGAAGAATCAAATTGTCAAGACAAGATGTGTCTTGATGATGAAATAAGAAATCACACTATGGAACAAGTGGAACACATCAGGGGTGGTTTTAAAATTAGGGTAAAAACAATGATTTTGTTTCACCCTGCATAAAATGACGTGCGCCGAGTTTTCTCGAAATTTAAAACTAGTGATTGATTAAGAATGAACATACCTACAATGGATAAAAACTCATTGGAATCGGACTTCAAATAACTTATTTATGAACTTATGAACTTCATCGATCATTTGAGTGGATCGTTTATTTTGCCGGTGAGTGTATTTTAAAATAGTTGCCAGTTGGTCATATAACATCAGAATTCTCTTGAAGTCGAGTAATTATTCTGGAAGCTTTAAAGCGTCTGAAAAGCCGTACGGCCAACGTAAAGTGTCTGGGAGTATGGACCACTTATTTTTGTTTATATTGCCTAAAACATACTCAAAAATCAGCTCGAAGAATTTACACAAGTTGAGCGATGTTTTTCTGTACCTTGATTACCTGATACCTGAAAATTGGCCGTGTAATCAAGCAAGCAGTTAGGCATTTCATCCTAGTACATACTGACACTACTCAATCGTCCACATTTCTTCATTTGGAAAATACGCGACGTCTGGTGGCCCAGGAATCTGACTCTGTAAGACAAAATATCATCATGTAACTTTTTAATTGAAAAGAGAATATTTTATATCAATTGAACTTCAAAAGCTCATGTATATGCATTAATAAAGTGAGAAATTTCTTTAGTGGTTATTCGTTTCATCAACTTGAAATGAGTTTTTTTTCTCGAAAAAGCTAAAATGAGTAAACTTTTCTTCCATGAAAAAAAGATGCACCGAGCAAGATGAATACTTACTTGCAAAATGGAGAACACTTTTTCTCTTTCCGATACTCTTTGAATGTTGCATGAATTTTGCGTACATCTGTTTCCTCCGTAATTTCCGTTTTATGTTTTGTGCACTTATGAGTATCTGAAATGACACTCATTCTTTTGGATTTGGTAGGTATTATGCATGATACGAATGTTATTCCTCATACTGTCAATATTTCGAATCACTTGGAAGATTCTGTAATTTTTGCATCATATAGATTATTCCAGTCTGAACTAATACCGAAAACCTGGAAATAGGCCAGCATTAATCCAAACCAAATATTAATCTTACCATACATTAGTCTGGTGCTTTGAATGAAAAGTTTGGGTATCTGCATGGCTCAATTCTTGGACCACTTTCATCAATATCTCTAAATTTTCCTTGCGAATCTTGAACTAAATTCTTCCTGAAGCCTTTAACACCTATCAGTTCGATTTATCTAACTCCATACGTCTGTATCACAGCTGCGTCCACGAGTATATGGATGTCTATTCAGAAGTGGTTCAACCAGATGCTGCTGAATTGATCAACTCTCCGTTTGGTGGAAGGTACTGTGGTCCCATACCACCGAGACTGAGGGTATCAATGTACAGGACTTTAGCGTTGGCTTTTTACACCGACAAGAACGTCTCATCAGCTGATTTGTTTACTGTGTAGATACAGCTTTATAAACGACTGTGAGTATCTTCTTCATTTAAGAAACCTCATTCATCATGAAAAATTTCATATTTATAGCACCTTTAGTAAATATAAGACAATTAGTCACTATTTGAAAAATCACTTTTGTTTCTTCAACATATGAAAACAGAGTAAAGAGGAAAACTGCTTTATAATTTTCACTTATTGTTATCCCAAAATGGAATAAAGAAACGGCACAAGCTCGCAACGCTGAATGTTGTTCGCGTTCATAAACAAATTATCCTTGATTATAGTTTTCGTTTTATGTATTTTTTATGTAAGCTCATGATCCGAACGAATATACAGTGTGTCAAACTTCGAGGGAAGATTATACGAGTGATTTGCAACAAAAAATGTCATATATCATATATGTATGGTAAAAATTTTGACAGTTATTCTTCAGTTTAACATCTCTTGATTTCACGAAATGGTTCGAGTTTTTTCCATAAAATGATCATTGGACAGTTATCCTGGTAGTCCCATCAAATTTGACTACATATTCCGAAAGAGCAATAAATTTCCATAATATAAGAGTTTTTTCTGCACACATACTTCGCAGAAAAAGCTCTTATAGCGGGTGTGGTAGAGAGGTGAATACCACGATTCTGAAGATAAGAAAATTAGTCCTATTTTTCCAAAAGTTTTTCGATGAATTATTAGTAATTATGTGTTTTTTCCATTAAAAATACCTCATTTAGTGTACTTTCGAATGACATATCAACTTTTGTGTTAGCTGCTCATCCTCCGCCACAACATCATGGCTGACATGGTAATAACGAAAAAGTCCAAAAATTCCGAACCTAAATTTGCTTTATCTTGAAGCTCTTCGTGATAAAATTTTAATGCTATTTCATAAAAATCATCAATTCATCTTGAATCAAAAATAAACGAAAAAATGAATCTCCTTCTTCAATACATTTGAAACATCGTTTCGCATCATAGCGTTTTTGTAGCATTTCTACACCACACAATGTTTTTCTGTCGGTGAGATCCTTCCGAGTCTGAAAGCGATTTAAATGTACTTTTTCTTTCAAAGTATTCTTGACATAAAAATCCAAAGGCATCAGGTCGGGGCTCCTCGGTGGCCAGCTGACTGTGTCTTCCAATCCTAAATTATTCTGGACCACCTACAAAATGTCAGTCTGATCACAGCATCTACAGGCAACAAATAAATTGATGATTTCCATAAAATTACATTTAGATTCAATCACGAAGTGCTTCGAAATAGAGCAAATTTAGGTTCGGAATTTTAGACTTTTTCGTTGTTATCATGTTAGCCATGATATTATGGCGGAGGATGAACAGCTAAAAAAGTTGATATGTCATTCGAAAGAACGCTAAGTGAGGTATTTTTCAATGAAAAAAAAACGTGTGCATAATTATTAATGTTTCATCGAAAAAAAACCATTGGAAAAAAGGACTAATTTTGTTAACTTCAGAATCGTGATATTCATCTCCTCACCGCGCCCGCAATAAGAGTTTTTTTCACACAGGCTCTCTTATCTTGTAACAAATTTATTGTTCTTTCTGAAAATGTAGTCAATATTGATGAGACTACAAGGAAAACTGAATAATAATCATTTCAAAGAAAAAAATAGAAACATTTGGGGAAATAAAGAAATGTTGAATATCTGTCAACATTTGAACCATATATTATATGATATTGTTTGTTGCAAATCACTCGTATAATCTCGCCTTGAAGGCAGAAGGCATCTCTAGGTTTATTTTTTGCTCTGAGCTCACAAACAATGAAATATAATTTATAAACAGACAAACTCTTAAAATGTCCCGTTTCAGCTGAATACGAGGTGGGCAGTCCAGTGGCGGGAAGCCCTTGTAGTTTTCTGGTAAAAGGAGCAGTGAAGCCAACAGGAGTGATTGTTTCGCCTACTTACCCTGGTGCCTACCCGAAGGCATTGAACTGCCACTATCAGTTTTTGGGCGTGCCTGGAGAGAGAATCCGCATCGAGTTCAGGGATTTCGACCTCTTTTTCGGAGGCCCACAGTAAGTATTTAATACACCATTCCTACTATTCTTATGTTGAATGGAAAAAGGAATTTGTACATCTTGCAAAAAAACCGAATTGATAGCTTTGCCTGTTTTTTCAAACTAAGGTTCTATGAAGCAGAGGACGCCAATTAAAATTATTATCTGATGACAAAAAGAAGGATATGGAATGTTATTATATTTCAGCGAATAACATAACAATAAGTGAGTTGTTATGCTCAGCTTTCATTGCTAGTAATGAATAACTCATAATACTTTTAGAATGTGCTTTCGAAGTATCGTCGATTTTCTGGTTAGGTACTCTGATTTCAAAACTTTTTTGTTTCGTTGATTGTCATCCGAAAAAGTCATGTTCTATTTGTCAAAATCATCTCACTTCCAACTGAAGTGATTTCGGAAATTATTCAGGCAAATAGAAAGCTAGGTTTTATGATTGACAGTTGGATCGAATGAGAAAAATTTCACAAATTATACAGATAATACTGGATGAATAAAATTCATCTTTAAAGGTAAAAGAAGATGTTTCGCCATCGGAAGAACATGTATCGGATGGAGGAATAATTGTAGAATTGATATCAGACAATGAATCACAGTTACTTAGGTTGCAATAGGAATAGGTTTATTGCAATCAGCGGTATCATAATTCTTATACCCTTGAAAATATAAAGCATTCTAGAAAAAAAAAAGAATTTAGAATGTAGTCAGAGTGATTCAGACGCAACCTCACAAAATCGTTATGGCATAGGAAGCCAAAACTGGCTCTCCTAGAAAATGGTAGAAATGAAAAAGAAGGAACAAATATTTTAAATAAACTGTAATAGGCATCAAAGACGAAATGCTTTAAAAAACATTATTCACGTTTTTGTGAGAAAATGTTTTCACTATTTTCATTCAATACTAACAATACTAACAATACTAACAAAGCTGCAATATATATTTCACTACAGTGAAACAAATACAGCGCTAAGTCCGCAAAAAATTCGTTATAAAGAAATTTCGTTATACAGAAAATTTGTTTCTATAGTCGGCAATGCCGCAGTCGACTTCACTGATAAATTCAAGTTTATCATTCAAACTTAAGCACTTCCTTTTAGACATTTTCGCACAACTTTCACACTAGTGTGATTGTTAGATTGAAACAGCCAGTGGTGTATTTAAAACTGTTTTAGAAGGATCTCTCGGCCCGCTGTAATAATTTTTTTTAAGGTCGGTATTTATTACGTACGCCCGGAAAAATTTCGGAAAGAACCCACCCTTATACCTTCTTATCGATACCCATTCAAAGAGTGATGTTCTTTGAATATTTCGTTATAGAGAGAATTTACTTCATTTTAGAGGGTGTTTTTAGCATGGAATTTACAGAGAAATTTGTTATACAGACGTTCGTTATAGGGAAGTTCCACTCTATTTTGACATAATACGTTAGCCATGAACATTTTAAATTGTGTTTCGTTTAAATATTAATGAACGATTGTTTATCTAATAACATATCATTATTTTTATTCTTGAATAAGGTAGAAAAGATTATTGAATTTGCTAGCCAAAAATGGCTCCGTATGCAATAGAGAGTTTTAACATTTATTTTCTAATTTCAGCTGTCCATTTGACTACGTGAAAGTGTACGATGGGCCAGATAACAACTCGGCAGTGATAGGCACGTATTGTGGCCAACAACGTAACCTGGTCATTTACTCCTCCGAATCAGCGCTTTTAGTCGCCTTCGTCACCCTCCCACGCACTGCCAACACCCAGAATAGAGGCTTCAAAGGCATCTTCGAGTTCTCCAATTCCTTCACCAAATTAGGTATGTATTTTCTACTAATTGTAACTGAAAAAACTTCAATTGTGATGAGGTAGAACAGAGGAGTCAGTATTGAAATATTTTTTGAGCTACACTCACTTTCAAAAGTTCGGCACCACCTGATTATTAATGCTATCTTAAACTTGAAAATTTGAAAGCCTCGGGTTCAAGGATAATGGGTAGATAACATTGAGATTCTTTACAAGCTGCTTCTGAGTGAATGCAGTTGCTGATTGTAAATTCGCTCAGTGTAATCGTGTTCACAAGCCAACAATCTGATTTTAAAAAAGCTGCGACTAAAGTTGAAAACTGGGCTACTTTACACGATAAATCACTGGCGTTTCGGCTTGTAGGCATGTAAATAAGCCATTTGTAATCACAGTTGCTACTAAACATCTGTGAGTTCTCATCTACTCGGTGGTTCCTGGTTCTTGAATTTGAAAACGTATTTGAAATTTATCGTGGATCCTTGGCAACGATACAAACATAAACCCCACTTGGATCGCGAGATCGTTGGCTACCCAGCGAGTAGACAGTTTAGTGTGTAATCATCACAATCTCACAAGCTAATTCACTCGCTTCTATATTGGCGCAGTAGCAGCTTGTACGAGTAAAGTATCTCAATGTAATTGACGCATAATGAAAGGCTTAAACAGAAATGAAATGAAATCAATTTCATTCTATAGAATTATGGAATTCGGACAATAAATACACATTAGAAATCGGAAACTTAAAATACAAAAATTAAATTTGAAGGAAAAATTAAAACTTAATTGAAAAAAAGCAAACTAACACGCAGCATTTGATCCTCTGCTGCTTAGTAATGCATTCACTACTCTAGGCATCCAATAATTAATCATTGATTATTTCTTGCGGAAATCCTTCGGTTACAGTCACAATAAGTTTACCATTACCTTCGTAATGCACCTTTCTTCGAAAGATCCCTAGCCTCATCCTTCCTGAACTGCATTTATCGTATTTACCTCATTTAACAACGTTGAACATACCCGAAAATCATCGTACCTTTCGCCATATTCAGTTATTTAGTTTCAACGGTAACAAGCTGTCTAAGATAAGGGAGATCTTGGCTTAAGGGCTGCTAATGAGGTGAATAATACACTTCATCCAAATCGTCTGCGTTTCGGTCCTGTTTGGAATCTTATTCAGGACTGTAAAAGTATTTATTGAAAATTTTGGACAGTGAAAAATCTTATTACAATAGTACAATAAAACAGTACACAAAGTTATTTGAGAAACGTTCTTACAGGCTTATACAATACTTGTATACATAGGTATAGTATACATACTCTTCAATTATCATCATATTTTTATTATCATTTTTTCCTATTACTTTTTTATTTATGAATTGAAAAAAAATAATAATAATGTATAAGAAGAACACCAAAATTCCACCTGAATGTTGGTAATTTCTTGTGGGTGTTGTTGATGCGTGTATACAGTAGTGTATAAGTCTGTAAGAACGTTTCTCAAATGATTTTGTGTACTGTTGTATTGTATTATTGTAACCCGATTGTTCATTTGTCTGAAATTTTCAATAAATACTTTAAAAATCCTGAAAAAGATCACAACCAAGATCGAAACGTCTATGATTTGAAGGAAGTGCATTATTAACCTAATTAGCAGTCCTGAAGCCAAGATCCCCTTTCCCTTTGTTGAATGCAAGGACGAGATTTGTTGGATAAACAAGCAATTGGTGAAGATAGCAAATCACGTGTAACCAAATCGGCATTTGTCGAAGTTTCAACTTCTAACATAGAGTTTCAATTTCTCCATGGAATATTAATTCCATTCGACCAATCCATCACTCTGTGAACTGAATCGTTTTCTTCAGATTCACTCTCACTCATGATGAAGTATGATGGATAAAGTGGAATCAATGAATCATTTTGGTTAATCAATATAGGGTTCTTCAGCTGAGTAAATTCTCGAATACTTCATTGATTGATTGCTTCAATAAATGAATTTGTGACTTGAAAAATAGATAGAAATGATTATTTGCCCACCGCCTGCATAGTATTTCATGAATTGTTTATATTTTGTGAGAAGACACAGGTGATACTAAGTTTCAGCTAGGGTTTTGATGCTTCACTTTTTTATTCGCTGAGATGCTTTTTTTCTCTTTCTGAACTACTTCGTTTGCTGAAACCGATTACGATCTTTCTTTAGATATCGTGATGACCCTCTGGTTTTGTTGTCGGAGAAATCCTTTACTCATAACGAGCATACCACTTTATATCGATTGAAATATAATCTGAGAGGATTCTGCAAACCCTCAAATTGAAATAACATTACGAACATAAATTGGTATATTTCTAAAAAACCTTCCAGAAACAGAAAAAAAATTATTTAATTGTTTCTGTTTCAGAGACTGGCAGTGAAATCCTAAAAAGTTTTTCATAAACATACCACTTTATGTTCGTAATGTTATTTCAATTTTAGGGTTTGCAATCTCTTCATTCATATGATCCATTGTGTTTTATTATTGAAGCTGGTATATTGGTCTTCCTAGTGCATCTGATTAACTAGTACATAAGGTCACAATAGTATATTAGAACTCAGGGACTTAAGTGTCACTTTAAATCCCGAAACGAAAAGCACCTTTGGGCTCTTGAAACGGAAACATAGAAATCTTAAAGTGTTATCTAATTTCTAAATACCAACTCTTCTGGTTATATAATCAACCCTAGAAGATTGATTATCACATCAATGACCACATAAGTTCAATATACGTCACGTAAAAAAATATGGCTCCTGTCAACCCCTTTACAGCCTTTCAAATTTTGAATATAAACAGCAATTAGAACTGAAACTATTATTGTAGAAAATTATATGTTATTCAGCCAATCCTGATGAAATAGAATGTGGAAACATGGATTCCATCCAAATATTTGAAGAACTTTTTTTCTTTTTGATATCTGAGGAAGTGCCACTTTAGCCCCCAAAAGAGGGATTGAGAGTAACCTTTTATCTTCTGAACTGTAAAAAGTACATTTAAATCGCGTTTTTCAAAACATTGGGAGTCATCATAGAAAAAAAAAATTTTTTTGGTTTACGTATGTCTGTCACCAACTCAGAACATATTTCTTCATCAGACAACATTTTGTTCAGCTACAGTAGAACTTCCCTATAACGAAAGCGCTAAATCTACAAAAAATTCGGTATAAAGAAATTTCGTTATACAGAAAATTTGTTTCTATGTCGCGGTCGACTTCACTGATAAATTCAAGTTTATCATTCAAACTTAAGCACTTCCTTTCAGACATTTTCGCACAACTTTCACAAAAGTGCAATGGTTGGATTGATACCAAACAGCCAGGTGTATTTAAAAGATCTCTCTGCCCGCCATAATGTTTTAGTTTAAAGTCGGAATTTATAACGTATGTCCGGAAAATTTTAGAAAAAACTCACCGTTATACCTTCTTACCAATTAAAACCCATTCAAAGAGTTATATTCTTTGAATATTTCGTTATTGTGAAAATTAACTTCGTTTTAGAAGGTATTTAAACATGAAATTTGGATTCAAGGTGCAATGTCTCCTACCAAATTCGTTATACAGAGAAATTCGTTAGACAGAGGTTCGTATAGTTAAGTTCCACTATATTTTTGTACTTATTTTCATTCTGAAGAATCATTTTTTTTCATTACATTACTACTTCTTATTTTCAGATTTTATAAGTAAAACGACGGAGAACATATTCGGGTGTACCGAGTGTGATCAGAAGATCTTAGCAAGAAAGAATCCAGTGGATTCGTTTTCAGTCCAAATTATCCCTTCCCTTACATGCCGAAATTGGTGTGTCGTTACTTCATCTACGGCATGCAAGACGCCCAACATCTGGAGAGGGTTCGCTTGAGTTTGTGCTCTTCGACATCCCTAAAGGACCGAAAGGAGAGTAAGTACATTATCTTATCATAATTAGATATAATGGCTTTTATTGCTCTTTCTTTCAACACTGAATTAAAACCATTTCAGAGCATTGTAGGTACAGGATGAGGCAAATATCGATTATACTATTTCCCATCATCAAGTACCTCTTTCACCATATTCTTATAAAAATCTATAATGCTAACATGAATAAAAGTTGAAGCAAACTAGTTGCCATTTCCGAAGCCTCCTTCCATCATCAGCGCATGTGCAAATTCGAAATTTGAAAAGACGTGAAAAAATGAGAGTATGATTTTCAGTTATTTTCATTTGACAAGTCCTAATTAAAACTATTCGAGGTTATGTTTTTGGCGCCTGCGCAGTGAATTCATAGGGCCATGTACCACGTGATCGCTGCTTCAATTGGTTAAAGAGAAGTGGATTCATGTTAACGGTATAGTCAGATAGTCAAGCTGCTATTAAAAACTGAGCTACGTCATCGACTCTAAAATGATCTGGGAGTGCCGGAACAAACTCAACACGGTAGGCAAGAAAAATGAGGTCTTTTTAATCTGGGTTCCCGGCCACTCAGGAATCAAAGGAAACGAGGCCAATACACTTGCCAAATAGGGCGCACGAATGTCACTCGATGCCAAGAACCCTTCTGTGGTATATGTAAATGTACCTATAAGAAGGAGTTTCTGAGAAGAAGGAGAAAGCGAGAGGGAAAAACTCTGGCGGAATCTCCCAGAGATGGATCATTCTACTGAGTTCTTTCGGAACTTCAAGACAGCGGAATCCAAAAGATATCTGGATCTTGGTAAGAAGCAATTACACCTCCTCACTGGCTTCTTACAGGACATTGTCTCCTCAGGAAGCATCTGTTGAGGATAGGATTATCGGACACAGACGAGTGTAGTTTTGTGGGGAGGAGGAAGAAACCCCCATTCACCTAGTCACAGAATGCCTTGGCATTGCTAGCCTGAGGAAAGAATGCCGTGGACAAGAAACTTGTAAGAGTGAGGAACTAGCCTCGTTGAAGACTTCACAGTTATTAGATTTCATTAGATCTCTGGAACTGGAAGGGAGCTGTGAAGGGTTTGGCCAGAACAGCTCTGTGAGAGGGCACAATAGACCTTAAGGTCGCAATGAACTGTAACCCCCCTTTAAACTAACTAACTAAACTAGCGGTATAGAAATTTATGAGTACAGGTGTTTCATGTTGAGACAGTCTGAAAGATTAAAGCAGAGTTTCAAGGAAACACCGATCACGTTGATTGATGAATTGCATTTATTCTGTGCAAACTTTAGTTCATTTTTGACATAAACCATCGGCTGTAATCAAAATCAACGATTTGATTGCATAATCGAGCTTTATGAAACCCACTCTATATCTGGCAATGGACGTCTCTAATTCTCAATAAGCTCTGTTAATCGATTTCTGGAATATCGGACCACTTTGTCTAATATTTTGTTGGGTATGCTGTCGATAGCTAAACCAATGTTGTTCTTTCAGTGGGCCGATCGTTCAAAACTTGCGATTTTAGATAGAATAAATCCTAGGAGACTAAGTGTCAGTTGCAGGAACGTCCATTAAAATTTAAAGGTCCATTAAACTCTTAGCGACTATGGTTGAGTGCTAGGAACCTTGGCACCTATATTCATAACGTGTCACTGTTTGGTGGGCACTGGCACTATAGCAAGTTGGTATAATTCGTCCATATTTTTTCGAAATTAACGAACGGACAGTTTCAGTGAATTCTGACCGTTTTGTCCAAAAGATTCAGGAGTTTTACCTTTCTGGAGTTTTCTGAGGTTTTCGGGGCTTCAATACATTCGCCTGATAGCTCCATGAGTTTTTGTTTCATTGGATTTTCTGAGTTCACATGCTTATAACCATTCTTCCAGGACTTTTGCCCACCTGAAAAGCATTCGTTTGGCTATCGCCAACATACCCAACGAAATGCTGGACAACGTCCAAGATCTATTAACGCAGTGTATTGACAATACTGGACACCATTGGCCAGATATCATATTTTCGGTTGATTACATTTCTAAATCAGAAAGCTCTTTTGTATGTTTAGTAGATAACATTAAAATGAGTACCATTTTTCAGTTGCACAGATGGTACTTAAAGATCTACCTGAAAGGGCAGGAACGACGGATTCATACGATAAGTTCGATTATGAAATGTGTGGAGAAGAAAGCCTTCCAGCTGTGGTAGTTTCTGAAGGTCCAAGAATGGTGATGGTTTTCAGCAGCGGAGAGCTGATGGGTCGAGGTTTCAAGGCTAACTACACCTTCGAAACCGGTAATGATATATTCATCTTCTTATTAATTGATTGGGATCATGTGGTTGGGAACCAGTAAAAATATAACGTCAAACTTTTGATGATTGACATGCAACAATTCTAGTTTTGCTATATCTAGTTTCAAAACACAGTAAGAACAGTTACACAACGAAAGACTAATTATTAAGATGGCTTCAGCTCTGGTTAGAAAAACTAAATGATTTTTGGCTATAATTGATTGTTTCCGAAAATTTGATGTGAATCCATAAAAAAGTCACTCAGATAGTAGGAGTCACCATTTACCAAGATGAAACTCATAGCAAAGGGTTTTTAATGGAAGGTTTACGTATATCTCAAGATAAATCAATGGGTTTTTTTCATTATTAAGTGGAGGTTATACCATTAACAATGGAAAATATTGTTTCTGTGCTTGTGATGCCAGTAGTACCTACGTTAAAAACACGTCGCTCACTTCAAAATCTGCTATTTCTGGCCATAATGTTGTTTGTGCACTGCCAAATTTCAATGAGAAATCGACAAATCTGGGTTTTTATCAAAGCTACGGGTTGGTACAGCAATATTCTCTCTTGAGTGATATAACCCTTTCGATTCATCATCCCATTAGACAATTTTTTTCCAGTTTCTTCATCGCTTACTCCACGAAAACGACTGCTGTAGGTTTGTAAACTACGACTGCCAAATTTTAAGCATTTTGTAGCGAGTTTTGATGTGTTGTTGAACCATGTTCAATTTCGAGTAAAAAAAGTTTTTCTCACCAAATGTCAAAAGACCATAGCTTTCTTATTGGTCTTGTAATCCTGGCATATATTATTAAGCTGGTTTGTAATAGATACAAGGCGCCACCTGCTTGTATTTGCTCAAAATCTACAGGGGAATATGATAGAATTCCTCAAAATACACAACATAAATTATACATGAGTCCATTTTATGTAGGAATGACGTTGGCTTTGATTGCATCTGTAAGAGATTAATAGACCCTCATCTTCAGCTGTTCCCTCAGCACTTCGTCCTATGAATTGAATTATTTCTCTCTATGGAAGAACCCTTAGCAAAATGTAATTCAATAATTTGTTGAAGTTTGAAAGTCGTAGTAGGCCAGTAAAGTTTGTCTAGGATTTTGGATTTTCTCAATCACTACCATCTTGAAAGACATCTCTATACATTCAACCGAACTCTTACCCCTAGGGTTTTTTTTATCTTATCTGTGTCTACAAGGTATATGTCACTAATTTAATAGAATATTCTAGTTTCAAAACTATTTCTATCATCAATTGAAGGTACTTGGATATCTATTGTTATCTCTTTCAAATCCATCAAATCTCGTCCTTGCATTCAACTAGGGGAAAGGGGATCTCTGCTTCAGGACTGCTAATGGGGCGAATAATACACTTCCTTCAAATTGTCGACGTTTTTATCCTGTTTGGGATCTTCTTCATGACTGTGAAAGTATTTATTCATTTTAGGCGAATGTACAATCTAGTTAACAATATTAAAATACAACACTAGGTACGCAAGTTCTTTGAGTAACGTTCTTACATACTCTTCTCGCTTCATTTAAAATATCACTTAGCAGTTTGCTTTTTTTATTTTTTTAGTTTACTGTATCGACATATTGATGACAATTATTCGATTCAAGGTACTTGGATGTTCATTTTCATAATTTTTTTCAGAATATCGGGTACCAGGAACTGCAGCCCCAGATGGTACATGCTCATTCACGTATCGCAGCTCAAGTAAGAAGAGTGGGGAGTTCAATTCCCCCCGTTACCCCTCCAACTATCCGAGCGACATGAACTGTTCATATTTGTTTTTGACGAACAATAACGAGCAGGTTACTCTTATTTTTGACAATTTTAAGATACACGCTGATTCAGCAAATTCTTCTGTTGGCTCCTATGGGTACGTCCTAACACCTCTGTAGTAATAAAATATTATTTGGTGCTGTTTTTGCAGAGTTATTTTATGTCAAGAAGACTGGTTAGAAATATATAACGTATATCGTGACAGTACGGAGAAATTGGTAGGGAGGTACTGTAGCACTTCAGCTCCAGGTCCTATCGAATCGAACAGAGGTGCTATTGGCTTGAAAATTATTCTTCATACGGATTCAGAGGGTGTATATAGTGGTTTTAAGGCAAGGTAAGTAATAATAATTAGTTAGTAATATATCTGAAAAGATGAGGTATTCATACAAAATGACAAAAATAACGTTTGCATGTGGGTCTCTGACTCAGATCAAGATAGAACATAGATAGGCCCAAGCACCTACTCAATGGAATGAATTAAAAAATCAATTATACAAATCGAATATTTATTTTAGTATCTACTGTGATTCTTTGCTTCTAAGCCGACGTTCCGCTTTAATTTGAAAGCATCTTCAAGGCAATATAAATATACAGAAAATATTTAGTGAGCCACTGTGTAAAAGAAAAGAGAAACACAATAAAATCAAGTTAAAATCACCCAGAGAGATACGCCTTGCATGACAGTGAATAAATGTAAAAAAAAATTTAAAATTAAAACAAATCAATAGATACAATTCAAAAGGATAAGATAACAAAACATGACAAGTGAGGATATATAAATAGGAAACCTACCTATAACAGTTGATTCAGTAAGTATTTATCGAATAACAAACAGACAAAAAACATACATTCAAAACAATTACATACCAAAGCTGTAACTGACAACTATAATTCAAAAGCAGTGACATAGATCAGATCAATATCTAATGACTTGCTAAATTTCTTACTTCAATCTCAAATATTGAGCGAACTAGAGTCATTTTCCGAACATGCCAATTTGATCTAATAGGCCACTCACCTTGGAACACCCGATATATGTTGTTGATCTAATATCCGTTAGAAAATTTTGTCTCGATTTTATGTAGTGTTCTACTAGAGCAGTTGGATTTGATTTCAATAATTTGTTTTTTGGTCATTTTTATATTCCTTTAAATTAAACTTGTCATGTAATTTTACCATAGCTATAATTACTGGAATAGCCTTAAGCAACTATAAATTGCCACCAAATCAGTAAGATAATTCAGTTCATGAACGTCAAATCGAAATGAAAATGTGAACACATCGCATCCAGAATCCAGGAACTAAACGCTAACAGGTTGCCAAACTGACATAATTGTCTGTAACAGACGCAAGCCGTTAGTATCTAATAATAGGGGAGCGGTAGACCAATTATCCGAATATGGAATAAAGATACGGCACGAGTTTGCAAAGCCGGAAAATTGTTTGCGCGCATAAACAGATTTTACTTGACTGCATGAGAAATGCGCGAAGGCATATCTAGGTTTACTTTTTACTCTGAGAGAGTCATGCTTTTTTAGGGGAACTGAAACAAAATAAATATAACTTTTCTGATAGATAAGTCTCATCTATCTTATGGTTATTAGTGACAGTACATTATCTAACTAATTATAAGATTACAGAATAAGGGGAACATTATAAAATCAATCCCTACTACCCATGATAAACTATGCTACTGTCTCAACTCTGACATGTTATTGTTTGTAAACAATCATGTTTTTCACATGTCTTGCAATATTATAGTACTTCGGCATTTTGCTGCTGTAAATGAACTTCAATATCATTTCAAAGCAAACTGAAATGTAGAGATGAGAAAAATGACGCATATATCTCGGAAATTACTCAAAGTAAAGTCAATGTTCATAAACGGCAGGGGAGGAATTAAAAATTCAGACCTTCTCTTCATTCCTGATTCTGTTTACATCTGATAGGACCTATCTATGTTTTTTATTGATCTTGGACAATTCGACTGTTTCATGAACTGAAATAATCTGTTTACGTTAAATTCTCAATGAGATTAAGTTTACCCTCTCATTCTCGCGTTATGATTTGAAAATTCATAATTCGAAACAAAAAACATTCAACTGCCCATATCGTCGAATAATTCTCTACATTCTCAACAATTGAAATTTTATTTTGGAATATTTTCCAGACATATAGTGTTTCCCAATAAGGTAGTAGAACTTTGTAAGGTTTTGGCGGCCATATTTGTTTATCAATTTTGACGTTCGAAGTGTCATTTTATTGAGAAAGGTTCAAAGTTTTACCATGAAAAGTTTCACGCTCACACAACGTTTGGAAATCGTCCAAATTTATTACGCAAATTCGCGTTCGCCGGTGGCCACGCGAAGAGAGGCTCATTTCTGGCTGAACGGCTTCGTTAACAAGCAGAATTGCCGATATTGGAGCGATTCTAATCCACAAGTGGTGCAAGAAAGACCTTTGTATCCACAAAAGATCACAGTTTCGTGTGGATTGTGGAGTGGTGGCATCATCGGGCCGTATTTTTTCCGAAATTACGCCGGACAAGCCGTTACTGTGAACGGCCAGCGCTATAGCGACTTGCTGCGTGAATTTCTCTTCCCGAAATTTGATGAAATTGGTGATGACAATCTTTATTTCCAACAGGACGGCGCCCCCCCACACATTTCGAACGACAACATGACTTTATTGCGCGATAAGTTCGGCGACTCATTAATTTCGAGAAACGGCCCCATCGCCTGGCCGCCAAGATCGTGTGATTTAACGCCCTTGGACTTTTTTTTATGGGGATATGTGAAATCACAAGTGTACAGCAACTCTCCAGCGACAATTCAAGACCTTGAGGAGAACATTACGAGGTGTATCGAGGCCATACCACAGGAAATGCTAGGCCGAGTCATGGAAAATTGGGTCAAACGAATTAAGGTCTGCAAACGTGCTCGTGGAGGCCATTTGAACGATATCTTGTTTAAATCATAAACTTATACACCATATCTTTCGAATAAATGTTTGAGAACCAAAATCGGTTAATTTGTTGTTGTTTTATTCAATTTCAAAGTTCTATCAAGCTTATTGGGAGACACTGTATATCTGCTAGTCTCAATATTTCATCTTTAGCTAAAAAGATGTGTTGTCTCATGTTTCCCTAAATACTCACGTATAAGTACATCAAAAATATTTCAATTAAGTATTTCGTACCTATAAATTGTTCATTTTTATATAACGTTTCAAGATTGCTTATTATAATAACCTACCGGCTGATCTCATGAAAGTGAACCGAGTATGAATTATCTGTTTATCGAAAATAATGCAACTTTGGTCGAATCTATAGCCAGCTGATTTCCTTTACTTATTATAGGTACAGTTTTGAGACGGCGAAGTCCATATTTGGGGACTGTGGTGGTAACGTGAGCAGTCTCGAGTCTGGCGTTATATCCAGTCCTAAATTTCCTGCTAATTATGAAGTTCCACCTAGAGGACAATCGTCGTTGAGTTGTAACTGGTACGTTAGTGTACGTCCGAAATTCAAAATACTGCTCAATTTCGAGAGATTTGCCATCGAGGGTGACCCAGCACGTGAGTAGAATACCTATACATATACATATACTGATTTGTCGCCTTTTATTTTTCTTTTTGAATACATATCCATGAATACATATGTGTAACGAATTAACTGAAACTGTCGTCTGCTTTCTTGAAGCCTACAGTTCAATATTCATCTCTATCTTAAAAGCAAGAGCTTACACAACGTGTAGGTCTCACAAGAAAAGAAATAAAAACAGTGTTAGATACCTATCTGCAGAAAACATGTGCAATAAGAGACATATCTTTATACTATCCGATTTTCAAGAGATGTGCCCGAAAGTCAGATGCTCTAGCAAAACAAAAGAGCTGCCCAGACATCACAAAGGCATCTTGAGGGCGTATTCTACATGACCTTCAGACGTTCGCAACATCTTAATAATGTCGTCCATTGTTACAAATCGGGACATCTTAAAGCCATCGTCATAGCGTCCATATGGACATGAACACGAAGATTTCAGGAGATCTTTTGAAGGTCTAATGTCTATCCTAGTTTATAACAGCTTTCGTATTCAGTCACCAGGGGTTTTCTAATTGAAGGCTTAAAAGAAACTGTGCACTTTTCGACTTTGAACTGATTATCTAAATGGTTCAATTATGCTTGGTTTCTTTTTCAAGAAATGTACATATGAAATCTCAATACCAATATAAATTACCCACAAAAGTCACGGCTGGGTACGCAGATTACTGATTCTGACCGAGTGAAGCTAATGGTACCAAATAAACAATATAAGCAGAGAATGATATTAATCGATTAAAATCAACCAATATCAATACTTTCATACTACGGAGCTGATCTCGTCCTCGGTCAAAGCAAAATGCAAGAAACCGGTGTTAAACAGATCATCTAACGATTTGTCTTTATTAGCACTCATCAGCATAGAATAGCTCTGTACGATACAAGGTATTCTTGGAACTTAAAACGATGTTATAGGTACTTCAAATGAGCCTATAGTCCGTTCACCAAAGTTTGACCGCATAGTAGGCGTTTGTTCATTTATCTGAAGTTGGCAGTATTTGCTGTCATAACGTAAAATAAAGTCAACGTCAATGTACCCGGCCTCGTCCGACGAGCTTAGGAGTTATCAGGGAACTCTATGCAATATTGACAACATGGCGTATCAATCTGACAAGAAAACAAACAATATAACCTAAAATTTCAATATACAAAGTGGAATATGCCAAATTGTCAAGGCCAACCGACGGCTCAAACTTTCGTGAACGGACTATATATCATATTGTATTGAAAAGATATGTCCATGCACATATTTGAGACGTCTTGAAAACGTCTATTCAATGCCTATAAATGAGCAGACAAAATTTTGACATGAATTGAATGTCTCCAAAACGTCCATCCATGTACCTTCATGGAACGTCCCGAAAAAGACAACTTGAAGATTTCAATCAATGCCTCAAGAGCTTCAGATTGTTTTGCATCTATCATTGCTTCTTTTTTCTCTGTTTCAGTCCGAGGCTGTCCAGCGGCCGTTCTTAGGCTATGGACTGATTTATCATCATATCCAAGAGAACTCTGCGGAGAAAAAGGTGCTATGGATAAATGGGAATATTTATCAACGTCGAACACCATCAGATTCAGGTAAATTTAATTCGTGAAAGCCAAAACTGCTTCAGATTATATGAATCGAAGTAAACTTTTTCGAAGCATATATAATTTTTATTATTTTATTTTCCTCGACATTAGTAAAAATGATTTTGTTCCAGTTTTGTTGCTGCGGACAAAGCAGTTGGAGCTCAAGGTTTTCGAGCCGTTTGGACGGAAGTCCAAGAGGGCCCCAGCTGTGATGAATTCCAGTGCGAAACCAGTGGTTTCTGTATTCCTAATAAGCTCAAGTGCAATTTGGTGAATAACTGTGGCGCGGAAGATAATTCAGACGAAGCTGAATGTAAGTCAGTTGTGATATAAGTATTCCTTCCTACTATCATTGTAAAACTAACTTCGAACCTTCAAGAGATACTATATCTCAGATTTCTGTTCTTCCAAATACAAATGGTGGCAGGGGTTTTTTGGCAATGCGAAGCCCTTTCTTATATTAATCAACGAAAGCTTAAGCCAATAACAGGGCGCCTTTGGCAGTACGGTACATTTTTTGCTGGAATTTAAATTTATTCTAAATTTTCAATACGTATATTCTTCGAATAAAAATAATTTATTGCTTCTGTTATTCAAAGTAGCCTGCTGAATGACGTTTATTTGAACCTTTCCTATTATCAATCGCTGATTCAGCTATATTGATACTTCTTTTCGAATATTTTTACGTACATAGTGACCAGATTTTCATGATTCAGTACTACATCTATTTCCATAATTGAAATATAAAAAGACTTTGAACCTTAAGACGGTATATAGCATTGAGTCATATCTGATTCGAGGTACATACCAATACAGAACGAACGAAAAAACATATCCCATATAAAAATTACTTCACTCATCAGAAATCGGTTTTGATCGGAGGGTATAAACCAGGAGTGAACCAGGATAGTATATCTGGAGTCATGCTTGCGGATTATAAATGAATGAATATCTTTAAAACAATATATACAAAAAAACTTATACCTCTTTCGAGAAACTGGAACAGGTGAAAACCAAATACATCTTCTTTCTGAGCTACATGGGGATATTGAAATTTGGTATATTTCTATTAATCTCCATAACTTCCCCAATTTTGAAGCACGGTCTCAAAGCGAACATATCTTGAGGGCCTTCAGTTCTCAGCTTTCTGGTGAGAGCATGTGGCTCAGGAACTAGAAAACAAAGGAATTGGCTCTCTTTGTATGACTAATAGTTCAGGAGATGTAGTACATCCAGACCTGGACACCCTGTACGTAATTCGATATTCAAATTAAACTTGCATTAAGTTAGTTCATCTTAAGGTCATCTTCCCCTACAATCTCCCTCATTACCCAGCTGTCTATCAACCCCCTTTTAAAGGAAACTTTCTGTTGATGCAGGTGAGTCGCATTTGGCGAACTGTTCCCGACCCCTGCCACCATTAGGGTTGATTTTACTGCTACTTCTGCAGAAGGTGACTTGGCTGTCTTGATGTCAGAAACCAACAGCATGCTTCTCTCACGATAATGTGAGTCTTTTTCTTAATTACCATTCACTTCATTCTCTCTTAATCATTCTAACTTCTTCGTGTGTAGCAATGTTTTAATAATTTCAATTGCAGGATTGTGTAAGCAGGATGCATTTGTCATATAAAACGACAAGGAGGTACTCCTTCATGGAACACCGACTTTTTGTCCGTCGTTCAATGTAGCTAGTGACTTTTTGAAGGAGTAGTGCTGCAGAGCATTTGTATAAACTATCCAGTGAGCAACTAACATAAATCAGCTGCCACTGGTTAAATGCAATATACCATACAGCACTGTTCCTATTTCTACGTGGATAATTTTCAATAATAAAACTATATACCTAGAATGCATATATTTTCCAAATTATAATGGAATGATAATAAAGAGAAAACAAGTCAGAGTATAATATCAGAAATAAAAATTATTTCAATGCAGAAAAGTAGTTCACAAACTCCAAAATAGTTTGAGGTTCAGCATTCACGTTCAGAACATAAAAGTATAGAGTTTAACGAAAAGTTTTAAATCCCTTACCTATCTGGAAAGCCTTATGGCAAGATACGAAGGATGATTTATTTATCATTTTTGTGGAGGAAAGAAGTATGCTTCTTCCTGATGTTATTTACATTTTATTTTGCTCAAGGTAATGAGAGTTATTAACAAGAAATAGAAGAATTTTATAAATTGAAAGGCCCTGAAGGGTGCGACTGTTTTTCGTCCTAAACTGGCATCTATAAGATGTGTGATGTACCCAACTAGGGAAAGTTCGGTCAAATCGTCTATACAGTTTATGGTCGACGAATAATGCTCAGCAAACTCATCGTAGGTGTTTATTACTTAAAACGTTCTGAAGTCACTACAGATTAACAGTAATTAATTGGATGACCTAATATTGATCGATAATAGTGTGATCTCAAGATCTGTTCTACAGGGTGCGGTAGAGAGGACGGACGGTTTTTAAAAAGTCATAAAACAGTTGATTTTTACTCAAAAACAAATTTATTAATGCAATAAGGTTCACAAGGAAATAGCATTTGAGACAGTCAAGTGTAGAAAAAACCTCAGGCATGTGGTGGCCGAAATCGTTGATGCAGTGCTGTTACCGTGAACTCAGAGCGCTACATCGAAATGATAACTAACTTCTTTGTGCCTGAATTAAGACGGCGCGGCGTCGTGTTCCAACCCGACGTGTATGGTTCCGGCAGGATGGGGTGACCTCCCAAACAGCCAGAGCAACAATGGACGTTATTCGCCCTCTCTTCCCTGGTCGCCTCATTTCCAGATTTGGCGATGTTCATTGACTCCTCGGTCCCAGATTTATCCATATGCGATTTTTTCTTGTGGACACCTCAAAGCTAGAGTATACGGACACAATCACCAAACTCTGGATGAATGAAGGAAGCAATTCTCGTGGAAGTCGCCAAAGTTGAAGGAGCAATGTTGGAGAGAGTATATGCGAACTTCCAAGAACGCCTCTAGCACTGCATCAACGATTTCGGCCACCACATGCCTGAGGTTATTTTCCACACTTGACTGTCTCAAATGCTATTTCCTTGTGAACCTTATTGCATCTATAAATTTGTTTTTGAGTAGAAATAAACTCTTTTATGACTTTTTGAAAACCGTCCGTCCTCTCTGCCGCACCCTGTATCTATCTGAAACACGTTTTTAAGATGACGTGCGGCTATGCACACCCTACTGTATTACGTATGGAAATTATACAGGCTGTTCGCACTGGTACATACTACAACACAAAGAAATGAAAAATCTTTTGAGAATATCTATCTAAAACCTCTTTTTTCAGGTGTCAAAGACGTTCCCAAGCAGGACCACACGTTGCTCCTGATGGGCACGATAGCCGCCATATTGATAGTGCTAGTGACTCTATGTGTGTTATGTCACCGGAAACGTAGACGGCGCAGGAGGGGGGTTCACCGCCCGCTTCAACTTCCCGTCCCGTCGGGATCATCTCGAAGGCCACCGCCGCGCATGTGCGAAGAACTTGGCGAGCGTTTTGCCACCGTGGATAGTGTTTGATGGCGGTTCTGCGTCGCATAGATGGCGCTAGAATTTTTTGTGGGCCTGTCGGCGGTACCAACATGCGCTACAGGGTCTAAACACGTGATTACTTCGGGTTTCATACGGTAGGAGGTGAAACATGCTGAGAATTTGGATAGACACGGTAATTTTGAGCTTCACTGTATCTTGTAGGGTTGCAAACAAAGATTCAATTTCATGCTGCCCCGGTTAAACTCAGCTCACTTCCACGCAGAAAGCAGGGAAGTGGGCACCAAAGAGAATGTAATCACTACACTTCTCCTGCTGCCGCTGCTGCCACTCGCGGTGCAGTTCGCTCCGTAAATTGTCGATTTTTCGTATGGAAGTCAAAAGACTGGCAGCACGAGCGGCAGTAAGTGATAACATCTAACTGTTGCTGTTGAATTTCTTCGTCCGTCATTGCCGAAACTTGGTCCCGAGAAATTTCGTAGCAGAGTGTAAATGCTCACTGCCTTGACACTGCCGCAGCTTAAGGTACAGTTTGGAGCATGACCTCAGCGCAGTGGCTTTAACATTGGAGTTCCGCATCTTCGCCTACAGGGACACGTTAGCTGTTTCAAATGTGCTACAGTAACCATTATTGGGCCAATTGGTCAACAGCATAACATGGTTTTACAAACATTAGAATGAAACTATGTCGAAAACGAAGAGCAAAAAGTAACTAGAACTTTTTCATGAACAAAGACAAATTGACAACCCTCATTTTCTGAATTATTGAAAAGTGAAATGAACTCACACTTTTGAGTTAATTGAACACATACACGATAGCATGTTTGAAATTTTGTCGACAGAAAACAATTTTGATAACAAGTTTAGTTTCTAATGAAAGCAACCGTTTAATTGGTTTCAATTAACTTTTCATGAATATATCGTTGAATGGCATATCCTTGGTACATTCAACGATTGATCTGTGGTCCAAGTGACCTGAAATAGTGCTCCAAAGTCTACCTTTATTGTTACTTTTGGGTGAATTCATCTGGCTTTTGAAGACTACGTCTTTCCAGATTAGATTTTTCAGTTCTCAGACACTTTCGTTGGTCCGAATTAAAGTTTTCTATTATTGCTCATGAACTAGCATATTCTTAGGTTTCAATAAACGCAGAAAAGTGTCGAGTGATTATATAAATTTTTCATCTTTAAGTTGCGGTAAGCTTTGTAGCCAATATGTGATCATAATCTTTTTTGTAAGATTGTGTTTGCATATTCGACAAAATTGAAATCTGACGAAAAAGTTCGTGGAATTTATATGAATAAAATTTCATTAGCTCCGTTTATAAATCTCATTTGAAAAATATCGATCGAAAATAACGTTCAATCAAAATAATTTTTAACAGTGAAGCTCCAAAATACTGCAGCTGAGTCTTTGTTTCGTTTGAGATGATACTCAATTACATTTATTTCAATGGAACCCATGCAGATGTTGACAATGCAAGAAACTTTTTATATGGGGTAGGCTAGGACGCTTATAGCAATTAAATTTAATGCACCAAAAGATAACACCATCGAAATCGATTCTATAACTATAGCTTTGGATTTTGGTGAACATAGGGGGGTCCACCATGAGCAAATATCTCTTTTACTATATTCTTCAGTTCTTTTCAAAGAAGAAAATAATAAGTATAGCTTTTCTCTTGAGTCAAGTAGTTTATAATTTAGGAAGAATATCTGCAAATTTTGTCCGCTGAAATAGGGAATGAATGAAATTTACATTGATGTAGATACATTTAAATCCTAGTCAGATTAGAAACATTTTTGGTTAATTATTACTTATTCAATAATCTCTGAGGAGAATCAAATTCGCTTGTTTCATAATTGTGAATTTAAATCTGATGGCACTTATTTAGTTAATACCACTGAATAAAAAAAGTTTCCTTTATTTAAGTTAAGTACGTAGACAGTAATTATAATTATTATGCCTTGATGTTATAAATATTGCGCAATACAAAATTTTATGGTTCATAATGAGTAATTCATAATTTTTTATTGTAAAGTGAGAAACATATTGAATTGAATTTTTTTGTTCATGGTTGGATTCGACTATTGGTCGGACAATCACAAGAAGTATTGTCGACAGCCCAGCGCCATCGGTAAAAACATTTATCAAAGCCATCGTAAATATTCGAAAACTGCAAAATGTCGATAATCCAGTATCCCTACAATAATAGCATTATTAAAAGAAATAATCTCGTGGTTAAAAGAAATTATAAAATATTATTAAATGTTAGTGCGGAGTATACGCAAGACGTAGTTGTTGTTCGTGTATGACCTAACTATGAAGCAGAAGCAAAAGAAGAAGAAGAGTTAGATGAATCACCACCTAGAGACTTCAACAAAAACGAACGTGAAACCTATTTTGTACGTCGATAGAAATACTTTGAATCAATCACATTTCGAATATTTATATATACATTTGCAATAATAGATAGTTTTGCACTATACTTACAAAGTTACCGAACTATCGATGTTCAAATTGTTATACCAGGAGCTCTAGATTTTATTTTTACAACGAATAATCATCTTCCTGATGCATACCTCGATAGTAGGCCCTCTAGCGAGCGAGGGAGGAGCTTGTAACAGTCGCCGAGGGCGACATCTACTGCCGTGTAGTACCTACCAGAGTAGGTTATGTTGTTATTATTAAACAGTTGGACAGATTTAAATGAGTGTGATTAGTTTGATAACGAACAAATGTGCATTTAGTCTTTATTGATATTATTATTATATAGTAATCATGATGTATAATTTTCATTTTCTAAATAAAATATGACTATTTCATTTTTACTGAAACGAGTACTAAGTAATCAATTTCGAAATGCACGAACTTGTGTTGTGAATAATTTATGAAATTAAACGGGTGTCTTAATACTAGTTTAATCAAATATTAAACTTTTTAGTGCTATTCGATTTCAATATTTTTCTCTGAAAAATATTTATATAGTTTTTCAGTCACGCACAATAAATGCGAGGAAAATCATTGAAAGCCTCAAATATCCTTCCAATTTACTCCGATTTTTATAAAGAATAATCCGTAAGCTTTTTCAAAAATGGTATAACCAATTGGCTAAGATATACTTATTTCATCGAAAAATATTTTTTTGAAATCATTTATTTCATTCTTCAAAAATGATTTTCTTCGTTAAAAAGCCTATATTTTCATCACTGAGCAAGATACAGGAAATATTGAAACACAACACTACAAAAAATTCTCAGAAGCGATACCTTCAGAAAATTTACCTATCGAAAACATTCTTATGTTTAGAAATATTACACAGGCTTCTATGAGTTTGGTAAAACAGTGACGATGCTATGGGGGACAGGTGTGGACCAGCCCCCCCTTTCCCTGAAATATGACCTATACTCAACAAAATTATACAAATTGATTCTATTGACCCTTCCTTGTCGCTTCCCTTTTTTCAGAAGCTGGCTTACCACTGTGGTAGGTAGTAGTTGTGAATAATTCATTGAGAATAAAAATAATCATTTTATAGTATAAACAGAAATGTATAATTTCTTTTAGAAGAAAGATTCTCACCTGAGTCAAGGAATTGTAATAACTACAAATCATCAGTTGTTCATTGAAATTTTGTACAATATAAGTGATTTTCATGCATACCTACAGTTGCTCGGTGATGAAATATTTTCATATATCTAATACTTACATATTTCCAACTCTATTTATATTTCAATAAGAAATTAATTTTTGTAACAACATATTCTACACATATTTATGATTGAAATTATTTGTTCTATGTTGGTAGTGAATATGTTTGTAAAGTAAATAATTCTAATAGTGTTATTTGAATGTTGTTTATTATTGGGCTTCCTGAAAACTGTCTTCTATATTCAAAAAATCTAAGTGTAAGCTGCTGCACGTAATGTTGGATATCCAACTAGTTTTTTTATCTTTTACGTAGATAATTTTATTTTCGTTCACTAAGAATTTAAAGAGAGATTTTTTATATAAAATATTCCATCAGTTCATGATTTGGTCATTATTTTGTTATTGAACTTTTCAGAAGTTTAATATTTGAAACGTTTTACGTACATACGAGTATATTAAGTCTTTTTATAATTGCGTGTTAAGAAAGTTATAGTTGCAGTAGCTCTTGCACTCCACGAAAGTAGACTTCGCAAAAATAAATTGTTATTTAGGACGATTTTTATTTTCAAAATATCACGATTATTTGTGAGGAAACTTTTTTATTATATCTACTCGTATAAATTGTATGTATGTCATACTAGATCATACAAGAATATGAGTACGGACAGTGACCCAATATTTATATAATAATTTTAAAATATTGTTGCAACATTGTAACAAATTGTCAGATTCGTTGCTTCTACTAATATTTAATATGTTATTCAAACTGTGGTAGTAATATCATTTTATCAAATTTATATTCACATGAATATCTTTGATGATGTTGCAACAGTATGAAAATATTGCCAAGCTTCCGAAATTATCTGCTCACTAAATGCAAGGGCGAAAGCCACATTGTTATATTACTTGATATGAGCTCAAGGCTCTTTAGGAACCACCAACATCGATGCATATTCGGAGATAATACACATAAAACTACTTTGAGAATAATTATTTTTCGACAATCCCTGGTATAATGCTCGGCAACTTTTGTCGATCAAATTTTTCATATAAAATAAATTTTTTCAACGGACCTCATCTTTTTCATTCATTGGTATTGGTGGAGATTTTGAAGAGAGAGTGAGAAATTTCCAAAGGAGACATTTTTTATACAATTTTTGTCCAAAAACTTTCCATCAACTCATTCGATTGCAAATACATATTTTGAATTCGGAACTTTCAACATTTAAATTGGAATAATTCAGAAGTAAATTATTCGGAAACTTGTAAATTAATTTCTGAACACTTGAAGATTACAAAAGTTTTTGGACACTTGTATATTTTCTATATTGCTCCATGGTGCCGTAGAAAATTCTTACTCCGGACTATTGAAAAAAATGGGTAAATTCAAATTTCACTTCCATCAGTATGTTAATTGTTAACTTAAAAGCTGTTAAGTAATGTTAAGAACAAATATGGTCGCAAATTGTAATATATTGTATCAAAATGCTCACGCGACTTAGGATCGAGTAAATAAAAGTGTATTCCACTGTATTAATTTTTTTCAAATCATTTCACAATCCTGATTTTTCCATAAAATACCCTTAAGATATAAGTCGCTAATAATTGCGTCTAAAAACTTTCCTTTAGTAGGGATTTCTTAGTCTGGAAAGTTCATCTGTCGTTTTCTTTTGAAGCCGGAATAGATAGCACTTCTATACTCTGCTCCTCAAGCTATACGAGTACATAGATATTCATGAAGGGTTAGTATGTGAAAAATTCAACGAACTGAATTTTCAGTTTCTTATTTTCATTCTCAACAAATTTTTTTACGGAATTTCGTGAAAACTTCCATTTTTCTATTCCAAAACTACTGTAATTTTTGTGCGCTTGTTCTACTTCAACGAGTGCTATATATTTTTGCCCAAATGTCTATTATTTTGAATTCATAGCCGAAAAATTTCTCAAACGTTAAGGTTCGATTCCCTGATGACGAATCCGTGGTCAAATTCAATTATGTATGTCCGTGGGGCCGTCCGGCCGTCAGAAAAATAAATTCCGAAGGGTTTGTCTTAGGGACTTGAAAATTTCAGGGTGGGTTTAGGTTTCAAATGCCTCACGTAAATTCGTTAATCGGCCAAATCGTACAGGGTGTTCCAAAAAATATGGCTATTCAAAATTTTTCCTCAATATTTCTGACTAAACGGAACCAATCGAAATGAAATGTTGCGGCCAAATGAAAGATGCTCATAATAACCCTCATGCAAAATTTAGTGGTCATAGTGTTAACAGTAACATAGAGATTTCAATTGGAATATTGAAAAGAAAAAACTTCATATTTTCATAAAAAGATCCGATTCGAGTGAAATTTATTTTGTGAATGGAAATCGGTATACTGAATGTTCATCTAAAATTTTGTGGCCATAGTAATAACAGAGAAGAAAATTCAATTGGAATATTGAAAAAAGAATCTTCATATTTCCCTTACAAACCGAATATCCGATTCGAGTGAAATTTATTTTGTGAATGTGTATTGTGTGTATTGATATACTGAATATTCATCTTAAATTTCATGGCCATAGTGATAACAGAACCATAGAAAATTCAATTGGAATATTGAAAATACGAATCTTTATATTTGAATAACAAGATATCCGATTCGAGTGAAATTTCGTTTGCAAATAAAAACTGATATACCAAGTTTTAATGCAAATTTTTCTAGCCATAGTGTTAAAAGAACCATGGAAAATTCAATTAGGATATTGAAAAGAAGAACCTGTATATTTCCATAACAGAATATTTGATTCGAGTGAAATTTATTTTCTGAATGAAATCTGATATACTCAATGTTCATGCAGAATTTCAAGAGGATGGCATCATCAGAACCATAGAATTCAATTTTTTTCCATTTATATTTTTACATATTGCTTTTTCTGAATAATTCTCAGAATATAATCCGATTGTGCTGAGATTCTGCATTTATATATTTGTTATCAATCTCCAGTCCCATATAAAATATTGGTACCCCACCAATGAACGAGCGCTAAAAAGCTCATGCTCAGGGCTTTTCTTATATTTTTTCAACGAGTAAAATATCTTAACCAGCAGTCGCTGTCATTAAAAACCTAGTTGATTAAATATCTATTCCTTTCATTTTCGTTGTATTCTCTGCCTCTTCCAATGGATCTCATGTTACTTCGATTTTGTTTTACTTTTTACCATTTTTGAAACCTTCAGCCCTGATCTGTCATACTGATTCGAATAATAAAAATTGTTTACTACAGCAGTATTTGAATTCGTAGTATTATTTTTTATTATCCTTATACGTGATATTTCGAAAGGATGCTCTGTCAGTGGTTCGGTATTTATGTATTCACAACTTCATATGGAGTCGTTGTCAACTTAATTGAAAATATTGCCGTGATAAAAATATCCAGTACGAATGAACTCGCGCAAAGATCACACCTACCTAGATCAGGACCGTACCTGCCGGTGGTTGGAATATTTATTCTGCATTGGTAGGTAAAATTTCTTGGCAAAATAATGAATTTTCAATTTAACACATCCATAAAGACGAATGCAAATTATCTACATTTTGTAATACTATTTTACTTTTTCTCTAAACGAATTTGTTAGTTTCTTAGCATGAATCTTCAAATTTTCAAAGAATTTACCTGGTCTTATCGGCCATGAAAGAAACTCACAAGGCACACGGATGACGTTATTAAGTAAATAAAACATTATATGTACACTTAATTTAGGCTTGAAACTTTTCATGTGATCAGATGACACATACGCGGCAAAAGTCAGTTTACCGTTTTCCATATGAGAAAAAAAAAGCAAAAATAATTGCAGATAAATTTATTTCGAAAAAAATATAACATCAATTATTTCTTCTGGCCTCACATTTTATGTTCGAATTGTGTCCCTCCCTCTTCAACACACATGCGGCATCATTTAGTCACGGTAAAAAATACGAAAAAATTCGATATTGGAAAGAAGTTTCTCACAGTCTTCTTCGATTCGCACGCGTAAATGAGGAATATCACGAGGTCGTTTGCTGAAAACTTTGTCTTAAGGACGCTCCAAAACGTGAATTAAGCGGCGTGAAGTCGGGCGAACGTCCTTCCTATCTAATCGATGTCCGTGAAGTTGGCACCCACTTTCTCGAAAAAGAAAAATTTTTTTTTGCATTCGTTAGTAAGTCGTTAGTAAGTATTTGTAAGTCCAAAATTTTCGTTTGTAAGTGAAGAGTATTGGTAGAAAAACACCGCATTCCGCTGGGTGCTAACTTCACGGGCATCCACTTTTTTGATTTTCTCGGAAAAAAACAAACAGCCGGAAAGTCCATCATTTGTAAGTGTTTGTAAGTCGAAAATTATCGTTTGTAAGTGACCTTGTACTTAAAAAATGGCACCCTTAAAATGCGAAGTTAGCACCCACATGTTGAAAAATTTAATTTTTATTTTTTGACTTCGATAGTACCTCGTTAGTAAGTATTTGTAACCCCAAAAAATTCGTTTGTAACCTTCCCTATCAAGGGGTAAACAACCCTCAAATATGCGAAATTAGTACCCAGTTTTTTGAACATTACATTTTTCTTCTTTTTTTCGAAAGTAAATCGTTAGTAAGTATTTTTAACACAAAAAAATTTGTTATTTTATTAAAAAAAATCATGAGAAAATGACACCCCTAAAATGCGAAGTTGGCACCCACATGTTGAAAAATTGAATTTTTGTTTTTTGCCTTCGATAGTACTTCGTTAGTAAGTATTTGTAACCCCAAAAAATGTGTTTGTAACCTTCCCTATCATGGGGTAAACAACCCTCAAATATGCGGAATTAGTACCCACTTTTTTCAACATTACATTTTTCTTCTTTTTTTTTGAAAGTAAATCCTCAGTAAGTATTTGTAACACAAAAAAAAATTGTTTTTTACCAAACAAATCATGAGAAAATGGCACCCCTAAAATGCGAAGGTGGCACCCACATGTTGAAAAATTGAATTTTTGTTTTTTGCCTTCGATAGTACTTCGTTAGTAAGTATTTGTAACCCCAAGAAATTCGTTTGTAACCTTCCCTATCATGGGGTAAACAACCCTCAAATATGCGGAATTAGTACCCACTTTTTTCAACATTACATTTTTCTTCTTTTTTTTGAAAGTAAATCCTCAGTAAGTATTTGTAACACAAAAAAAATTGTTTTTTACCAAACAAATCATGAGAAAATGGCACCCCTAAAATGCGAAGTTGGCACCCACATGTTGAAAAATTGAATTTTTGTTTTTTGATTTCGATAGTACTTCATTAGTAAGTATTTGTAACCCCAAAAAATGTGTTTGTAACCTTCCCTATCAGGGTAAACAACCCTCAAATATGCGGAATTAGTACCCACTTTTTTAAACATTACATTTTTCTTCTTTTTTTCGAAAGTGAATCGTTAGTAAGTATTTGTAACACAAAAACTGTTGTTTTCAACCAATCCGCTAATGAGAGAATGTAACCCTTAAAATGCAAAGTTTCTATTTTGTTTAAGACAGTACCTCCATATCTAATAATTTTGCAACACAATTAAATAGCTTTTAAGCAGACTGATAACGGATTGATTTAATTATACTGTGAACATGAGCAGTTTGCATCCACATGTTTAAGAATTTTATTTCGTGTTTTGCTTTCAACAATGAGAAAATGGCACAACCAATTCCGATTTCAGAATAATATTTTGTTCTTCAACTTCTGTAGTAATTACGGTGTACTACAGAAGTTGAAGAACACAATATTATCTGAAATCGGAATGGTTGTGCCATTTTCTCATTATTGAAAGCAAAACACGAATATAAAATTCTTAAACATGTGGATGCAAACTGCTCATTTTCACGGTATAATTAAATCAATCCATTATCAGTCTGCTTAAAAGCTATTTCTTTGTGTTGCAAAATATTAGATATGGAGGTACTGTCTTAAACAAAATAGAAACTTTGCATTTTAAGGGTTACATTCTCTCATTAGCGGATTGGTTGAAAACGACAGTTTTTGTGTTACAAATACTTACTAACGATTCACTTTCGAAAAAAAGAAGAAAAATGTAGTGTTTAAAAAGTGGGTACTAATTCCGCATATTTGAGGGTTGTTTACCCCATGATAGGGAAGGTTACAAACACATTTTTTGGGGTTACAAATACTTACTAATGAAGTACTATCGAAATCAAAAAACAAAAATTCAATTTTTCAACATGTGGGTGCCAACTTCGCATTTTAGGGTTGCCATTTCCTCATGATTGTTTGGTAAAAAACAATTTTTTTTGTGTTACAAATACTTACTGAGGATTTACTTTAAAAAAAAAAGAAAAAAGAAAAATGTAATGTTGAAAAAAGTGGGTACTAATTCCGCATATTTGAGGGTTGTTACCCCATGATAGGGAAGGTTACAAACGAATTTTTTGGGGTTACAAATACTTACTAACGAAGTACTATCGAAGGCAAAAAACAAAAATTCAATTTTTCAACATGTGGGTGCCAACTTCGCATTTTAGGGGTGTCATTTTCTCATGATTTTTTCAGTAAAAAAAACAAATTTTTTGTGTTAAAAATACTTACTAACGATTTACTTTCGAAAAAAAGAAGAAAAATGTAATGTTCAAAAAACTGGGTACTAATTTCGCATATTTGAGGGTTGTTTACCCCTTGATAGGGAAGGTTACAAACGAATTTTTTGGGGTTACAAATACTTACTAACGAGGTACTATCGAAGGCAAAAAATAAAATTAAATTTTTCAACATGTGGGTGCTAACTTCGCATTTTAAGGGTGCCATTTTTTAAGTACAAGGTCACTTACAAACGATAATTTTCGACTTACAAACACTTACAAACGATGGACTTTCCGGCTGAATGTTTTTTTCCGAGAAAATCAAAAAAGTGGATGCCCGTGAAGTTAGCACCCAGCGGAATGCGGTGTTTTTCTACCAATACTCTTCACTTACAAACGAAAATTTTGGACTTACAAATACTACTAACGACTTACTAACGAATGAAAAAAAATTTTTTTCATTTTCGAGAAAGTGGGTGTCAACTTCACGGACACATCTAATCGCCCCTTAAATCTTCCAGTAACTCGAGGTAATTTTGCGCATTCATAGTCCCTTCAAAAAGTAGGCCCTACAAGGCCACCTGCATGAACAATGCATGCAGCTCTGTATATTTCCTCGATAAATTTGGCACAATACAATTGATATTTTAGATATACATCTAAAATAATTTCCAGAGGCACTTGTCGTGAATTTCCTCTTCTCGAAGTAGTTTGAGAAGTATTCGAATACCTCTAGTGAACTTTGTGCAAGAACTACGATTATTTATTTCTTCATTCCCAATTTATTATTCGCAATATTTTCACGGGATCGAAAAAACTCACCTAATAGCATGTCGTCATATCTTGTTTGTAGATATTTGGTTTATTCAATCCCATATAAATTGAATAACATTTGATTATTTTGAGAGATAAATGTACTCGAATATTTGTAGATTGTACGAAACTTCACAAGATTTTGGTTCGTTTTAACTCGTAGGTGCGAATAGTATACTCAGAAATTGAAGATGAATAATAATAACTTGAATTATTTGGAAAAATTTCGTAAAATGCGACCAAAAATTGTCGAAATCTTTTATTAGAATTTCATTGATTCGTCGACGTTTTGACCCTACACGGGGCATTCTCAAAACATTATGTTACATAAAATTTTTATAGAGCCGTTTATAGAGCCGTTAGGCATAAATCTTACGGAAAATAATTTGATATACTTATTCTGATTAGTGGGTACCTACTGTTGAATTATAAGTAGAATGTCAGTTTACATCTCGCAAAGAACATACAACATCTTTAGTGATCAAATTCTCATATCTGAAAGCACATAATGATTGCGTATGGTCTGAGTCAATCCCTGTTCGCAATCTGAAATGCCTCCCACATTTCAACGAAATACGATGGCAAATTAATGAGGAAAATATGTTTTGATCCCAACAAATGTCCGAAGAATATTCCTGAAAAATTGTTAGTCAAATGGAGCGACCAAGATCGAAATTAAATTGCACAAGCGCGATTTTGTGTATAGAGGCGAAATCTAGAGTTATTCTCAGTTTCACTTATGTATACGATAACCCATTATATATCTGTTTGCTTGCCCATAATAATGCCCATTGATCACTCGTGAATAATGAGTTATTATTCACTGCTGTCAGATGCTTTATAGATTTAGCTATACAATATTATATTCTTTAAATTGATTATTCTTCAGTATTCTAACGTACTCCATACGTATGGGTATGACTTGTCAATCGAGAGTTGCATCACAAAGTATATAATGACAAGTTCTCCAAAAATATCTCATGTGGCAACTTGACTTTTTTCACACTTGTAATAAAAAGGCCTTGTCACGGTCACCAAATGTTAATAGCTTCAAGAAATATATTCAGTGACCGTAGATGAATTATAGTATGCTACTAGAGTATATTGGTTTTTATTCACTCGGTGATTTGAGCTACTCGCCTACGGCTCGTCGCCTTCAATTCATTTAGTGAATAATAGCTATCATTATATGCTCGTTGTATAACATACTATCATTAATATTATCGCATTACTTAATAATCAATGGAAGCTGATAATGAAAAAAATTTTTATCCACGACTATTGTAAAATCCGTCCATTGTACGTCTCTGTGCTTGGCCTTAATATTACCCATTAATCACGAGGGAATAATGAGATTATAATTCACTACTTTCAGATGCATCATAGATTCAGCTTCGATATAATATTCGTTAAATTGGTATTTCTTCAGTATTTTAAAGTACTCCAACTAACAAATTGGTCTAACCTTGTCAATCGAGGGCCATATCTACTTTCATTATATCAATTAAAGCTTATTTTATAACAAAATATACCTACAATGACCAGTTCTCCAAAAATTTCTCATGTGTCAACTTGACTTTTTCCAGGCTTGTCATAAAAGGGTCTTTTCTCGTTCGCCAAATGTTAAAATCTTCTAAAAACATATTCAGTAGTCATGGATAAAGTAAAGAATGCTACTCGTGTATATTGGCTGTTATACACTTGCGAATAATAGCTCGTTGCATAATATACTATTATTATGATAAATGTCATCAGAAAAAATCATGAGAGTATCTCGAACCACTGAGTCAACAAACCTCGTTGTCTCAAATGGTGGTTCATTACAATCACTCATGAAAAAATTACGAAATACTGAAAGATCTTGCAAATGGGCTTTTACAGTATAAATATAGTTTTTTTAAGTGACAGCATGGAAATTAGTGTTCAATATATACCTGTCCAGCTTTCAATGAGATTTCGAATAATTGGTTTTTAATCAAATATCAAAATGCCATTTGTATATGTATTAGTCTTTTCAAAGGATTCATTCATTCAAAAAATTTTTTTTCTGGGAATGCACATTGTAGGTGCAGTGATGGAAGGTACCAGGATTATATTAATTAAATGCGTATATTTCTTACAAATTACGAGCTTGCAATTTTTTAATTTATTCGGAACATAATACTGCGAAATGAAATTTACAATTTATATCACGCAGTGAGTGGTTCCAAACAATGGAATGATGACATCTGAAAAATTTTTCTATGTTATGAACCAACCGACACGAAAATAGAATAGAGGGATATTCATCACAGAATCCAATTTCGTAGACATCCGAGAGATTAATTTTTCATTCATCTCGAAGCAGAGAATTGTAAGCTCCATTCGTGTTTTGCTGTTGTTCCTACTGGGTATATTGGAAATGCGTGAATGCAAATCCCTATGGGGGCGAAAAATAAAACGGAGAAACTCGAATGCGCTCGTTCATTCTTACATGGTGTTTTAGTGCTACTATACGAAAAATGGCAGAGTTAATATATCATCTCAAAAAGTTTTTTTGAAAGTCATTTTCAAATTGTGATTCGACAAACCTTCGAAATTCGACAGGGCCGTATCTAGGTACTACTGCGCCTGTGGCAAGATTCCCTTCAGAGCCTCCAAATTGGCGTGATTTTTTTCATTACTTATATGTTTCAATTTTTTTTTAGTTTTGAATAAAATGATAACTTTTTTGGTGGCATATCTGCAAAGAAACAATCGTAAACTAAGCATACAAATACTAAGTATTTTTTAACCCTTTGAAGCATTTTCTATTTTTTATCTTCATTATGAGACCAACCTGCGCGATGAATTAAAAAAAACATGGTTTCTGTCGGAGACCACAATGCTTCAAAGGTAAGCCTAGGATTCTGCAAACATTGGAGAGATAATATCTGGTAAAATTTTTTTTTGAGCAATTTTTTTAGTAGAACTACAATGCATAAATAATTAAATACTCAATCAACAACCAACACTTCATATAAACTTTTTATTTTAATTAAATTGGTTTTAGATTTCTAACTACTCCTCAGAAAGACTCATAAAACAAAAAACTGAAATCAATTTTCCCGAAAAAATTCTGAATTATCGACTATGCTATCACTCCTCCTCACTTCCTCAGAAACCTAAGCTTCTTCTTCTTCTTCTCTGTGCGGTGCCTTACCGGCCGAACTGAGGCCTAGTGGCCCATTGTTCACCCGCATCGTTCTATAGAGACTCAGCTCCTCATACACGAAGACAGAAATGTCGCGAGCCTGCCAGGAGTGGTCCCTCTCACCATAGGAATAGAAGGTGTTGGATTTCCTAGGTGTGTTGACCTTAACTCAGTAAGGTTTCCACAGTTGAACAAAATATGCTCAACCGTTTCATCAGTACTCCTGCACCACCGGCATAGGGAGCAGCTCGTCAATCCCATTCTCTTCAAATGCTTGTTAAACAGGTGACCAGTCAATGCACCAGTCACCAGACTGAGTTGTTTCCTCTCCAGCAGCAGAAGCCTATTGACCTCAGATCGGAGAATCCTCGACCACCTCAGGCCTACCCCTGCGCTCCATTCCGAGGAAAATTCCCTGTTCAGCCAGTTCCTGAAGAAACTTCTGACAGATGTGCGACAGATTGGCAGCGAAGGCTCCGGACCAACAAATGCTAATCCGGCTCCCCGCCTAGCCAGTTCATCTGCCTTGACGTTACCAGGTATATCCGCATGAGACGGACACCAGACCACTTTCAAAAAGTTATCAGAGCCCAGCCCACGCAGAGCTTTGCTGCATTCTTCTACCAAAAGAGAATCAACCCTAACATCAGATAGAGATTTCAGAGTTCCCTGGCTGTCGCAACATATATAAATGTGCTGGCCAGAGTATCCCCTGCGAATGCTTTCCAACGCGCATGCAAGAACCGCAAATAGCTCAGCCTGCACAATGGAACAGCCCTTCCCCAGAGGGATAGCCTGATTGAAGTGAGGACCCACGATTCCGGCCCCAGACCCTGTTGCTGTGACAGAGCCATCAGTGAACCAGGTGGGACCTTCTGGACTAAGAAGCCTGTTTGATGAAGACCATAGGTCTCTGTCGGGAACAATTACCCTGTAGGGTTCGTCGAAGTAGAACCTAGTGCCCGCGCGGTCACCTCTCTGGAGAAAAAAACCTAAGCTTAATACTCCAATACAGTAATAAATATGTTTTGATAAATGCTTCGATTTCGTTTAACTCTGCAGTTACACTTGTTCTCTTCACTCTATTCTTAGTTCTTTTATTCACCGTTTCCACTCACCTCAGAGGCGCCCTAAGTGCGCCCATCCACTGTTCCAGTCAACGGTGCGTCAAGTCCTCGCTCTACCTTATCTGCCTTCCCCTTTCTTTTGTAGGAACAGTAGAACCCACCGACTATGTCTACGAGATCTATTAGTGAGGATTTTTTTCCTTCTCTTTATTTGGGTTCTGCTCTTATTGACAATGTACCCAAATTCAATCTTTAAGTAAATCAATGGATATATGTAATATTATATATTCTTTATCAAAAACTACCAGATACACACAAACACCCAGACCTCTACAGGAATCGAACCTTCAGCCACAATAAGCTACGAATTCGTGAATAAGCAATTCTGGAATTATTCTTCCTGTAAATATCTCATTTTCCATTTGGAGTGTTACATACTTCAGATTCTTTTGAAGTTCAATAAAACTTAAACTTCAAAAGAATCAAAAGTAACACTCCTTCACCTCGTGACTAAAATTCTACGTTTCTCTATTCCACACCGTGATACATTTATCGAAATAACAAATATAATAGCTAGGTCGGTTTTCACATCCTACCTGGCGGACTCGCGACATCACTCCTTACGCAAAAAAATATTTTTGGCGTATACATGAAAACCGTGACATGTGACTTGTTACCCCAATCGGTTGGCGCTTCTATATTTTATTCTTTGAATTTTTTTGGCGCTCAAATTTTTTTTCATTTGATATTTTTTGGCGCCCCTACGGACCTTGCGCCTGTGGCGGGGGCCACTTGGCCACACCCTAGATACGGCCCAATTCGATTGAGAATTAGATAAATTAAACTCAAAACTATTCTCAGGAAATTCGAATATGTTGGTGCGGACCGTGATGTCCATAGGCGTATCTAGCCCCAGTTTTCAGGGGGAGGGCGCAGCCTCTGGTATAAATTGTGATACCTATATGAAGGTTTTGATCTAAATCTTTCAGGGAGGTGGCAGAGGTACATCAGGGGGGGGGGGGGGTTGGCATATGGAGGTATTTCAAATAGAATTTATGAAAGGAACCAGTTATGCAAGTGATACAGACAATGTTTTTTGAGTAGACATATGAGCTGGTTCCATAAAGGGAAAATATTGAACTCAGAAATGTACAGAGTGAGGTATTTGAAAACCTTGTGAAAAAGATTCGAATTTAATGTTTGCCTTCAACGAGATGAAGAAACACCGGACGTGCCGTTTAAAATAAGAGAGTGTTTGACCATTATTCGGGGTAGATGTTTGATAAGTAATTATGATCAGTCTGTTCATTCCAGAGTTCAATTTGTTTTCACTGTATGGGACTCGCTAATTTGTCTACCCAAAAAAACATTGTCAGTATTGCTTGCGTAACTGGTTCCTTTATCAATTGCTATTTGAAATGACTCCATATTCTGAGTTTTTCGCGATTTTCTCGTAAAGGGTTCATCAAATGTACAGAGTGATCTGAAGAAAGATATAGGGTGTATCATTCAAAAAAGGGTACCTTTGGTTTGTATGTTTGTATTGGAACCCCTGTGTATATGGAAATAATTTCAAATTGCGCTTTCGATTACCTTCCACTCACCAAAAAAATTTTCAAAATATCATCATTTACACCCTAAAAATGGCCATCGTGTTTGTGGTGGGCGACCAACTACATTTTCCACTTGTGCGTTGTACGCCGTCAATGTTTATGAGTTTTGTGGTATTAGTTATGATTATTTCAATCTTTGAAAGAATAATTTTCAATCCAAGTTTTTTTGAAGCATCATAATATAGTCCTTTCAACATGTCGCTCAATTAACTTAAGGTTTTCGTTCCCTATACTTCGACAAAATTAGCAGACTGTATATTTTATTTTCAATTTGATAAAAACACGAAGTTGTGCGCTGCTCACCCCCAAATCTTTCTGCTTCGATGAGTCTGTTGTTTATACGAACAATAAAAACATCAGTCTCCAAGCAGTTATCATTTTGACTTCAATCGGCGAAGTTTCCCCATATCCGAACTTTTCATCTCAAAGAACAACGGGAAGTCTCAGGACGCGCCTACCTCCATTTTCCGCAATTACCTTTTGTTTTTCTGCATTCCCGAAGCACAACAAACGTGAGCATAACAAACAACAACATCCAGAGCGATGATACGCACGGTTAGAAGTCTCGACGCAAGCGTGCAGCCAGCCGTCGCGGCGCGCCTATAGGACACCATGCGGACGGTGATGTTCCAGGCTTAACAACTGTAACATTTGTGTTACATTTCAGATGTGATGTTTCGGTGTTACTAATAATTCAAATCTAATTAGGCAGACAACAATTTTTTCAAAAACCAATTTGCTCCTGAAAAATAAGTGCAAAGATTTTCGCATGGGCACTTCTGCTCAATTGAAATTTCTTTAATTATTTCTGTTTCAGAGACTGGAAAGGAAAACCTCAGAAAAATTTTAGAAATGGAATAAGCATGTTGATACTGCTACTGGCAGAGCTGAAAAGGCTCTAATGGCGTGGCAAAATACTGCGATGGATTTACGTCATGTTTGTGAGACCTATAATCACTTATGGGGCAGTAGCCTGGTTTGCCAAGGCAAGTCAGGTCGGTACAAGAAAAAAGCTCGATAAAGTACAGAAGGTTGCCTGTGTGTGCATCACTGGAGCTACGAGAACGTGCCCCACCAGGGCATTTGAGGTCATTGTGGATCCCACACCTCTACATCTAGTGATTGACAGGGTAGCCCATAAGGGTATCCTCAGAATATCTAAAGAAGGTACAGGTAATGAGAGAATAAAGAATCAGAGAGTCCGGTCCTCTCTGAACAACTACATCCCATCTGCGAACCTCCCTAGTGATGTAATGATCAGGAAAGTAAGCACTGAGAAAAATTTCAGGACATTGCTAAGTAAAGCGAGGAATGGAAACTTTAATACACTGAATATAACCTCAAAGAAAATACTGTAAAATGGTATACAGATGGTTCCAAGAACTCTACAGGAGCTGGCTCTGGGACATTCGGGCTAAGTACCGAGTGTGCACTATCGTTAGTCTTTCAAGCGGAAATCATAGCTATTGAAAGATGTCTAGATATAAATCTAGAAAGAAACTATCAAAAGTGCGATACAGATATTTATACTCACATAGTCAAGCTGCTAAAAAAGCACTGAGCTCCTACGTCATCGACTCAAACATGATCTGGGAGTGCCAGAACAAACTCAATGAGGTAGACAAGAAAAATAAGGTCTTTTTAATCTGGGTTCCTGGCCATTCGAGAATCAAAGTAAAAGAAGAGGCCAATACACTTGACAAAGAGGGCGCACGAATGTCACTCATTGGCCCAGAACCCTTCTGTGGTGAATGGAGAATGTACCTATAAAAAGGAGTTTCTAAAGGAGAAGGCCGAGAGGGAAAAATTCTAGCGGAATCTCCCAGGGATGGATCATTCCACTAAGTTTTTTCGGAACTTTGAAACTGCAAGATCTAAAGGATATCTGGATCTGAGTAAGAAACAATTACATCTCCTCACTGGCTTTCTCACTGTTGAAGATGTAGGTTCTGTAGGAAGGAGGTAGAAACCCCCATTCACCTAGTCACGGAGTGCTTAGGCATTGCGAGCCTAAGGAGTGAATGCCTTGGGCGAGAAGCTTATAGAAGTGTGGAACCACCCTCGTTGAGCTTTCACAGATAGCGACCTTTCTAACTAATGGAACACCCTAAACGATTTTGCTGATTTACCTACGAACTTAACCGCGACATCTACCTAATTTCTACGACAATCCTTTCAAGAGTGGACGTGTTTACGGATGGTTCCACGGACAGAAATAAATTTGACCATGGTTTCCTTAATTCCCCCATGGTAGTCGAACCTAATCATTTCAGACCATTTTCAGCTCAACAGACATTTGCGAAAAATGAAATAGCACTCGTAAAACGTGGAGCGCTCAAAAAGGTATTCACCACCGATCATGTGTCAATCCACCCAATCTATTTGATGTTACGGAATGTTACGATTTATAATTTTGGTGTGTTACAATGCATAGAAGACCGAGAACAACGCCTCACGCGGATCGCGTGCGGAATCTCAGAACCGACCGGACGCAGCGTCGCGGCGCCCAGATCTCTTGTATCCGACGTCCAACGACGCGATTATCGTGATATATTTTGTTATGGTGCTCTTGTACAATCCATCCAACAGGTGAGATACGTCGAGTCTATGTACGATTGTATTCGCGTTTTTATTGATTTTGTTGTGTTTTCCTATGAGTTTCACGTTTATTGGTCAGTAATTTACAGTTTTGAAAGTCAATAAGAAAATTGGCGAAAAATGAAATGGATGTGTTAATTATGATTTTCACTTATAAAGAATCTTAAGTAATTACGTACTTAAATATAATGTTTTCTTCCTGAAAATTATTCGTTCGTTGGCGTAAAGGAACTTTTTGTAGCAGTTTTTCGACTCAACATTATGTATGAAAATATTCTCATCTATACCTAGTGTTTCTTTCAAACTACGCAAAGTATTGAAAGTATGGTATGGGAAGTTGTTTCTACTTTGACGAGAAAGAAAAACTGTTCACTGTGAATTTCCACTGTTTGAAAATTTCTTGATACATATGTCTAATATTTTTAGAAGACTCTTTTACTATATATTCAATTCAACTTTTGGAGAGAAAGTTTTCATAGCTTCGTTTGTTCACATGAATGAAATAAGTGAGCTTCAAATATTCAACCTGATAGTTTTTCAGCGACTATTTTCCTTGTCTCAGAAACGCGCAATTTTGAACTAGAAATGGTCTCTAGATGGAGAAACTGCAATGAAGCAGCTGTCAGCAGCTTTTTCGAGTTTACCCGCGGCAAAACTAGGCAGTTGTTGTCAAATTGAAACCTATATGCTGAATAATCTCAACTCATGAAGTTGTCTTGTCAAATATCATTCGGACATCTAATTTTTTTGTGAAAAAAATTTAAAAAACATGTTGTTAAGTAATCCTATTCAGCAAAAAACATTCGTGCAGGTGCAAAAATCCTCATCTTCGACTCGGTTTTCTGTTACCACTGCTGGTGGCTTCTTGTTGAAATATTACTTAGGAACGTATTTTAGCGATTTTTTTCGAAGAATCAGATGCTCTTATGATATAACTTATAATAAAATGTTAATATCTCTAACTCAAGATATCTTGGAAATGAATACATATTTGTCGAATCGCGTAATAAGTGTCAGACAGTCAATTTGAGCATTCCTTAAAAGAACCTTCAAGAAGATAGATACAGAAATATTTCATCTTAAGGAATACCCAATTACATTACAATTCATCTTATTAATAATAAATTCGGCCAAAAAATTTCATCTCTAGTGGTATTTTATGATAGAATTTTTTGCTCTATTTATGAACTCTGAGGTCTTCTTCCTACATTTAGGGTATATTTTCTTGGAAAGGTTCTCCAAGAATTCTTCTGGATACTTAATAAAAATAATGAAATTTCGTTGGGAGAAAACAGAACATTTTGCGGGGAAATTCTCATTTGACTACACTCCAAGTAATATGAAATTGTAGCCTTGAGTATCTGGCATAATATATCGAATTGGCACATACTTATTTTTTTGATGTTGTTTTTTTCACCTACGATCACGATAAATCATGCGTGAATCGTTTAGTAAGTTTCAAACGATGAACGTTTATAGCCTATAGGCAGACCTATTAACTGTATATTTCAAAGTAGATTTGGAACGATTCATAATATCTACGAAAATATGATGCTATGAGTAAGAATTATTCTCCATTCAAAATAACCCAAAGGAATATACATATATACAGAGTGGCCCAAATTGGTAATTCCTGAACTACAACTTTTTAACCGTGAGACACATAGAAAGAAACGAATAGCACAATACTGGTATCTTTTTTCGGGAAACTCATTCTGTCGTCAACCACATTGCTCTACCGTCTTTTGTTTTCGGATTATAAGCTAAAATTATCTCTGTTTGGGCTTGAAACAAAAACATTATACATACAGAAACTTTTTTGAAAGGAATCCAGTGGCTTATTCTGCTGAGGGGTTTCCATAAGAAAAGACAAAATTTCATGTAATAAATCAGGAAGGAAATCCCTCGCAAAAATTTGTTCAAGCCATTGGATTTCTTTCAAAAAGGTGACTGATGTTATTGTTTCAAATTTATAGCACAAACAGGAACGGAGATAATGACCAAAGTTGAAATTGCCAAAACGTCAATTTCGGCTCATAACTGGAAAACAAAAGACGACAGAGTATACCATCCATTTTTCTCCACCTCTTAGGGTTGAAAAGTTGAAGTTCAGGGATCACCAATCAATACTGACCACCTGTACATACGTGTCGAAAACTAATCATTTATAATCATGTACAATAAATTAATACTATTAAAAGGTGCCAAAAAATGATAAGTATCATTGTAATGGATACAATTGTTTAGATTTCGAGTTCTAGGGAACCGATTTCCAATGGCCAATGCCAATAATTTGGTTTTGCTAATTATCGACAATAGTTCTTACACAATCAAGTTGTTATTCGTCTTTCAAGGTAACATAGAAATATATGGAACCTCATCTACATTTATTTTGTTTTGCTAATGTAGAGAATAGCAGAGAGTATTAAAGTATATAGGTAATGTAATCGAGATTTGAGCATCGACTCCCAGACCTCATTATCATAATCAAACATTTGAATGTTATGTTCTGAAAATTCTGCATAATCTCTTTTGGCAAATGAACACATTGTCATAGTTTTGTTCTGAAAATGGACCAAAAGCAAATCTGCAAATGACCTGAATATGAAAAGGGAAGGTCTCACCTGGAAAAAAATAATCTCTAGTGGTATTTGACATGACTATTTCAGGAGAAAATGATTCAGAAAGTACTCATTATTGATATCCAGATTGCAGCAAAACAAATGTTTCATCAAACAAAAGTGGTTTATTCTATTTGAATTAGTACTACAAACAATTAAAGTTTTACAGATAACAAATCAACAAGATGATGTCCTCCAGAAACGATGCACTGCTGTGGGCGATTTCTGAAGTTTTCAACTTCGTTCTGGCAAATATCGAATGGCGGGATTTCCTCTCTAACACGGATCTTCAGTTTTTCCGAATTGTGAGGACGATGCTTAAAAATCTTTTCCTTGAGGTAGCCTCATAGGAAAATATTTTATATGTTCCCTGCGTGCCTCGTCCCTCTTAGGCCGGTCCCAGACAATGCGTGTATTTGACGAATGTTCGGCATTGGCGGTGCTTCGCGTAGTGTGTGAGACCTCCACTTCGGGTATCATTCGGCATTGGCCTGCTATCCGAAGTCTTGTCGGTACGGACGGCACGAACCAAAGGAAGACGAAGTACATTCGCGCTCATTCGTGTTAGCTCCCAGACAATGTGTTTATCTACGCGTACTATATGGCCTATTCTGTCTTCAGTCAGAGTCGTGCGACGTGATTTCACGGTGTTTTTAGGTATTATTTGTTTAGCCATCATGGAATGGTCTAATAATTAATAATGGAGTTCTTGGATCTCTACGAATCATATCCTAGAACAAATATTGAAATATGAAACTTTTCAATTATCGAGAGTAATTCCGAATAATTTTTGATTTCTGACACAGCAATGAGATCAAGTTACAACTAGGTGTTGTGATTTTTATTGTAATTGTAATGATTACTGTCTGATTTGTCTAGTTTCTGAACATATTTTCCTATAGCTCCACAGTTTTCAAAATAGATAAATATGAAATAACGGTACATCTGTACATCGGTAGCATCTGCCACATAACATAATGCTCTGTTCTACTTTTTAGATTATGAGATTTCAAAGATCACTATTTTGGGAAATATGCTCATCTTTTAACGATACTTTCACCCTTTTCGTAGCTCTTCAGTAAAATCTCAATTAAATAACTAGGTGCAAAGGCACTGAATGCAAAGGAAACGAGGAATGCAATATCCCTTACTGGTCGTTCAATACGGCGATAGTTGTACCGAAAGATCCTAATTAATTAATTACACGAAAAAGAAACGAGAAAGCAAATCTCCCCCTGCCCATTCATAACTACGATAGCTATATCGAAAAATTTTAATAAAATAATTAAGGTTTAATGAATAAATGAAAACAGAAGAATAAAAGTGTTAGAATTTTTCAATCTATCGGTTGTCAGATCAGGAACTCAACATAAAACATAAAAATATATAAAAAACATAAAACTCTCTGGATAAAATCGCTTTGCTCCGTCGAAATAGACCGAGCGAAAAGATCGACGTCCGATCGCTCAGATTTTTATGACGAACGCTCCAGATTCTACGCCCCTACTACTGACTGCTCTCCACTACTGTTCTATACTGAGGCCGTTTGGCGAACGTTTGTCAACAGAGAAACGAATGTCGAACATTTCGCTATTGTCGCAGTATCTGGGAGGGTACCCGAAGGCGAACTACGAAGGCACTTTCGCCGAATGCACTCTCTCTGGGACCGGCTTTAGGGGCGACCTGGGGTGGCTGGCGAGGTCACCGGATTTGTTCATTTGCGATTTTTTGCTATGGGGCTACCTCAAGGAAAAGGTCCTTACAGGAAATCGGCGCCATTCCGATCGATGTGTGCCAGAACGCAGCTGAAAACGCGTTTGGTTCACCCAAAGCGCCAGTTCTGCTTACCAAAAATGGCCCACTTGGCACTCTGATCCGTAATCTCGCTGCTTCACATTCAAGCAAGCGGATATCTCACCCATATAAAGTTTTAGAATAGGTTGAGGTCGTTTCGACCCCAATGTCTCTATTCATTCGCTTTACCGGATGAGAGGCGTAAGCAACGAGCGCCAGATATCCTGAGGGAAAAACTTCGGAGGGAACCAGCTACTAGATGGTTCGATTAGTCTTTCGCCCCTAACTTCGTCCTGACTAGGCATATAGTTCACCAGTTGATTTTTGAAACTTTATTGAAAAAATTTGATGTAATACTGACTCAAACAGAATGAACAATTTTTTCGTAGTTGAATTTTTTTGATAGCCCATCAAAACTACACTGTTTGTTTTTTCTAAACCTTATTTAAAAGATTTAAGAGAATCGGTTTACTGATTAATAGAGTTTTTTATAGCAATAGGGGCCATCCATAAAGTACGTCACACTAATTTCATGAGTTTTTGAGCCCCCCCGTCCTTGTCACAGGTGGTCACATTTCTGAGACCCCCCCTCCCTAGTGTGACGTCACATGTTTTGCAAGTCAACATCGAAAAATTATTGAATTAAAACAGCAGTTCCGAATTTAGTTTTATTTCCATTTAAATTAAGTACTTTTTTATGAAATCAACATAATATCAAATATTTGAAACAAAAACAAAAAATAAACTAATGAATAATGAATTGACTTCTTCCTGTATATGCTGTTTTTTTATCAGTATGTTTCGTATAATCTACGGTAAAGATTACCTAAATATATCTTTTTGTTCATTTTGAACTTGATTTATTAATACACCACTGGAAAAAATTAAAGGATCAAGAAAAAATCCAAATTTTCAACATGCCGTAACTTTGAGAGGAATGGTCGTACAAGAATTTAAAAAGGGAAAGTTGTAGTTCCAAGTGTCTAGTTTTTGGATTAAAACTTCAAAAATTTTAAGTTTCAGTGGTTTTCGAGTACGATAGAAAAATCAGCAACAAAAAAATTCTCAAAATTGACCACTTATTCTTTTCTTTTCTACGAGTGTGGAAATTTATTTTTTAATAATCGTTATAATGATGAGATACTTTGTTAATTCAGCTTTAGTTTATGGTTTTATTGACCTCAATACGTCCACTTCTCGCCGAGATATCGGTCTTCAAATGGAAAAGGATCCATTTGTCTTTGATTATCGATTTTTCAGCAACCAATGATCGCACAGAAAATTGAAGAGGGTTTCAAGACCTTAAATGAACTCCCATTATTGAACAACCATTGCTTATTCATAGAAATTTTTTTCTTCATGTCACATCATATAAAAATTTAACAAAAAAAAAGGCTTTTGGTGGTTTCTTGGAAAATCTACCGCTGGATCGAAATGTGAGGAAACCAATACTGTTAAGTGTGACTTTCACAGTTCAATATGTTGATAAAAACCTTACGAAGAGCCAACTCAATCCAAGAGCCGTTTTTTTTGTCAGACAGGATTGAATTTTGAAAACAATAAGGATCACGTTTTTTGCTCTGAGAAGCTAATAATCTTTAAAAAAGGCAAAAAAGAATTTTCTCGAGCTTTTTCCACATTTTATTTGCAGATAGTACATAAATTTCAAAAAAAGAAAAATAAAATAAAATTTTATTAATTTAATAACGGGTATTGCCACCCCTGTTTCAATAACGGCTCTCAAACGTTCAGCCATGTTAATGGATCCTTTTAAATTTGAAGACCGATATCTCGGCGAGAAGTGGACGTATTGAGGTCGATAAAAAAATTAATTAAAGCTGAATTAACAAAGTAGTCCATCATTATTAACGATATGCAAAAATAAATTTCCATGCTCGTAGGCAAGAACAAAATGAGTGGTAAAATTTTGAGAATTTTTTTGTTGCTGATTTTTCTATCATTACTCGGAAACCACTGAAACTTAAAATTTTTGAAGTTCTAATCCAAAAACTAGTCTCTTGGAGCTACAATTTCCTTTTTTAAATTCCTTGTACGACCATTCCTCTCAAAGTTACGGCATGTTGAAAATTGCCAAAAAATTTGGAATTTTTTTCTGATCCTTCAATTTTTTCCAGTAGTGTATGTTTTTTATCCACAAAATAGCACAACTAAAAAAACGACGTCGTTCACTCAGCGAAAGCAAATTGTCGAATGAAAGAAAGAACAAAAACATTACCTACGCGAGGTGCGGTGCGTTTAGCGGCATTAGTCAAAGGGCTCGTCGGCGATCGGCACGTGTCAGAAGCGGCTATGAACTTGTCAACAAAACAATTCAAACCGTATTGCCCTAAAGATAGAGTTGGACATATTTTTTAGTTAATTAATATTTCAATTACGCGATTAGTACCTCTAGATTTTGAAATGTGATGTCACGAACTTAGGACCCCTCCCACCCCTTGTCACACCATGTCACACTTTGTCGACCCCCTCCCTCCCCCTTTACGTGTGACGTACTTTATGGATGGCCCCATAGTGGTAATCTGTTAAATAGAAAATGTTATATTTCATCATTTCAAATATTCGATAGCCGAAACTTTTTAAGTTATCAAAACCGCGTTGAGCAGATTCTTGGATTCATCGATAATTTCTATGACATTTTCACTTTTTAAAATCTTCGGCTTTCAGGTCAACGTAATTCACCAGACTGCTATAATATCAACAATCAATATATCGAACGAATGGACGAATTGATAATTTTGATGATTATCCAGTTAGGGATGAAAATTGATGACATTCCTCTCCATTATTTAATATGGGTTACAATAGAAGAAGAATATTGAAACCGACTAAATTATATGGTAAATGCATAAAATACATTTGATTCATATGTCAAAAAGCTGAGCAGATATATCACGACATTTATGATATTCGACAGAAACATAAAATCATCGGTTCAATAACTCATTTGTTGTTGTAAAGTAGGATGAATGAATCCATCAGTCAAATAGGATAAGTTGACAATGATATGGAATTGAATGATGAAAATAATTATTGAAAATTTATCTTTATTAATTCATTCTTTACTATTCTAGTCCAATTCTGTTCTTTTTTTACATTAATTCCTTTTCCAGTATATTTTCTTCATTGTAACGATTTTTATTATTTCTATCATTTACTAACAACAATTTCAAGATGTTTTGTATGTATGATTTTTCATTTTTGCGACTTGTTTGGAATATGCCTAAATATCTTTAAACAATTCGAAAAAATCGAACACAAGAAATTTCAAAATTTTTCCAAAAATGTGAAACCTTACATATTGTGAAACCTTTGCAAATGTAAACTAAATAGGTAACCATAATTTTATGGGTAGTACCTAAAACAGTAATCAAGAATTTGTTTAAATTTGAGCCGTTACTACCAAGTAGTAACGGCTGAACCAATTCAATATAAATATTCTTCAATTCAATTATTTTTTCAAATGTTTTATCTTCACTATTTTTGAATTTTAAAATTTTTTTTTCATTCATAGAATTCCTCTTTTTCTTTTCATAATTTATCATTCATGGCATTTAAGTATTCGGGATTTTCAATCAAAACATTTTTTTTTTTTGAATTACAGGTAGCAATTTTCCAAATGTCTGGTATTCCGTCGTGAATGTTCTTGAAAACTGTTTTTCGTAGACCTCAAAAAAATGGCTCTTTAACGTATACAAAATTGATCAATAATGACATATTTCAATGGGATATTTCTCTTGTTATAATGTGTAATTGTCAGGGGGAACTGATTATAAGATAAAAGAATCAAGAAAGCCCAGAGCAGGTACTTTTGAGTGCTCGTTCATTGGTGGAGCAATGAGGCTATTACCTCAAAATTTTGTGTATGACTTCAGATTGATACTAAATATATAAATGCGAAATCTAAGCACAATTCGAAATGATATTCTGGGAATTATTCAAGAATTGAAATATGATAAAACTTGACAATTAAAACAATTTCATTCTAGAGTTCTGATGATGCGATTCTCCTGAAATTTTGCATGAACATTCAGAATAATAGTCTTCACTCACAAAATGAACTTCACCCAAATCGGATATCTTTTTATGGAAATATGTAGGTTCTTGTTTTCAATATTTCAATTAAATTTTCTATGGCTCAGATGATGTGATCTTCTTGGAACGCGTGAACGTTCAGCATATCAGTCTTCACTCACAAAATGAATTTTTCTCGAATCAGACATCTTGTTATGGAAATATAACCATTCCTCTATTCAGTATTCCAATTCTATTTTCTATTATTCTGTTTATACTATGGACACACAACTTTTCATGAGACATATTATGAGCATCTTGCATGTGGACGCAAAGTTTTATTCCGATTGGTTTCGTTTTGTCTGAGATATTGAGGAGCCAAAATTTATTTTGTGGAATATTTGGCAGGTTAACGAATTCAACCGAAGCATTTGGGGACCGAACTCACCCTGAAATTTCCAATTCTCTAGGACAATCGCTCCGAAAGTTATCGAGCTAACGGACGGCCTCACGGACTGAATTGAATTCAACCACGGATTCGTCATCAGGGAGTCGAACTCTATCGTTAGAGACCATTTTTGGCTCAAAATTTCAAAATTACAGACATTGGGCGAAACGATATTTCACTCTTTTAGGTAAGATGAGCGCTCAAAAGTAAGTAAGTTTTTTCTTCTTCTATTAAAATATAGAAATTCATACATGTATATATCTTATTCGAAATTTTAATGTATTTGAATCAAGAATTCAATGAATTCAAAATACGTTGACGAATGGGCGAATCAACTAGAAGGTGCGATTGATATCAAGTTTTTAGGGTCTGTCAAAAAACGTCGTAATTAGTTCAGATTGGTATCGAAGTGTTTAAAAACAAATAGTCAGTATTTCAAGAAAAAACAGTTTTTTCTATCAAGAACTAGGTCGAAACGGGTAGTTTCTACAAAGGCGGAACAACTACTATCCAATCAAAATACACTCCCCAAATTGAGAGACATCGTCATGTACCAAATATTCGAAAAGTGTTTTCATTTACATCTTTTCAAACATTGGAGATAATGTTCTGCGAATTATGAATTTGATCATGCTTAGGTCTAAAGCTTGGGGGAAAATGACCAGATTTCCGTGAAACTCTAGTCCGCACGTCATTTAGAGGCTTTCCGAAACTCTCCTAAAGATCAGAGTAGCACATCGAATTAGCTCCGTCGTTATTCCTGGCCTCCGGCTACATATTTTTTTAATATCGGGAGGGTGCTCGAAGGGAACTCAGAGGACTTAATTTCACTTTGAGAATTATCATAAAAACTAATGGTAAAGATAAATGGGGAACTCGACAGGTCCATTATCTACACTCCGAATACCAGGACCGTTTTTCTCTAAATCATATCGAGCATTACCTACACATTTTAATTCACAGAACGCCTTCTTCAATTTCCATGACAACAATGATTTCCGATAAAACTGGTTCAACATTTTTCAATTTCGTTTTTCGCGCTACGTGTATGGAGGAAATGTACCGGTTTTTCACTATAATTTGACCCCCTTTTAACTTTGTTACTGAAGGAAATACAAACAAATGTTTCGTATAAAAGTTTCATGAAATCAACTGAGATTTTTTGATATGAGTCCAGAAACTGAAATATATACAGGGTGACCAACATATTGATGGCAACATCATTTTTTCAAATGGAACACCCTGTATATTTTTCCATATTTGGTTAGCTCTTTTTCCCCTGATTTCGAATATGTAACATATGTTGGTCTATCTTTCTTATTCTGAGCACCACAGAGTTTCAAATTTCAAGAACCATCTCGCATGGCGTTTTGGAAATTCGTGAATATTTAAGTGGCCAATTTGATTTTTGGATTGTTAATGGCGCACCCATTTTATGGCCACCTAATAGTCCCGATTTAACACCGTTGGACACGTTTTTGTAGCCGTTTCTGAAGGAAAAAATTCACTTCAGCAATAATGACAATCAATGAAAGCGGAGAATAATATTAATGATATAAAATTAACCAATATTAAACCCATAATTCGGAACTAATCCCGTCAACGCACAAAGAATAATGATAATATTGTAATGATTAGAAACAAATTTTGAAGCTTTAATTTCTAACTTGAATCAGAGCCATAATAATGATATCAAAAATAGTCTAAACAACTCGAGACAACTATATGAACTATGTGTGTTGAATGAAGGTGGTCATTTTGAGCAATTTCTTTAGTTGATGTTATTCTTACCATACTACCAAAGTTTATCATTTTTCATTGGTTAAGAAATTGTTAAGTATTCATTCTAAAATAATACTTTTAAGTAGCTTGTTTGGATATAAAGAATTTCGTAGGTATTTCACATATTTTTTATTCGGTATCATCATTTCAAAACTTTGAAACTCTGAAAATTGAAGAGACACATCCACATACGCATTTATATTCGAGATCAGGAGGAAATAGCCTATCAAAAAAAAGAAGAATATACAGGACAGGGTGTCCCATTTGAAAAAATATAGTTGCGTTCAATGTTGTTTACCCTGTATATCTTCCCATTGAAGTTATTATAACTCCAAAAATGAGCATTTTCAGTAAACGCACTCTTTCACTGTAAAATGATTACAGATCTTGGCAGGTGGTTCTTAAAATTTGAAACTCTGTGGTTCTTAGAATAAGAGAGATAGACCAACATATGTTACATATTCGAAATCAGGGGAAAAAGAGCTAGCCAAACATAGAAAAATATACAGGGTGTTCCATTTGAAAAAATGAAGTTGCCATCAATATGTTGGCCATCCTGTATATATTTTAGTTTCTGGACTCATATCAAAAAACCTCAGTTGATTTCTTGAAACTTTTAAACGAAACAATTTTTTGTATCTCCTTTAGTAACAAAGTTAAAGGGGGGGTCAAATTATAGTGAAAAACCCGGTACCTTTTCCTTCAGATTGTTGATGACATATAAGAATTTATTGAATTCATGGAGAAATCGTACACGGAAGAAATTTTTTCTGGTACTTTTTTACTTTCTTCAAAATTTTTAAATTTAGTCAAAAAATCGTAACGATCGTTAAATTATTGTTTAAAGAATATAAATAAATAGACCGTATTATTCCTATCGCAAAGAATCAACTGGGACATAATTTCAAATAGTTCGGCAATGAAAACTTCGTTTCAATTATGATCAACTAGCAGGTAGTTGAAAGGGTTGAAAAATTTCAATATTTTCCCACGAACTGAAATTCAACAACATTATTTTCTTTGATTCACTGATTTTTTCTTGAAATCGAAAAATATTCAAATACACGGGACGACTCAGAGAAATGATTCCTCGATGAAAATAAGATAGGGGTAGTTCATGAAAAATTTTTTTTTAAATCGACCCCCTTCCAAGATACAGCCTTTGGAAGGCGATGACGAGTTGAGTTTTAATAATTTTTTTACGGCTTCTTCGAAACACTAAGTCATGAAATAATACATAATATAAAGCACTAAGCAGATGTTACCCACACAAACTTTTTAGATCTCATAACTTAATTAAGTAAAAACTGTTAAATATAACAATCCCCTATAATTTTCGTTCGAAAATTGTTTTCTTAGGATAAATTTTCGAAAAACAAAATTCTGTTATGGTTTCCCATTCAGTTCTAGAGAAAAAAGTCTCATGCAAAATTTCGATGCAGTCGATACTTACCACAGTTATTATCACTGTTCATTCCATTTCATCGTATAAGTGTACCATAGAATGAATATTCTAAGATACTGTATGACAGGAAATAGAGATATTCTATAAATCTCTCTGAAGGTTTAATTACTAATGTCCTGAAGAAAATTATATCCGTAATATTTTAATTTCACAAATAGAACTTTCTGTCGATTAGATTTTTTCCGAGAAAAGTATCGACTGTATCGAAATTTGGCAAGAGATTTTTTTCTCCACAATCGAAAAGGAAACCATAAGAGAATTTTATTTTTCGAAAATCTATCCCACGAAAACATAAGGAGTTGTTATTTTCAACCCCTAAAAATGAAGTTATGGCATCAAAAACATTGTCTGAGTACCTACCATCTACCAATTGAATCATTATACAGGGTGTTTCATCATAAACTGGACAAACATATATTTTCGTGTAGAGGACATCAGGAGAATCATTTTTGCCTTAGATATACAATATATCCCGTTTTCGAAGCATAAGCGAGATACAGGGTATCAAACGTCATTTTTGAGCAAGATTCTTATGAGTGTGGTCAGTTATGTATAACACTTGGTGTAATGGTTTTTGGTCAAATCTCAATATTTTTGAGTCCTCTATTCAGAAAAGTTGACGAAATTACAAAATGGCGGAAGACCTGCAATGTTCCAAATTTTTTTTTGCGGTTGTCAAATTGACTTTTATTTTCTGAATGAACATAATTTTCTTAGAATTTTGTGAAAAAATTTTTTCAAAAATCGAACACAAATTTTTTTTACATGTCCACAGCGATGAAAAAATTTCACTCGAAATGGAAGAAATTTTGTACAATTGTACTTCTTGAATTATCAATCACGAATATGAAAACAGAATTGTGAAATATCGAACGGTTTCGTTACTAAAGTCATTCAAATGTTTCGTTCAGACCTCTGAAATATTGAAAATAAAATTGTTTTGGGTTCTAGAATCAAAATTATTAAATTATTGGCATGTTTAAACATTCTAGATGAATTTATAAGAAAAAATCAGTGAAACTTAGTTGGGACTCGAAACGACGTAGGTATTAAATAGGGAAATGGCACTGTTCTAAGTATATTAATATTCGTTGCCAGGCAACGTTAGTTCGTAGTTCATAGAGCTGAACTGGTATTTTAATTTCAGTGAATATAATTTAGCCAGTAGTCAAACTCTATGAACTACGAACTACCGTTGCCTGGCAACGAATATTAATATCCTTAGAACAGTGCCATTTCCCTATTTAATACCTACGTCGTTTCGAGTCCCAACTAAGTTTCACTGATTTTTTTCGTTTAAATTCATCTAAAATATTAAGACATGTCAATAATTTAATTATTTTGATTCTAGAACCCAAAATAATTTCATTTTCAATATTTCAGAGGTCCGAACGAAACATGTGAATGACTGTAGTAACGAAACCGTTCGATATTTTACGATTCTGTTTTCATATTCGTGATTGATAATTCAAGAAGTACAATTGTACAAAATTTTATCCGTTTCGAGTGAAATTTTTTCATCGCTGTAGACATGTAAAAAAAAATTTGTGTTCGATTTTTGTAAAAATTTTTTCACGGAAAGTCTTAGAAAATTATGTTCATTCAGAAAACAAAAGTCAATTTGACAACCGCAAAAAAAAAATTGGAACATTGCAGGTCTTCCGACATTTTGTAATTTTTTTTTCGGAGTTCGTCAACTTTTCTGAATAGAGGACCCAAAAATATTGAGATTTGACCAAAAACCATTACACCAAGTGTTATACATAACTGACCACACTCATAAGAATCTTGCTCAAAAATGACGTTTGACACCCTGTATCTCGCTTATGCTTCGAAAACGGGATATATTGTATACGGCAAAAATGATTCTTCCGATGTCCTCTACACGAAATATATGTTTGTCCAGTTTATGATGAAACACCCTGTATATATAGTTTTATGACTCGGAATTTTTTAGTATTCCTGAAATCGTCATTGCCTTCCAAAGGCTCTATCTTGGAAGGCGGGTCGATTTCGCAAAAAAACTTACTTTGGAACACTGCAGAATTTGAAAATTTTCCTAACCTAATAAGTATCTATATTCTGTGAAACAATTAAATCAGATGTAATGCTTGAATCTATCTCATATTTCATGAAGCAGCTTCTCCTATTTGAAGTCGAGATTCAATAACAAAGATCTATATCCTTTGAATTCGATATAACCTGATGTAAACGAGGTAGGTATGTATTGCTTTTGGTTATTGTTCACAACTTGACTTCCGAAGATACATGAATGAGAATGCTGAATTGACAGAGATAATAGATAAATCCGTGACACCAGAGTTTCGAATATCGACATGCAATAATGAATATGAGATATTATTGTTTGCTTTTCCTCTACAAGGTATTATGAACAGATTCACCACATAATCAGGGAAGGGTAGTGTAAGTAGTAATTGTCTTTAATATCTATGAGAAGACACGCTTAGTATCGGTTCAATAATAATTGTACTATATCAAACAATATAATCCACTGATAAATGGTCAAAATTTCAATTCATCAAAACTAGAATTGAGAAAATTTGAGAAAAGCCCTGAGCGGGAGCTTCTGAGCGCTCGATCATTGGTGGAGCAATAACACTTCAACCTCAAAATTTTATGTGGGACTTGAGATTGATACCAATTATATAAACGCAGAATCGCAGCACAAACGGAATTATATTCTGGAATTATTCAGAAAATGAAATATGTATGTAAAAATAAATGATTAAAAAATTGAATTCTATGGTTCTGATGATGCGATTTCTTTAATCGTCATTTACAAAATAAATTTCGTTCGAATCGGATATCTTTTTATGGGAATATGAAGTTTCTCCTTTTTATTATTCCAACTGAATTTTCTATGATTCTGTGTACACTATGGCCACAAAATTTTGCATGGAGCTCATTATGAGCATCTTGCACGTGGCCGCAACATTTCATGTTGATTGGTTTCGTTTTGTCTGAGATATAGAGGAACAAAAATTTTTAATGGCCATATTTTATGCAACAGCCTGTAAGATTTGTCTGGTTAACGAAATTAACCGAGGCATTTGGGAACCCAACTCACCCTGAAAATATCAAGTCTATAGGACAATCCCTCCTAAAGTTATCGTGCTAACGGCCGGACAGCCAGTCATGCTGATAGAATTGAGTTTGACCATGAACCCTATCGTTTGAGTCCATTTTCGGCTCAAAGTTCGAAAATACCTGACATTTGGGAAAAACCAAATAGCACTTGTTTAGGTAGAAGGAGCGCAAAAAAACATATCCTACACAAATTTATGTATTCATTCACAAGTCTACTTGTTAATATTGGATAGAAACTGATCTATACATTTGCTTTCTTATGCGAATTGGATAAACTAGAATCTCAAGAAGATCGGTTGCTGTAAAAAGTATTTTTTTTCTCAGCTGTCGAGTGTTCTTGCGAGAAGGAACTTTAAGATGGTACAATGACAATTAGACTGTTGTAAAAAGGTAAAAAATATAATATTCACAATGTTCAAATGAACATTGGAAAAGAAATTATGGTCAGCCCAAATAAAAATTCAATGAAGATATTAATTGCCTGATTTGCGATTACAAGATCTTTCTGGATCAGGAGTTCACCCATGTATTTAATTTCCACTTGTAATGATGTAATTACTTCTTTCTCCCTGGAATTTGTGTGAACATAGTTACCACTGACTTTCGGATCAACTTCATTACTTTTCGACGATTTTTCACGAAATTTTTCAGCGAAAGATATTAACGCTTCATTAGTGACGTTTTCGGGTAATTCACCGTGAATTATAAAATCAATTAATTCGTTTTTTCGAATTTTATTCAGCTCGTTATACACACCATCTGCACTCTCCGACATCTTGACATCGAACACTTCTTCCTTACTTGCCCTCTATTTTATGTATTTATTTTTCGTTATGTATCAGAATTTCCTAAAATTAACACACTAATTTTACAGTAAAAACATGAATTTTTGATCATATCACGCCCTATTAAAATCATTTCTCATCTTACCTCGCCTATAGGGCAAGATGGTGTAAAAGCCCTTTTCCTGTTAATTTCCGTTTTCTTGAACCTTGAGAGCATTTGTATTTATTTTGTTTGTGTTCCATATTTTCATTAGTGATAGTTTATTCAATAAATAATCTGTCACTCTCACTATGGAAATCTCAGTTTAATTCTCAATCAAACCTTAACTACCCCGTCTTGACCTACCTTCCTCTAACGTTTAACTAGAGTGGAATTATCTTCCTTTACAGACTAGGTATTGATGGATATGTAGTAGAATGTTTTGGCCTTCTCCTAGCATTTTATATTGGGCATATGAAGCAGCAAGACGAAAAGTTTGTCGAGCAACTCAATACAAAATTATGCAAAGAACTCGGAAGTTTTATCCGATCGCTCACAAACTTATTTCTCCTGAAGTTTCACAATCAGCACACTTTGATCGGCTGATATAATTGCATTTTTATTGCACATTCTGTACTAGACCTTCAGAATAAGTTTATCAAACGAACGCAGATTCAAACAGTGCTTCAAGTGACATTACTTGAATTGCTCTGGTATAGTGTAAATTGTACTGCATTGTATGCTTTGAGCCATCTACGGTTCTTTTCCTTAAGATGACCCACAAAGTTTTTAAAGTATTGATAAACCCCAAAAACTGCAATGGTTTCAAGGATAATATTTTGCTGTTGCGTTTTTTTTCAGTGTCGTGGCACAAAAACCAAGGAGACTCTATCGCGCTTTTATTATTCATTCAGATTGCCCATCATCTAAAGTGATGGTGTTGGAGCTCAGAGCCAGGGATCTCTGCTGACCTGGAATGCCATAATACCATAAAGCAACTGGCAGTGCAGTAGGAAATGAGAAAGCCGATGAACATGCAAAAAGTATATCAAGGTTAACACTTGCTGAACCTGAGCTTTCTGTGGGCTCAATAGAAGATAGCAGTCCAGCAATAGGATTTGCCATAACATAACTCAATAACCCTCTGGAGAAACACTTCTAGACTTACTCAGGCCAAAATTCGTGATGATTCTACCTACCTATTCTAGAAATCTCATATAGCTGTCATGAGCTCGGTTATGGTGACACTGCTGACGGGGCACTGTCGATACAAACATCATTTTTATTGCCTGGGAAAGATAGCTGATAAGATTTGCAGGCTTTGTGGATTAGAATCAGAAACAGCTGAAGACGTTATATGCAAGTGTCCAAAGCTTAAGAAAACTCTTTAACATACCATTCTCAAAACTCAATCAGGTGAGCAGAAAAATAAGATGTTTTTAAATCTGGGTTCCCGGCCATTCGGGAATCAAAGGAAACGAACAGACCAATACACTTGCCGAAGAGGGCGCACGAATGTCACTCATTGGCTCAGAACCCTTCTGTGGTATAAGTAAATTTACCTATAAGAAGGAGTTTCTGAAGAAAGAGAAAGTCGAGAAGGAAAAACTCTGGCGGGATCTCCCAGGAATGGATCATTCCACTAGGTTCCTTCAGAACTTTGAAACAGCAAGATCCAAAAGATACCTGGATCTTGGTAAGAAACAATTGCACCTCCTCACTGGCTTTCTCACAGGATACTGTTGCCTCAGGAAGCACATGCTTAGGATGAGCTTATCAGACACTGACGAGTGTAGGTTCCGTGGAGAGGTGGAAGAAACCCCTAGTCACCTAGTCACGGAATGCTTTGCGTGCCTAAGGAGAGAATTCCTTGAGGAAACTTGAAAGAATGAGGTAGTAGCCTCGTTGAATCCTTCACAGATATTGGATTTCATCAGATCTCTGAAACTGGGACGCGATATGTAAAGGGTATGGTCAGAAAAGCTCTGTATGGGGGTACAATAGACCTCGAGGTCGCAGTGAACTGAAATCCCTTTTTAAATTATAAACTATACTATTCTCAACGGTCAATTTATTGAAGCATTATTATCATCCGAACGTGCTGCTGCATATTAGAAGCATAGTTTACCTTGAAATGAAAATGATAAATGATAGGTTATACAGAGAATGGTCGCCATAGGTTGCCAAAGATTGGTCAGTTTCGATTGACAAACCTTCAACCCTAATTAGATTCAATATCAGTTTTTAAATACTGTGGGTCATATTTGGATACCATAAACGGAAAACGACATACTTCACTTCATGCATATAAAATTATAATCGAAAGCTGAGGCACAAAAATATTCCAGAGTTGCTGTACGTTTCCATTAACCTTGCATATAATGTTTACTACTCATCCATTTAACCGTCAAAACGACATGGCTACGTAACACGGAACCTGCACTTCAATAATTAGAACCAGGAAATCCATCCCAATAACAATGGTACTGATCAGGCACCGCGAGCCTTTGCAATCAACCAGGGTAATCACAAGGGTGGCAAATTTAATTAATACATTTTGACAGATGATGTCCTCCAATCCGTGAAGTGGCACAGAGGGATTGAGCACCTCTGTGTTTAAGAAGCAGGAAAGTTATAGTGAAAAGGGATACTGTCGATTCGAATTTCCCTCTTCTAATTGACAACTGAATAATGGCCGAGTTTGCGGGTAATGAAGGGAAAGGCAGGGACGACAAGGTTTATTACGACCCCATTTGACCTCATCATTCGTTTCAGATTTCTTTTCCTGGATCCATCTCTTCAAGTTTCGAAACAGATAATAAGCGCTTGGGGCTAAATCTGTAGAATACGAAAACTCAGCAGTCTCATAGAAGATAATCCCCATATTTATAGTCCGTTCACGAAACTTTGAGCTGTCGGTTGGCCATGACAATTTCACATATTCCATTGTGTATATCAAAATTTAGGTTATGTTGTTTATTTTCTTGTCAGATTGATATGCAATATTGTCAATATTGCATAGAGTTCTCTGATAACTCGGAAACTCGTCGGGCGAGGCCAGGTACATTCGGCAACGTTAACATTGTTTATCATTATGACAGCAAATACTGCCAACCTCAGATAAATAAACAAAATGCCTACCTTACGCTCAATAATATGTGAACGGAGTATATGTGTTAAAATTCGTTATAAAGAAATTTCGTTATACAGAAAATTTGTTTCTATAGTCAGCAATGTAGCGGTCGACTTCACTGATAAATTTAAGTTTATCATTCAAACTTAAGCGTAATATTTATAGATTGAAACCAAACAGCCAGGGGTGTATTAAAAACTGTTTCAAAAGGATCTCTCTGCCCGCCGTAATGATTTAGTTTAAGGTCGGGATTTATTACGTACGTCCGGAAAAATGACAACCCTATATTTTTTATATAGTGTCGGTACCACCGATAACTTTAGGTTGTGCGAGATTAGAAAATGGCGCCCCTACAACTATAAACCCGAAAAAATACTATTATGATTTCGAAACCTTGATCAGTTAGTTTGATCAGTTCGTTCGATTTATGGAGGGTAGTGATAGAAATTGCAGTTAAGAAATCATAACAATAAATATTGGGTCTGGCAAAATACACTCTTCTGGCTTCAGCTCTCACGAATTTTTTCATCATTTCGCAATAAATTAAATTTTGTGCATTTTCTATAGATAAAACTCCAATATCGGATAGTCTTTCTTTGCACATTGTAGATCGTATGTATGTAGGCTTTTTTACGTTGTCTAGGGTTTGTTGGTAAAACTACCACGAGATTTTAATAAAACTTTATTCACGAAACAACAGCAAAATCGGGAGGAAATACAGTCTCTTAACAAACACGTCTCAATCTGATTGACGTCTATCTTCATCTTTTATTTCTCGCCTACTTTTACTACGTTATTGATTATGTTATTATTACAACATAGAATATTATATACAGTGTATAAATAAAAATACGAATCCCACACTCGGCCATCCTACGGAGAATCCGCCTCGGATTCAGTTCCGAGTTGCATCCAAAGCTTCAAATACTCTATATAAAATAAATATGTATAAATATAAAAATATTATTACCGTTGTTTGTTAAGTGGCTGTACTCCTTTACAAAATGACACAATTGACAATCTCAAAAATATACAAATGTAGATGAATTCCTTCCGAACAGCCTTCCTCAGTCATTACGTCTCCTACCTTGATACTGCAAAACTCTACCAATACCAATTCCACCTGTCGTTCGGAACCCAAGCCCCAGCTTTCCGTCTGAAAGTCCTCGCCGTGGGTCTCCTCACTTCTTCTACGTCTATCAGTGGAAAGGGTACACCTCGTCTTGCAGCAAAATCTCCTATCTTGATACTGCGAACTCTATCAATACCAATTCCACCTGTCGTTCGGAACCCAAGCCCCAGCTTTCCGTCTGAAAGTCCTCGCCGTGGGTCTCCTCACTTCATCTACGTCTTTTGGTGAAAAGGGTACACCTCGCCTTGCAGCACTACTTCGTCTTCTTCATTCAGATCTTCGTCTACTTCGTCTTCTTCTTCGTCAATGATTCAAACTCACAATAGTTCAGATCTCCTGTTCATCCAAATCGACAATTTGTTTCGTTATCCCGGACGATTTTTTTCATTATCCCGGACGATTTACTTCGTTATCCCGGACAATTTACTTCGTTATCCCGGACAGGCCCCCAAAATGTAGGCTTTTTTACGTTGTCTAGGGTTTGTTGGTAAAACTACCACGAGATTTTAATAAAACTTTATTCTCAAAACAACAGCAAGATCGGGAGGAAATACAGTCTCTTAACAAACACGTCTCAATCTGATTGACGTTTATCTTCATCTTTTATTTCTCGCCTACTTTTACTACGTTATTGATTATGTCATTATTACAACATAGAATATTATATACAGTGTATAAATAAAAATACGAATCCCACATGTATGTTTTTATAAGCTTCAATTACTGAAAATTCGTTCTCTTTTGACCACAGTTATAGGTACAGTTCAACATGATACGAAGTGCTGTTCTTACCTTCGGTAAAATATCTTGCCAGTCGTTTTCTTTAGAATTCGAAGAACTGTTATTGGCTATGCTGCTCGAAAATCTTTCTAAAATGGATCAGGCACCAAGGGCCTAATCAATCAACCAGGGTAATCACAGGGGTGGCAAATTTAATTAGTAAATTTTGACAGATGATATCCTCCAATCCGTGAAGTTGCACTGAGATATTGAGCACCTCGAAAAACGTTTACGTCGGTGTTTAAGGAGCAGTAAATTTGCAGTGAAAAGGATACTGTCGATTCGAGTTTCCCTCTTCTAATTGACAACTGAATAATTGCTGAGTTTGTGTCTTAATGGAGGGAAAGACAGGGACGACAAGGTTTCTTGCGATTATCGGGACTCATAAAAGACAAAATTATATCAGGTTATTGATTAAGATGTAGATATACAGGGTTTTCCTTTTGACTTGGCCTATTAGAACTAGTGAATATTCAGTGGCGCAGCGGCGGCCCCCACAGACCCCGCGGTGCGGGGGCGCCCTGGTACTAAAGAGGCCCCCGAGCCGAATGAAAGAGCAGTAAATGGGCCCACGACAATAGATAAGGGGTCCCCAACAGATATTTCGCAAGGTGCCCCCAGAATTTTGTGCTACGCCACTGTGAATATTTCGTTCTGAAATTTTAGGTGGAGCCTTGAGGATGAAGGAACTATTCGGCTAAAATATTTTCAAGTCGGCAGTGTTGCCACATCTATCTAAAACGCATATCTTCTTTCTAATTTCAAATGGAACTACCTTTATTTTTATTTATGTATCGATTCAATACCAAACTCGCAGTACAACCTAATGAAAATAATTTCTCAACCATTTCATTTTTATGGACGATAATGCCAGACCCCATCGTGCGCGCATCGTTCAGGTGTACCTTGAAGAGGTTGTAGTCTCTCGAATGGTATGGCCAGCAAGAAGTCCAGATCCCAGTCCGACTGAGCAGGTTTGAGACAACCTCAATAGAAGGCTGAGGAGTTCAGAAAATCATCCAGCTTCTCTTAATGACTTAGGAATCCAACTCAGAGAAATCTAGGAAGGATTAGATCAGAACATTTTAAGATCACTCATTTTGAGTATGAACCGTCGTTGCCGAGCTGTAATTAACGCAAGGGGTGGAAATACCAAGTATCAAATCATTTATCGGCATTTCAGTATTTTGAAAATTGTTCATTTCTCTTCTTTTCGGTTAAATCCTGAATTTTCACTTCAAAACCTCATGAAAAAATGCATAATTCTACAGAAGAACTCCTTACCTACAGCTTCATAACCAAACTCTTTGGTGGTAATTCCACTCATCATGGGAATTTTCATGAAATTACCAGACAAAACTGACTTCACAGGGTGCTCTGTTAAAAATCTCTCTTGGCCGAAATCTTTCTCAAAAGCAGGTTCCCAGATAACTTTGGGATTGTAATTGAACTCCTGAAAAAATTCAATTTGAAATAAAAAAATATACATACAGTGGAATTTTTCTATAACGAAAGCGCTAATTCCGCAAAAAAAAAATTGTTATAATGAAAATTCGTTTTACAGAAAATTTGTTTCTATAATCGGCAATGTCGCGGTCGACTTCACTGATAAATTTAAGTTTATCATACAAACTTAAGCACTTGCTTTTAGACATTTTCGCACAACTTTTCACACTAGTGTAATGGTTAGATTGTAACCAACCAGCCAGGGGTGTATTTAAAACTGTTTCAAAAGGATCTCCCTGCCCGCCGTAATGATTTAGTGTAAGATCGGGATTTATATTACGTACGTTTGGAAAATTTTCGGAAAAAATACCCATTCAAAGAGTGCTGTTCGCAGTACAACCTAATGAAAATAATTTCTCAACCATGCGCTGATGCCTAGTTATGCACAAATTCTTGAAATGTTTGACATCTGTATTGCCAGTTTGGAAATGCAATATCTCGAACATTTTTTATGCGAACGAAACCAAACTCAGCCGTCTCATAGGAGAGAATACCAGCATTCATGTGGTACATTCGGTATTTGGATATATTGAATTAGAATAAGAATAATTATATTAATCCTTTGGGACACAACAATGTGTATGGGAGAGGTCAAAATACCAATACATTCCTACTTACTAAGTTGTTAAAGAGTCAGAAAGGAACTTTTCAACTGAATAGAAGAATTTTCTTGGTAACAGCTCCTTGATTTCTTTTTTGAAAATTCGTTTGTTCAACGATTTGAAATGAGGAGGCAAATCGTTGAACAGTTTTATGCTCCGATACATTGGAGATCGTTCGAAACTGTGAGTCCGATGTTTAGGAAACAGAAGCACCTGCTTATTGTGAGTTCTATGTTCATGCGAACTACCGAGTTTTTTCCAAGTAGTCTCATTTTCCTTCGCGTTTATGAGACATAATATATAGATACAAGACAGTGACAGTAACCTATTATCAATAAATACAGGTTTCGATAAATCATATAAAAAATCAGACGTATTGCTCTTTTTTGTGCAACAAAAACTTTAGAGAAGGAACTACAGTCTACCCAGAGCAAAACATTATATGACATGTGAAAGTAAACAAGGTTGTAATAAACATCAATAAGAGAACTTCGTTGGTAAGGTACTTTTGAGTCTATTTATAGCGAAATAAGAAATATTTATTAATTTGCACAAGACGTCAACGTGAGTTAACCAACTAAGACTTCGAATTTAGTACAATCTAATGGAATTATAGTTGTACCCAGACAATCTATTTTCAGATAGGTATCTTTTTTCACAGTTTCTCAAAATGGAATAAAGGCAGAATTTTTTGCCTATTTTTCAATCAAATTGTTACGACGACACCATGATATGAATTCTGCCATAATTTTTCCACAAGCTGTCTGGAGCTCATTACAATTCACAACTTCGAGCCGAGATGATGAGAGACGTGTCATCAGCTAATAATATAAGCAATAAGCAGGATAAATGAGGAGGCAAGTCATTTATAAACAACAAAAATAACAGAGGTTTCAATACAGAACCCTGTGGAATACCCATATTCATATTGAAATCCTTGGAATAACATTTGTCATTTTTACTGACATAGTTCTGTGATGGAGATAGCTACGCAGTCAATCGAATAAAAATTTATCTAAAACCTAAGTTGTAACATTTATCAATGATAAAGTGAAAAGATAAAGTATCCAAGGCACATGAAAGATCGAAAAAAATCCATGAAACATGCAAATTTGAATCCAAGCAATCATAAACTTACTCCACGAACCTGAGTGCTGCTGTTTGAGTAGAGCAGCCAACTCTGTAAAGTTTTTTCAATATTTCACTCCGAAAATTTGAAACTTATTATTTCGAGAATTTCAAATGGCAATATCTGTTGTCTGATCAGGCATCGCGGGCCTATTCAATCAACCACGGTAATCACAGGGGTGGCGAACTTAATTAATACATTTTGACAGATGATATTCCCCAATCCGTGAAGTGGCACAGAGGGGTCAAGCACCACGTAAAAAGTCTACGTCGGTGTTTAAGAAGCAGGGAATTTGCAGTGAAAAAGGATACTGTCTATTCGAATTTCCCTCTTCTAATTGACTACTGAATAATTGCTGAGTTTGTGCCTTAATGAAAGGAAATGCTGGGACGACAAGGTTTATCACGATGATTTAGGGTCCTAAAAGACAAGATGAGATCGGGTTATTGTTGACGATATTGATACGAGTATAAAGAGTTATAGGGTAAGTCGTACTGAATATTGAAGGCCGTTATTTTTCAGGTAATTTCTGATGAATTTGGTCCTATGATATGTTTTCCGAAATTTCACCGTTATTGAGATACCTATTGAAGTTGAAAGATTTTTTTAGAATCCCGCATTTTTTGGGTTTTTTATCGTTTTTTTTAGAATTAGAGCTCTGAAGGTTTATTTTTCAATGAATCTAGTTACAGAAGATCTCAATCGATAAAAATGATCAACAAACAATGAAACTACTACTACCCGCTTGACAAAACTTGAAATTGAAGAACTTTCACTGATGTTATCAACTTTGAAGCGCTTTCAACGAAAAAATTTATGGCAATTATTCTGCAGATCCTTTTCAAAATTTGTGTCGCTGCTGTTCAAAAGGTATAACACTAACACTGGCTATGAAGCAGGTAGAAAATAGGTCAAATTTCTGTTAAAGTAGTAGAGGATCCATTTTTATTTGGAGATAAAAAACTAATATACGTTAATGAAACAAAATACAAGAGAAAAATATATTTTTAAAACTCGTGTTCGCCATAGCCATTTCTCACACAAATTCTCATTCATTTCTTCAAATAAATTTTCACGACAGAAGTTTGCAGTTATGCAATTATGAACCCTTCATAATTGAATAGGAAAAAGGGGTTGAGAGGTAGTTCTTTTGTTAGGTCTTAGAACCCTTTGCATAACGATATATGGAAGAATCTATATTTTAGCTTCAATGAGCCACCTTTACTGATTTGTTAAAAATTTTAAAAATAATTATGGTGTACACATTGCAAAAATGTGTTAGGCCGGTTAGCCTGTGTCACCAAAATCGAAATTAATTTTTTTTAGATAACCCGAAGAGGTTTTTAAGACCTATCAACTGAAGTAGCACTCAGCCCCTCTTCCCCATTCAATTTTGAGGGGTTGAGCCACAAATATACTTCAAAAGATGTCTTCCTCACAAAATCATTTGAAGTGTTGTGAGAAATTTTTCCAATCACTAAGGAATAAAAAATTAACAAAGTAGTTCGTCTGCGATGGAACACATAAACATTTCAATGATGTGCACTAGATAGCTATCAGCTTATTAATTATCAGCAAGTGGTGAAACAGGTCCTTATCTAGTACAAAGTATACAGTTGTTGCTTTCGATGCCGCTGTAAAAGGAACATGGATACTGCCTAGTAGGATTCATCTCCCCAAAGTGCTATTTAAAAATTCGATGTATTTATACATTAACGAAGTAGAAGGGAAGGTAGGGATGATATGTTTGGATACAGTTAATTGCTGAGGAGCGGAACAGGTGATGTGGTAACTGATTGACGTGGGTGCTAAGCCGATAATATTTGATAATGAACAAACATTTCACAGGAAAATTTTGCGATCCTTCTAGGTATGGTAGCTACAAAGAGAATACTAATTTTTATGCGTGTTATTCGACGGATATGATAAACAGATATTTTGATGTTTCCTTTACTTTGTGCATTTTGAAAATGCTGTCCGTGTCTGTTTTCTGATGAGTAGAAAAGTCTGTGCGAAAAATACTGAATGATTTGTTTTCATAATGATTCAAACACATTATAAATCTTGTGGCCTTTATGTTGTAAATCTCCGTTTTTCTTTAGTGAAAAGTTATAATAGATTATCTCGTGAAATGACCTGGAATAAATTAGATCACAGGAGAGTATGAAGTGAAGGAAAACTCTAGCCCCTCATATAGCTACGACCTCTTTATCGCGAAAGCGCAAAGTAAGCATCTATCTCTCCTTCTAGTCCAAGAAGGAGCTCAAGTTTTACTCACTTTATATTTTGGTGATTTTTACTCAAATAAAAATTGATTACTTTTAATGATCAACTCAAAATTGTCAGTGCAGTTCTTCAAAAACGAGGAAAATTGATGAAAAAAAAATACAATCTTTTTAGAATCATTGTAACTAATTGTAGTCTAAAAATAACCCTTATTTGCACTTCAACTGAGTAAAGCGAGATGGGAATAACAAAATATAATGAAATACTTATGATGTTCCACGTACAGGGTTGTTTGCACGAAATAATTTCCGTGTTACCCTCCTTGATATTTTGATTCGAGAAAACACGATTTAACTGAATAATTCTAGAGAAAAACAAACGATTGAAAATTGCTAGATTTCAATTTCCATAAATTGTTGCAGCATTTTCCGGCCTAATCCAGAAAGTAGGTACGTACTTCCCGTACTACCATCACCATTGCAACGAAATAACGGCTGAAAGTTCATATGAAATCAGTTGTCCAAAGTTTTTATGTTTTTTTTTAATCACAATTTGCAATGAAATATGGAAAACAGCAGCGATAGTTAGTGTTGTTCTACACGGTTGCCGAAAAATCATTAAACACAACACGCCCGAAAAGAGTTTTTTGGACAAAGATACTTTCAGAATTTTGTCTATTCCTCCATAAAAACCCTGTTGTCCGAACTTGTTACGCAAATTAATATTTTGTACAACTTTCAAAAAGACCTTTCTTCATCGCTATGGATAGTTGATAGTTCACAGTTCACTGCGACCTCAAGGTCTATTGTGCACCCTTACAGAGCTATTCTGACAACATCTTTCACACAGCTCGCCTTCCATTCCAGAGATCTGATGAAATCCAGTATCTGTGAATGCTTCAACGAGGCTAGTTCCTCACTCTTACAAGTTTCTCGCCCAAGACATTCTCTCATCACTATGGGTGCGTAATGAATACTTTTTTCACCGTTAGAAAAAGAGTTTTCACTGTTGAAAAAAAAATTTCTATAGTAACGAAACAGAATTATTACTGGATCTGGATGCATAGAAATATTGTATTTAAAGCATTATCTTTAATAATTATTATTTCAGAAAAAGTAATTCACATTCACACTTGTACAAAAATGTTGTTTGTATTTCGTAAGTGTAAAATTCGTGTTTTCATGGCACATTTGAGTGAATTGACACTCTGATGTGCCATGAAATTCTCTCAGTTCTACCCTGGAAAAGAAAATTTTGCGTTTTACAATAAAGGTACGCACAGTTGAAATACGAGAGCATTTTGGGATTCTCCGGAAATTCTCATATACGATTATACAAATACATTCCTAGAGACTACAGTGAAGCTCGCAACATAATTTCAAATTTTCGTGGCTCCTAAGGAGTTAATGGAGGTTGATTCCATTGCTCCCGGAACGGTAATCAGGTTACCGAACATTACCTGGAGCCGCAAATCCTTATATTATTGAAAGAGGTCTCACCCAGAGTGTTGTTTTATCCAAAACCTAAGGCTATAAAATGGATTTATGTAGGTGATACGCCAGCGAACATTTTTTCGGTTGAATTTTCTTTGCCATCAACTAAACCTATTTCTTTTATGTGGATAACTCTAGAGTAATTTATTGTGGAACTTTCGCAGGTGCAGAAAGAATTTCTGTTGCTGAAAAATTATAGATGATTTCTCAAAGGAATGATACAAGGGGTTATTTCCAATCACTCAAACGCAATTTGATTAATAAGGAATGTAAGCTGTCATACGGTCAATATAGAAACAATTCTTTATTAAAACCATTAGAATCTCAATAATTATTTTAAAATAGGAAAAATATTTCACAATAAAACACAGAGATGAAAAATATTTTAATGCAATCAGATTTATACTGAATTACTCAAATGCAAAATCTCAGCACGATCCGAATCATATCCTGGAAATTATTCTGAAATGTAACTTCACAATTAATAGTTATTCAATCCACTAGGTTATTAAAGACAGCGACTAATGGTCTAGATATTTTAACGCCTGAGCGGAGACGAAAATATTAAATTCTATGGTTCGGATGATCCTATTGGAATTTTGCATGAAAATTCAGTATATCAATCTCCATTCACAAAATAAATTTCACTCGAATCGGATATCTTGTTATGAAAATATAAAGATTCTTCTTGTTAATATTCCAATTGAATTTTTTATGATTTTGTTTTTACTACACCACAAAATTTGCGTGAGGCTTATTAAGAGCATCTCGCATGTGGCCGCAAAGTTTCATTTCGATTGACTTCGATATTGAGGAACGAAAATTTTGAATGGCCATATCTTATGGAACTGCTTATACGATTTTGCTGTTTTACGAACCTAACCGCGGCATGTAGGAACCGAACCTATCCTGAAAATTTCCAATCTCTAGGACAATCCTTTCGAGGGTTATGGTGCTTACGAATGGTCCCACGGACAGGAATGAATTTGACCATGGATTCGTCATCAGTTCGTCGAACTTTTTTAAAACATTTTCAGCTCAAAATTTTGAAATTAGGACATTTGGACAACACGAAATAGCACTCTTTCCAGTAGAACAAGTGCTCAGAAACTTGCTTAGAATAAAGTATTGACAATTAATGAGATATCTGAAAAGCATTTCATTGACGATAAAATATTTATTAAGGGTTCACGAATTCAAAAAGGAAATCATTTGAATCTTGAAAACAAAATTCGTTGCAATATTCGAGCTTGATATTCAAGAATAGGCTTCACCCAAGTTGCTTAAACCTTCTCGCAAGCATCATCTTCATTCTTCACTTTTGAATCTTGTTGTCAAATATCTCAGACCTAAAGAGTCTAATTTCACATTGGTCACGCACTCGATATTTCGATTCGATCTGTATAACCTCCAGCATTCCGAAAATAATGTTTTTCACAACGCCCTATTTGGCAAATTTATCCATAAATTTTCCGCTACGATCAAAGCAACTCGTTACCTCAGTGGAAATCATCACCAAAAGCGAAAATAAATGAAACATAAAATCTTGCCTATGTGTTTCACCAAATAACAAGCGTATTATTGGGCAAGGAGGAAAGATTTATTATTTCTGAGGTGATAAATTTATTTTTATTATCGAATTATTTTCGTTCCGTCTGTCTACTCAGGTTCGAAATATTTTTTTGGAAGTTCCAAGGAATACTCTGACGTAGATTCAGGATACATTGACCCATTTTGTTTTCTAGTTTACAAATTGTTAGCACGTTATCCAAAATTGATACGTACATATTATTTTTGGCTACTGCTCTATTCTACACCGCCTATTGTTTTGGAGAATTAATTTGTTTTTCATTGTATCGAGTTGAAATAACTGCTTTGTTAGTGGAATGAGTTGGACGTTATCTGAAAATAATAACAGGGGTTTATGTGCCAATATGTAAACAGGAATAAAGGCTAGATTTCCCACAGCATCATCAGACTATAATATCATTTCAATACTTCGATGTTTTCACCTAAGCCGATTATTGAATCAGTTTTCAGTATCGGACAGAATTAGAATTTTCTATTATGTTTTCGCATTGGTATTCGGTAACACAATGCTATTGTGTTGATTACATATCTTTATGGAGAAGATAAAGGAAGGGGAGGGGGTATATCCTTGAATCCTTCATTTACCTTGATGCAGAAGTGTCACATAAAATCGGCCATATTTGTATGGGCAACTTGTGGCGTGAATTTTTTGGATTCATTAGAATACCAATTCACTGAATAAGTAACCTTTTTTAACTAACTTCTTGCTACAAACTATAGAGAAAAAGAACAAGAAATAAGGCACAAATAATAAAATTCAACGTTCAAAAGTTCCAAGTCGGCCATTTTGGTGTGTCCTTTCTTGTTTTGTGTTGTTTTTTCACGTGACACTTGTCAAACGTTAGGCCCCTCCACTTACTACTTTACCTCCATGGTTTTAACAGACTGATATTTGCATAAATGTGTAATGAAAAAATTCAGTGGATAACCGAACATAAAGTATTCAGAAGTATTACGAGTGATGTAACACTCTACCGAACTATAGAAATTTATATAATGTCGAATATATGTCTTGTGCAAAATGAGAATAAATTCCAATTAAGAATTCATACTCAATTCATAATGCGGTAGAAAAAATCTTGTGACCAACTCGTTTAGTAATTTAGCGATTAATGGTCTCGAACTAATATCGACATCTCGCTGTCATTAATGAACTAGTTGATCGAATAATTACTACTGTATCAAGCAAGAATGTATCATAGACATTCCAAAAATTTTTGCGACATGATTTTGAAATTAGCTATCGTTTCATAATATCAGTACTTCTGTTATTACTTGCGTTGAGATTAAATGAACTGAAATAATAGGTTTTCAGTTGATTGAACCCGTGATAAATCCCAGTGTTAGCTACATCTGCTGGATAACGATGAAAATATTATTTTTTGTCACAAAAAGCCAATAACCACACATATTCAAAACAACCAGTTTCAATGACATTTCGTAGTATCAATATTGTTATAATTGAAAATAGATGCGTAGGAAAACCTATTCTGTTCAAAGGGTCGACGTAGCACAAAATCAATAGATAATATATAAATAATTCATGCTCATTGATAAAAGCATTAGCCTGTCAAATGGAAGAACCTGGTAGGGACATAACTGAATGTGTAGTTAATAGGTCCTGTTGACAAACAAATGACAGGAACATTCGAACTACTTTTAAAAAAAAAATATTATAGTAGGGGAGCCTAGCGGGAATTTCGGGATTTACTACAATGCGGCAGATTAATATACAGGGGGATACCTTGTACGTGGTTGAGTACTTCTACCATATATGTAATAAGGATAAAAAGGATGACGGATCAGAATTTAAAAAATATCGATCATCTGATTTTCTCGAGAGCGTCAGATTGAGGTAGGGTGGGTTGGTTACAAGCTAAAACGTGTACAAACATTCCACTAATTTGACAATTTGAGACTGGCGAAAAAAAGTGAGAGAACTAGAAAGTTGTAAAAAATAGCGTCATCTGTAAGTTGTTCACTACCGCAGCTTTTATCGCGTTAATATGATAGGATGCCTTCCTGCCTTCCCATCTTTTGATTTTCACTCGCCGACAGACGGAGCAGTGAACTATGACTTACCATGAAGTAGGGAATCCTTTCCTTTCCTTTTAATTGTCAGATTAGGCGAATCAGATCAGATAAAGAAACAGTACGTCTGGGCCATACAGATGAACCATGTTATCTTAATTTGACGCTCTCAAGTATTTCAAAATGGCGAATTTTTTTTTCACATTCTAATGATGATTGCGAGTTTGCATCACATCCAAATCGTCAGATTATTATGCAGGAGCTTTTCTTTAGGTTTACTCAACGTCCCCTTAAAAAATCTGACGTTTTTTTTTTTCATTTTCAACCCTAACGTACGACCACCCTCACCATGTAAACTAAAATATTAACATTCGTACATTTTCAGAAATACAAAGGACATAAATACCGTCAATATCTGACGCGCTCGAGTAAGTCCCTGTAACAGTTTTTTTTAACTTTTTTGAAGTTCTATAGCCGCTTTCACCAGCGATGAAAAGGTATAAATTATTTTTTTTCCTTTTTATCAGCTATGTTTCGCAACCCAATAGACGCTCGAGTAAATCCCTATATAGCTACGTTGGCTCCCCTACTATTCGTCATTTGAAATTGGTATATTCAAATATTGGGAATATTAGCTGAATTCATTGATAGATGAAGCAGGCTATTGAACCTTCGAGTTGAACACGGCATAATGAATATCATTCTCTATCAACGATCCTCGTAATCAAACTGGCTCTAATGGCGTTATAACAAGTCGAAAGAATCCTGAAATGTTTCTTCTGAAGAGTATTTCTTCAAGAGCGGTTCGATTTTGAAATGAAATGAAATAAGCCGTGTATGCGTATTAACGATCCCTTCTTTTATTCGACTGGCCTACATATGCCATATCATCCTCGGCAAAGATTATTAGAAGAATCTATTCGCTTAAGCATAATAAGTTATGGTTTTCAGAAGGATGACTAGTCTTGACTCTTCTGGTCAGTGAGATTTTGTACGAATAGTGCGAAAATTTCTAACAATATCAAAATCGATTATATTTTTTGTTACTGAGGTGATATCTATATTACTTTTGAGGTCTCTACGTGTTTTTATCTTGGTGATTTTTCAAATATTATTTCAAAATATGCACCTAATCAGATGAAAGAAGAAAATTCACTCCAATGAACAAGATGCTCTTCATTATTCAATGTACCCAGTCATAACCATTTTACAGGAAGACAACGTTTTTACGCGCTCCTTCCTAGGGGAACAGCTAGCTATTATTTACCAAATGTAATTTTTTTCGAATTTAGGACCAGGAAAGGTCTCAAACGACTGATGAAGAATCCGTGGTCAGTGGAAATTTGTCCGGCCGTGAAAACGATAACTCTCGAATGGATTAACTAAAGGGTTCTGATATTTTGAGTTTTGGTTAGGTGAATTCGTTAACGGATCAAATCAGTCCAGTAGTTTCGGATATTTGAAAATTCTTATTATCTTCCCGATATTTCCGGAACCACAAAAACAATTAATTGTAAATTTGGTATTTTGAAGGATAATACCTAATGAGGCGCAAACTTCTAATCATGATTTAATAGAACGAAACCAATGACCCTCAGGATATTCCAATTGGATTTAACCCTTTCCTATATAAACAAGCGCAAAAACTTCTTACTTCACGTCAGTCCTTTTTTTAATTATTTGGTGATGTCCCCATCGCTGTACTTTTTTTCATATACCCTATATCGAAGATACTTCACATCTTTGATGTGTAATATGGGTTTAGTACTTAGTACTTCGCTGAGGGAGGATATTAACATTTGTTGGTTCTTTGGAAGATTAACCTACCTTAGTGATTATCTTCGAAGTATGATATTTGTTAATATTTATTTTATCAATCAATATTATTCTTATAACATAAATAGATAAGAGAATAATATTCTTTTCCATAATCTAACTATACTCTATTTCTTCAGAGATATCCACAATACACAACCAGGAATTTATCAACAAATATGAATGAGACATATATAATATTCCAATGATGTTTATGTCTTCGAGTATATTACCATGTCAGTTAGTCCCATCGGTCGTGCAATCCACTGATGATGAGTGTACCAATTAGTCTGGAAATTGTACTCCATTTGCGCATAGCTGATAATTGAGGATTCTAGCTACATGTTATTACGGTTCAATTGGATATTTCGAATAGTATACATCGTGCTAGATATGTATTCCATTGGATAGGATATGAAGAAGTACGGAGATAATGTTTGAGGAAACTTTATACTATAGAAAAATCACGGTTCTAAGCTTGTATTGATGTTCAATCATCAGTAGAAATTGAGTTGACATTATGTCAATCTTTCAGGTAGATATATGTTTCTTCTGTAGCAGGAGTTATAGTTTTAAGCCAGTGTTTTTCGTCTAATGAACCCAGTAATGTATTTCAACTCTACTCTAAAAGAGGGGTAGATTTTACCTATGAGGAAATGGGTTTGTCAACGAATCATAAATTCTGGCAAGATCTTATCTTCTGCGGATAATTTAGGTAAAACCAAAGTTTAAATATGAATGTACTCTATTCCTATTCAAAACAATTTTAGAGCTTCCTGAGTTGACCACCCAGTATAAAGCTCAAGTGGAGGCAGTATTGACAGTAAATACAAATAATGATTCTACTCACCAATTTCGTAATAGGATTCTGTATAACATTAATCGATAGATATCCATAAATACTCAGGATGAATTTATATCAATATATTTCTGCAGTGCCAACTATTCAAGAGAATGGTTAGAAAAATGAAACTAAATTATTTTGTCAAGTCTATATTCTTGATCTGTCAAAATCTTTTTGATACAAAGTACCTACTGACTGCTGATTCTTTAAAAATAATTTAAATGTTCTTCTATAATCACATAACACATTCGCTAGGGGCACAGCCCTTAACACCCAAGTTTGTTAGAGCAAAAACTGCACCAGCTTCTGGTTCTTTTTTCAAATCTTCGCCCTTGAGTTTGAGATTCGAGGTAGTTACGAAAAGGATGTCTTTATTGATACCCCCAAAACATGTCGCAGTGCAGTACGTGGTTGGAAGTTTTAAGTAGTTCATGAGTTTTCCTGTGGTGCCATTCACGTGGATGATCTGAAATATAAGCCGAAACATAAAACGATTTGAAATTCATGTGAATGAAGGATTTTTCCTCGAGTTTACTACAGTGCTGTGGTATGTCAATTTTATGACGTCACGGCAGCTAGTGTGGTAACTAGTTATTATTATTCTATGGATGAGTCTTTGACGTTTGTCATTTGCTTTTTGAGCCCTCGTTCTACTTAAACGTGTGCTATATCGTTTTGCCTAAATGTCTGTAATTTTTGAGCCGAAAATGGTCTCAAACGATAGGGTTAGACTCGCTAATGACGAATTCGTGGTCAAATTCAATTCTGTCCGTGGGGCCGTCCGTAAGCATAATAAGTTTTGAAGAGATTGTCCTTGAGACTTGAAATTTTCAGGAAGAGTTCATGTCCCAAATGGCTAGGTTAAGTTCGTTACCAGCCAAATCGTACAGGGTTTTCCATGAAATATGGTCATTCAAAATGTTTGTTCATCAATATCTCAGAAAATACGAAACCAATCGGAATGAAATATTACGGCCAAATGCAAAATGCTGATAACAAGCCTCATGCAAAATTTTGTGACCAAAGTTGAAAAGAACCATAGAAAATTCAATTGAAATATTGAAAAAAAAACTTCATATTTCCATAAAAGATATCTGATTCGAGTGAATTTTTTGTTGGAATGGAGATCGACATTCTGAAATTTGATCCAAAATTTTGTGGCCATAGTTTCAACAGAACCATAAAAAATTCAGTTGGAATATTGAAAACAAAAATCTTTATTTGGTATCAATATCAAATCCCATATAAAATTTTGAGGTAATAGTCTTATTGCTCCACCAAAGAACGATCGCTTGAAAGATTCTGCTCAGGGCTTTTCTTAACTTTTTAACATAGAGATTCTAATAATTCAATGACTAACCAGTCAATAAATCAAACCGAGATAATAGTTTCTTAGTTTGGTTGACTCTGGCGTCATTTTCCTAACCACTCTGCGAAGAAAATTGTTTAGTTAACTATGATATGCCGTGGTGAGCTCGAGGAAAGATACCTTAAGTTTAAAATTATGGCTTTTTCTGTGACCCACATAAAAGACATCTAAATCTGTCAACACTTGATAACCATTGGTATGTTCAAAAGTAATGTTGGGTCATTGTTCCAATTTCATTTGAGACATAAAAGTTTTTCGAATTGAATTGAACTGAATTCATCGTCAGGCAGATCTTTCAGTATTTCACATATAATATTTGCCCATTTTTACTTTTGATCATCTCAGTCACCACACAACAACATAACGCGCACAAAAATATAGCAACTGATATTGCTTACCCCATGTCCACCAAAAAGTGCAATCCATAAATTGTCATTCACGTCAATAGTCATGCCATCTGGAATACCTTTCAATTCTGGATGGTCTGCAAGATCGAACAGTATTCTATGATTTCCTGAAAATTACAGATAAGTAAAGTACAGAAAATTAGAGAATTGGAGGTCTATCGGCTTCAGCAATAAAATCAATTATTGTTGAGCATAGTTGATTTTTAATATTCGGAAAAGTTGAAACAACGTCACAGATCAATAACAAACAAAGGTTGAGCCGTCGGTTGGTCATAACAATTCGGCATATTTCACTGTGAATATTAAAATTTTAGGTTATGTTTTTTATTTTCTTGTCAGATTGATACGCAATGTTGTCAATATTGCATAGAGTTCTCTGATAACTCGAAAGCTCGTCGGACGAGGCCAGGTACATTCGGCAACGTCGACTTTATTTTACGTTAGGACAGCAAATACTGCCAACTTCAGATGAATAAACAAACGCCTACTATGCGCTCAAACTTTCGTGAACGGACTATGTTTACTGTTCTCAAATTGACTCAATTCATTTCAAACCCTGTTGAATTATCACGCTGAATTATAAAATATCCTGTATGTACAAATTAACAATGAAGAAAATTTTACTGAACCAAAAAAACATTTCTTACCTAGAGATCCTTCTTCCTCATCGAAATCGTACACCATTATCTTCCTTGTTTCACTGTCCGTGAAGAAGAATTTCTTACTATCCTTAGACCAAGCCAATCCATTACTAATACTAACGTTGTCTAAATGCTTCGAAATTTTCTTTGCTTTAAAATCAATACTATAAAGGTGACCACCATCGGAAGTCACTGAGAGGTCTTCTTCCCTTGTCAAAGTTCCTATGGAAAGCAAAAGAATCAAAATCACAGATTTTTCAGGTTTCGGAAAGACATACCTGTCCAAATTCGTCCTCTTGTGTCAGCCTTTCCATCGTTAAATTGATTCTTGGGTTTATTTTGGTCAACATCATGCAACACTAAAGGTTCTTTGGTACATTCGTTATCTTGTGTATCCCAATGTGCCTTATAGATATATCTGTCGGATGTGATTATAAATTGATCAGGACAAGACTTTATAGGTATAATAACTCCTATGGAATCTCGATCGGCTGAAATTATAGAGTTGTTTAACAAACACGCAAATAAAGTTTACGAAATATAATATTTTACTTTATCCACGACTATTCAATAATCAACCCATTATAAGACTGTTTGCTATTTCACACCCATAATTACTAGAGAATAATTGGATATTGTTCACTGTGTCAGATGCTTCATAGATTTAGCTTCAATGTTAAATTCTTCAAATTGATATTTTCAGTATTTTAAAGTACTCCAACTTACAAATATGGGTATACCTTGTTAAGCGAGGGCCCAATCTACTTTTATTACATCAATTAAAGAAAAGTTCTCCAAAAATTTCTTTTGTATCATAGAAAGGTATCGTCTCTTGTCACGGTCGCCAAATGTTAAAATCTTCAGAAAATATATTCAGTAGTCGTGGATTAAGTATAGTATGCTACTCGCGTATAATGGCTGTTATTCACTAGGTGATTTGGGCCACCTCGTGATTAATAGCTATCATTATTCTCTCTTTGCATAATATACTATAACTTTATTCGGACATGTGTTCATTATAGGTAATCAGAAAAATGGCCTTATTCGAGGTATACTACTTTGAGCTCATAAAATGCCTAATTTTTAGAATAGGGACAGTCATTATCTAACGAAATCAAAGTAGTAAAAATCTTCTACCCTTCCTTCGATCATACAGAGATATACTCAGTATACACATTTCATCTTTCATGCAATCGTTAACTAAAATCTGTGGGAATAAGATTTATTATTACAGTCAACATAAAATTGGTATGCACCCAGCTTTCTCACTTAACGACTTTAAAGGAGTTAACAGATTATTGAATATGTTGACATGTTATGCTGTGGAAAGTGATGACACACCTCTCATGAGGCTGAAATTGTGAGGTTTTTTTATTCTTTTTCATGGTAAATCAGAATTGAAATTCTTTCGGACGAGAGAATCACTCAGGAGACCTCTTCTGACTTGAAAATTATAAACATTCTACTCACTTTATTAATAACATTTCGAGAAAACTCCCATAAACTCAGATGTATGATTTATTCACTATTCACAACTTGATACTCATGTGCCAAAATCAAATTTTCAGGAAGGTGATTCTTTGACTATAATGAAGACATTTTTTAAGCTCTCAATAAATAAAGCCGTATTTTTCTGAGAGATTTTGAGTCACGAAGTCGGAAGTCAATTTATCTGACAAAATAAAAGGTTAAGGTGGGATGGCCCAAGGTTCTATTCGAGGATCATTGCTCTTCATCATCTACACCGTAGAAATTTCGAAGTCTTCGAAATTGATGCTCACTCCGACGATACGCAGTTGCATTCGAGCTTTTCTGCAGCCAATACACCTGAGTATGTTTAGAAAATAAATTCTGATCTTACCAAGATTTCTGATTTGACATTCGTGATCTGTCTCAAATTAAATGCTTTCAAATCACAGGCTAGCAATGTTTTCGATGGTTGAGGTTGATATTTCAATATACTTATAACATATTGTGAACGTATTCTAAACGAGAAGAACCGTTGTGGAGAAAAGATTTCTAGAATGTTATTTCCGCTCCGCTAAGTCTCAGATATCACAATTGAAAATGATGTATCTTGAGCAGAATGAAACAAAGTATCCTCCGATCCATTGTTCCCCCCTCACTAAACCGATTACAAACTTTATGTTTCCACGAATGACAACAAAAACGTTTACCTCAACAATGAGAACTCGTAAAATTCAACGTCGAATAAACGATTTTCGAGGTATCCAGAAAACCGGATTCTAAAAAACATCATGACTCTGCAAACAATAGAACTGCACCGGTATGTTTGAACGAATATGTCCAGGGACTAATTTAATGAACACCGCTCTCGATCTGTATGACTAAATGTCAATAGTTCAACAATTTGATGGATAACGAGAATGGTGTAAATCATATTGAAGGTAGAGCGGGTTGATGTAAAAACGTAGTTTCCTAGGTTGACTCAATATGTATGTTTTCCGAGGAAAATATTCTGATTCGACTGAAGAGAGGTCCTGAAATTCTTGATTTCTTTTCACGAAGGAGGAAAATTACAGATCGCTCACAAGCTTATCCAACTGAAAATATTTTATGGAAGAGACAGCTAACGATTTATTTAAACGATTTCCGAACTCTTAAAATTCAATGTCGAATAAAATCCAGATTCTAAAAAGCGACTGAAGATTGTGGGGAAGATAGTATATTATACAGTGTTATCCATTTTGCGGTTTCAAAAGTAAACGTAAATAAAACACATAAAAAATATTTTTTATCATGATATTTCTTTTTTATTATAAAGTTTGAACGTTGACATTATGTGTGAAACACTACTTCATTTAAATGACAACCACCCGAATTGTTGCAAGCATCGATTCTTTTGAGGTAATTTTCAACCACTTTTTGTCACATTTTGGGCAGTATCTCAGCCATAACTTGACGAATATTGGTTTTCAACTACTCAAGAGTCAAAGGTTTATCTGCACAAACACGGTCTTTCGCGTAGCCCCACAAAAAAAGTCAAGCAGTGTCAAATCGCATGATCTTGGTGGCCAGTTGATATCACCGTCCACCGCCGGTTGTTCAAGCACCCATTCGACGTATCCACGATGTTGATGTGAATGGTCGGCTGACTTCAGTTGGTAAGTGAGCTGAATTTTATATGGGTGTAGTTGTAGATCTTAATGCAAAATATGCCATAATGTGCCGCAAGACAGTCCTAATTCCTGAGAATGACGAGGAATCGACAGATTCGGGTCTTCGGCAACACTTTCACTTACAGTAGCGATATTTTCAGTGGTACGAGCAAAACGATGATGCACAGGGCTTACAATATCTGTAACCTATCCAGTCTCTTCAAATTTCTTCACAATTTTACCAATTGCTTGCGTAGTTGGACGATTATGTAAACCAAAATCTACTCTTAAAGCACGATATGTGGCTGTGGCAGAATCGCCATTTTTGTATTAGGTTTTTATAATTTTCATGCGTTGTGCGATAGTCAAGCGACCCATTTTCGTAAATGTCCTACTTTCAACTGAAAAAATTGTTTTAACAACTTAGTTTGATAGATTGATGTCGAATTCCAGCCCTATACTTTTGAAACCGCGAAATGGATAACCCGTTATTATAAGGTTTAAAAGTGCATATTTTTTTAACGAGCAAGATTTGCAGTTGCGAGGCGGAGCCGAGCGAATCCAAAATTGCGAGTAAAAATAGGCACTCTTAGTCCGTATAATATATCCTATTTTTTCTCCAACCAAGCCAAAATTGAAATAAATTTGGCGATAGCAAGTCGGTAGTCAGGGATATCTGGTATTGTTGGTGAATATTGATTGTCAAGTAGACGTCAAATGCAATTACTTTTAATCCAAGGATTAACAGTAGCGTTTTTGATCCTAGGATTAAAAGTGTTGCTAAGCAACGAGCAAATTTTTGTACGGTAAGGGAATTTATGACTTTTGCACCTGAAAATAGTAAAAAAATGTCAGCATTTTTTGATGGTTGGAGAAAATAGTATATTATATTATAAGGATTAAAAGTGCATATTTTTTTTACGAGCAATATTTGCAGTTGCGAGGCGCAGCCGAGCGAATGCAGAATAGCGAGTTAAAATAGGCACTTTTAATCCGAATAATATATACTATTTTTTCTCCAACCAAGTCAAAATTACAATAAAATTGGTTTTAGTGTAAAATCGTTCATAATTTGGTTATGAATTTGAACACAGAATCATGACAGTGATTGTCAAGTAGACTTCAAATGCATTTACATGTTGACTTTTTTGTACTATTTTTAGGTGCAAAAGTCATAAATTCCCTTACCGTACAAAAATTTGCTCGTTGCTTAGCAACACTTTTAATCCTAGGATTAAAAACGCTACTTTTAATCCTTGGATTAAAAGTGTTGCTAAGCAACGAGCAAATTTTTGTACGGTAGAGGAATTTATGACTTTTGCACCTAAAAATAGTACAAAAAAGTCAACATTTTTTTATGGTTGTAGAAAAAATTTATTATTACAGTCAACATAAAATTGGTAAGCGTCCAGCTTTTGATTTCTCGCTTAACGACTTTTAAGAAGTTAACAGATTATTGAATACGTTAACATATTAAGCTGAGGGTAGTGATGACACGTCTCTGATGTTGCCGAAGCTAATGCGTAGTTCTATTATTTACATTACATTGAAATATATTATTCTCTTTTTCATGGGAAATCGGAATTGAAATTCCTCCAGACGAGAGAAGAACTCACGAGACCACTTCACATCAACGAGAGAGGGTGAGTTCCAAACATCATAAATCAGCAAACAATGGAACTAGACTGGTATGTTTGAACGAATATGTCCAGGGACTAATTCGATGAACACCACTGTCGATCTGTATTACGAAATGTCAATAGTTCATCACTTTGATGGAGGACGAGAGTGGTGAAAATCATATTCAAGGGTCGATGTAAAATTGTATTTTCCTATGTTGAGTCAATATGTATGTTTTCCAGGGAAAATATTCCGATTCTACTGAAAAGAGGTCCTGAAATTCTTGATTTCTTTTCCTGAAGGAGAGAAATTCCAGAACGCTCATAAGCTTGTCCAACTAGAAAATTTCCATGGAAGAGACAGCTAACGATTTATTTGAACGATTTTCAAACTCTTAAAATTCAATGTCGAATAAATATTTTCGATGTATTCAGAGATCCAGATTCTAAAAAGCGACAGCCACGAGAGTGAGTGAGCTCCAAACATCATAACTCTGCAAACAATGGAACTGCACCGGTATGTTTGAACGAATATGTCCAGGGACTAATTTGATGAACACCACCCACGATTTGTATGACGAAATGTCAATAGTTCATCACTTTGATGGAGGACGAAAGTGGTGAAAATCATATTGAAGGTGGAGCGGGTTGATGTTTAAACGTATTTTCCTAGGCTGATTCAATATGTATGATTTCCAGGGAAAATATTCCGATTTTACTGAAAAGAGGTCCTGAAATTCTTGATTTCTTTTTCTGAAGGAGGGGAATTTCAGAACGCTAACAAGCTTGTCCAACTGGAAATATTTTATGGAAAAGACAGCTAACGATTTATTTGAACGATTTCCGAACTCTAAAAATTCAATGACGAATAAACAATTTTCGAGGTATCCAGAAATCCAGATTCTAAAAAGCGACAGCCACGAGTGTGGGTGAGCTCCAAACATCATGACTCTGCAAACAATAGAACTGCATAGTATGTTTGAACGAATACTCGTATGTCCAGGGACTAATTTGATGAACACCACTCCCGATCTGTATGACGAAATGTCAATAGTTCATCATTCTGATGGAGGTAAAAATCATATTGAAGGTGGAGCGAGTTGATGTGAAAACGTATTTTTCTAGGCTGATTTAATATGTACGTTTTCCAGAGAAAATATTCCGAAAAGAGGTCGTGAAAGTCTTGATTTCCTTTCCTGAAGAGAGGAAATTTCGGAACGCTAACAAGCTTGTTTTTTGAACGATTTTTGTAATTTAGAGCCGGAAATGGGGTCAATGGAAAAAGTTTTACTTCTTGAGTTCGATAATGGGCAACTTGTCATTAATTACTATTAGAAATCAAATTATAAGATATTTCCATATGTTTTGGAGCTTTGAAACCCTATAACTCTAACTAAGTAAATTATTATAACACTTCAGAGCTCGTGAATTATTGGTTGGGCATTGCATCACTATAAAATATGAAATACCACTAGGAGTAATAAGGACTGGCGAAAATTGAATTTTGAAACTTTAACCGAATCGATTTCAGTGAAATGTGAATGAAAAGACATTTTGGAAAGGGATGTTTCTCCACAATTTGATGCCCATATATCACAATAAAGAAATAGAAACAAATAACGGATCTTTTTAAAAATGATCAAAGATTTTTTTTAACCTGAGGTGACAAATAAACACTTTATTTACCCTGCTTTTTGTTTTTTGTTGACATAAGTATCTGCATTCGTTTAATGCGAATATTCGGGAATAGAGTCACAATACAGAATTGGAAAGTGTACCAATTTCATCAAACTTAGAGTAACTCAAAAAAAATCCACTATTAATTTTATGACAACTAGCCAAAGTCTCCCCTAACATGTGAAGTTTCCATGGCAGAGGTACTAGTATTATGTTTACTAAATTGTTTCGGACAATTTATTCAAATTATTCTGTTATTTGATTTATGTCGTAGTAATCACATTACACTTAATCTAATCATTAAACTTCAATTGTTTCCGAATCGAATGCCCATAATAAATTAAACCATTTCCTTAAGTATTTTGTTCTCAATTCCCACACACTTGAAAAACATATCGAAAAAATCAAACTTTCAACAGATAGGACAATAATCGTAGCAATTGCTAGCGACCATGACCTTTTGAAAGCGCCTTATGATAATTATTACCTCTTTGAAATTCAACTTGATATTCAATCCATTAGAGCTATTGAATAGTCGTTCTGCAAAGTGAGAACTGAGGACCGACATGAGCTGAACTTACTCCTCACGTTACTGACCTCAATTCTATCTTTATTACATGCAAGAAGCATTATTTTTTATTTTATTATTATTATATCTAGTCCTTATCTCTGCTGATCGAATTCGTCCATCTTTTCCTGGAAAAACTTCAACAATTCTACTCATATTGGCCAGGAGTTGCGAGGTAAGTCTTCGTCACATACAATGATTTTGTGTTCTCTCGAATGGAGTTTTGGACATATACCAATCTTCAGATTTTCCGTTAAAAAAAGGTAGGTCTTGGAAAGAGTTATTGATCCTGTTATTGTATTTATTAATACAGGGTCTTTATAATGATTGTAACAGCGCAGTTGGCTTTGGATTGCAGAATACCAATCTCTAACCAATCAGAGCATAGCATGATCACAGAATTCTGTGGTTTGCATAATCCAAAGCCAACTGCGCTGTTACAATCATTTATAGAGACCCTGTACTTTAGATAATCTGCCATTTCTTCTGCTATAGTTTGAGTTAAAACTGTTTTATTTTCGTCAGTATTTTTGATTTTCGATATTGGATTTTTTTCATCATTTTCGAAATGTCCTATGTTCAACCATTCATGAACTTTTTCCTTCGAGGATATTTCTGATAAAGAATCCGATTTTCTACTTGAGCTTTGTGGGCTTGTTGTTGTTCTTGACATTTCTTTTTCTAATCGAAGAGCATTTTCGCTCATCTTCTTTTGTACACCTAAAAGATCCTTTTGATTCTGTAAGTATTCTTCTCGTAATTTTGCTCTTGATTTTGAAGATCTTTCATCGTCTGGGATTTATCGTCATCTATATTGTTTTTTTCTTGAGCTTCGAATGGGCAACTCCTGGTCAATGGGTAGAATTGTTCAGGTTTTTCCAGGAAAAGATGGATATATTCGATCAGCAGAGATCAAGACAAGCCGAGGAATGTTAAGAAGGCCAGCAGTAAAAATTGCTGTCATTCGGGGGGGAGAATGTTGTGGAGAATTCCTCGTATTTTCAAAAACCGAGATATCGATTACAGAAATTTTAGACAGAAAATCGAATTTGTTTTATGTCAGAATTGTTTAAGACTTGAGTAGTTTTTCAGTTTCTTAAAAAGAATATATCTAATTTGAGACCAGGGAATCTTCTTTTATTTATTAACTCGTTCTTGACGACGAAACAGTTCGAATGAAAAGAAAGTCTTCGAAAAAGTTTGTGAAAATCAAAAAATGTCCTGTGGCGCAATGAAGAAACAATTATAAAAAATTTTCATTGAAAATAATCTTGGATATTAATGCAAATTCCGCAAATATCTATACGACAATCTAAATAAGACGTTTAGTTAGTCTATGGTTGAAATCTTTAGGTCGCACTGAAATACACCCATACGTCAAACGTCACACATGTGCCTAGTGATTTCGTATTAATTACTCGTAGCTGTATACTGACCGAATTTATTTTCATTATTATCATAAAAAATAAAATATGTCTGTCAATATGATACATCGATTTCCTTTCTTTATCCCTTTTGAATTTCGTATTTTTTATGAATTTTCCTATAGCCCTGACATGAAGGTGTCGTTATATAAATCATTTCCGTCTGCCTTCGTTACCAATTACACTTTGATTCAACAAAACACAGTTGTAGCTCTATGAGGATTAAAATTTAAAACGAATCAATAATGAAGCGGTTACCACTCCAGAGACTGACCAATCATTGTGCTCATTTTCACGATTATTTATTGGAACAAATCTCATTAAAATATACTCATTGTGTTCCATTATACATCCACCACTATCTTGTTGTATTTAAATCGACAATTTCTCACGTATCAATTCCCACCAATCAGAAATGCACAGTTTTGAATTGAAAATGGCAAAGATTATAGAGTATAGTATATTATAATCTTTTGAAAATGGTTTCTAGATGGAAAAACTGTGTGGCAGTAGTAGCTGTCATCAGTTTTTTCAGTTTACCGGAGGCAAAACTTGACAGTTGTCGAATCAATAATATATACATAATGCATGTTGAATAATCTGTTACTCATGAGAAAGTCTTGTCAGATAACATTCGAACATCTATTTTTCCAGTGAAAAAATTCAAAAAACACAATGCAAAGTAATTTTTCGTAACAAAAATCATTCGTGCAGGTGCAAAAATTCACGTGTTCGACTCTGATTATTGTTGCCACTAGCACTTATGCTTCTTGTTGGAATATTACTTAGCAATGTGTTTTTTCGATTTTATTCGGAAAAATTGAATGCCCATATGATATAACTCACGATTAAATCAATATTGTTCCACTAAATTGACAGGAATCATGTATTCTTGAATGTACAAACCAAAAACAATTATCCGTAAAGTAAGTATGGACAAAAGAGGGAAATTCATTTTTTGTTAATGTTCTGAATAAAAATTCTCATATATGAACTCACCTAGTTTAAAGCAAGTTAACTTGTTTTTCGTATTGGCTTCATTGAAACAATAGGCAGTTGATTTGAAGGTATCGACGAAATATAACACTCCTTTATTTGGATCCCAATGTGGGCCTTCGGCATGTTGAACTGGAGAAGTAACAGCTTCTATTTTGTAGTTTTTCTTAATAGAGTAGCCGTTGCATCCACTGAAATGAAGACAACGTCATTAATACTGATTATTTCAATTTCAATTCAACTTTTCATTTCCTTTAGATCTTTCTTATCGTTATAAATAAAAATTAAGAAAAGCATTAACTAATTATTGAAATTTTATCTCAAATTTCAATAAGAAAAGTATATATTTTTTCATATTTTTGATTTTTCCGATCAGCTCAAACGCCTGTTATTTTCTTATTCTGAGATGAAAATGGTCTCAAACGATAAGGTTCGACTCACTGATGACGAATACGTGTTTCATCAAATATGACCATTAAAAATTTGTTCTTCAATATCTCAGACAGAACATCATTGATCGAGTTTTGCGACCACAAGCACTTATGAAAAGCCTTCCACAAATTTTGGTGGCCATAGTGTTAACAGAACAATGGGAAATTCAATCGGAATATGGAAAAGAAAAATCCCTATTTTTCCACTACAAAATCAACGATTCGAGTGAAATTTATTTTGAGGGTTAAAATTTTAATACTCAATGTTGTTGCATAATTTCAATAGAATCGCATTAGAACTATGGAAATTTTTTTTCCAAATTATCCTTTTTTCAGAAAATTCAGAATTGGTCAATTCGATAGAGCTGAAATCATTCGCCACACTGATTTATGAAAACTGTCATTCGTGATATGGTGAAGCAGGAAATCTCATACCATGATGAAAAAATTGCCGGTAATATTTCAAATTCAGTGGTGCCACATAGGAATCTCCACTCAAATAGCAAAACTTATACAGGGTGTCTGTAAACAAATGCGAGGGACTTAGGATGAAAATAAACAGGGGTTGTTCATGTACATGTTTTTCGAAATCAAACTCCCTTCCAAGATTCAGCCGTTGGAAGTCGATGACGAGTTGACAGTTTTTAATTTTTTTTTTAGAATTCCTTAAAAACGCTGAGTTATAAAACTATACATAATATGATTCATTAAGTAGATGTTATACACGATTTCGAAAAAAATTCATATGAACTACCCCTGCTTATTTTCATCGAGGAATCATCTCCCTCGCATATTTACGTACAGACATCCTGTATATCAAGCAAATCCAACTCTGTCATCAAGATAATCGCTATTATTTTTCAGTTAATTTTCATTATCTAATATCGATCGATGAGAAACCTTTGTTATGTTAATAAACAATTTGATTATTATTATAATTGAGTATAAACAACTTCAGTAATATCTAAATGCAATCTATTATACGAACCTCTCCTCAGCATTTGCACAAATCTCAGGATCTACGATTTCAACAGGCTTCGAGTGTTTGTCACTTGAATAATTACTCAATTTAATCTTTTTATGATTGTTTAACTCCATGACCGACCGTCACATGTACACGCTCATTACATACACTAGTTTCACTAAAATTACATTAGAGAGTGTTTATTTTATCAATGTCCGGAACGAATTGTTTGATCCGATCAATAAACTAGGACACACTCTAAACATATGACTTCAAATTTTCCGTATTTTACTCTCATAGTGTTGTTCAAATCTGGGTTGAGGTATTGTGAGTTCAGCCAATTTAGTTGGTGTGACGTAATCCATCATCATATTATTTCCGATGAGATCTACAAGGTTGACCAAAAAATAAACCAATTCCTATTCGAGTGTGATCTCACAAGTAGATATCGCATCGCTTAAATCAAGATTCTGAATCGTTAAGAAATAGTTTGGTCGAAGCAATGTTGCAATGTTGGCCAGCGCGGTGGGAGATTTCGAAGAGAACGCAATCGAGAATGATAGTTGGTTGGCATGTTGCAAAATTTATTGAAGAAGAACTTCAAAAGCAGCTCACTAAAAAAAAAATTTTTTCCTCTTAGCTTCATTCATGTGAAAATATACCACCCTGTATATATTAATTACCAAAGATCTGTTTGAATATCAGAAATCTACTTATCAAATTCAACGCAACTTTGTTGAAATAGATCTATCCACTATTTCAGGTGGTTCTTAATCAATAACTATTATTTTAAACGGATAAATATGATTAAAATTATCGAATTCGTAACATAAATATTGTTTGTTATAGTTGAATATTCGCATAACTCCAAAAACATGATGAGTCAAGAAAATCTGACCTAGTTCAAACACTATCAATAATCAGAACGCAGTTTCTAAATCTTCAAATCTAACTGAAAGACTTAATAGTTTTAGAGAAAGATATTCTGAATCTCATACTTGACAGGTTTTCGATATTTAGATGATCACAATTCGAAGGTTTTAAGGTGAAATAATAGATGTTAGAAAAGTTATTGATCCTTTTCATCTTGAGTGATTTGTTCAGATATATTGGGAACTATAAGCCAGTTGTTTTCAGTATTATATCGATGCTGATAAATTCATCATAACAGAAGATAGACAACTTCTTTAATATTATTTTTGTTCGTTTCTATAAGAAAATTATTTAGTTTCATTGTATTTCCATTAATTCAATTTAGTTATAATAATACTGGATTATTATTCACGAAAAAGTTTTTCAGTAATAGTTAGTTAATCAACTAGGTTATTAAAGACAGAGACTACTGGTCAAGATATTTTAACGTTAATATTTCGAGACCATTAGTCGCTAGATGAATAAACGAGTTGATTACAAGATTTTTCCGACGATCTCAATATGAATTGTGTATGAATTCTTGATTTAAATACATTCTCATTTTGCACGAGACTTACATTTGACATAATAAAATTTCTATGTACCGGGTTTTTCACTATAATTTGACCCCCCCTTTAACTTTGTTACTAAAGGAGATACAAAAAAATGTTTTTTATAAAAGTTTCACGAAATCAACTGAGGTTTTTTGATTTGAGTCCAGAAACTGAAATATATACAGGGTGGCCAACATATTGATGTCAACTTCATTTTTTCAAATGGAATACCCTGTATATTTTTCCATGTTTGGCTAGCTCTTTTTTTCTTGATTTCGAATATGTAGCATATGTTGGTCTATCTCTTTTATTCTGAGGAACACAGAGTTTCAAATTTTAAGAACCACCTGCCAAGATCTGTAATCATTTTACAAGTGGCAGAGTGCGTTTACTAAAAATGCTCATTTTTTGAGTTATAATAACGTCAATGGGAAGATATAAAGGGTGGAAAACATTGAATGCAACTATATTTTTTGTAAATGGGACACCCTGTCCTGTATATTCTTCCTTTTTTTTGATAGGCTATTTCCTCCTTATCTCGAATATAAATGCGTATGTGGATGTGTCTCTTCAATTTTCAGAGTTTCAAAGTTTTGAAATGATGACACCGAATAAAAAAATATGTGAAATACCTACGAAATTCTTTATATCCAAACAATCTACTTGAAAGTATTATTTTAGAAAGAATACTTAACAATTACTTAACCAATGAAAAATGATAAACTATGGTAGTATGGTAAGAATAACAACAACTAAAGAAATTGCTCAAAATAACCACCTTCATTCAATACACATAGTTCATATAGTTATCTCAAGTTGTTAAGACTATTTTTGATAGCATTATTATGGCTCTGATTCAAGTCAGAAATTAAAGCTTCAAAAGTTGTTTCTAATCATTACAATATTATCATTATTCTTTTCGCGTTGACGAGATTAGTTCCGAATTATGGGTTTAATATTGGTTGATTTTAAATCATTAATATTATTTCCCGCTTTCATTGATTGTCATTATTGCTGAAGTAAATTTTTTCCTTCAGGAAAGGCTATAAAAACGTGTCCAACGGTGTTAAATCGGGACTATTTGGTGGCCATAAAATGGGTGCGCCATTACCAATCCAAAGATCAAATTGGCCACTTAAATATTCAACTTCCAAAATACTATGCCAGATGGTTATTGAAATTCGAAACTCTGTGGTGCTCAGAATAAGAAAGATAGACCAACATATGTTACATATTCGAAATCAGGGGAAAAAGAGCTAACCAAATATGGAAAAATATACAGGGTATTCCATTTGAAAAAATGAAGTTGCCATCAATATGTTGGTCACCCTGTATATATTTCAGTTTCTGGACTCATATCAAAAGACCTCAGTGGATTTCGTGAAACTTTTATACGAAACATTTTTTTGTATCTCCTTCAGTAACAAAGTTAAAGGGGGGTCAAATTATGGTGAAAAACCCGGTACCTATGTTCCAGTAGAGTTTTGACATTTCTCGTAGTGCTTCTGGATACTTTGTGTACGTTGTGTGTTGTCATGAGGATTGCGCATTAAAATAGCATAAAATGGGCATTAAAATGGGTCATTAATGATCATTTTCGTATACATTAAAATCCCCTTTTATTTTGAGGTCGGCGGAAAATATATTAACTAAATTAATTTTTCGTTCCTGTTGTTTTATGAAATATTACTATATGATTTCATCAATTAATGTCTCAACGTTGTATATCTTTTTCATATTTATTGATGCTTCACTGTCTGAGAATTATTCTGAACCTACAAATTTTTTTGGTAGAAACGGAAGAATAGAGGGCACGAAATTCAATACAAAAGTATAAATTATGTGTTACTATTGAATGAAGATAGTAACAAATAAATCAGTTGACAACCCGTTGAGTTTCTATGATTCGAGTGGAAATTAAGTTTGAATCGATGTGTGAAAGTAGAAAAATCTCAAGAAACTATAGAAATATAATTTCATTTTTGAATCATTTTTTTTTCAAATAGATTTCCTCAGGCTTGTGAAGACTAAGCTAGTCCCACCAAATTATAAATGAATTTTTTGCCTTGCAGTGGTCTGTAATTTTCGGATTTCATTCAGAAAATCGTGAGAGTTCATGATTTTTCCGGCATGTAAGTGCGCACACTCATTTCAAAACACGTGGAAATTGTATAATTGAGAACTAACCTAACTTTTTACATCAGAAATATTATCATTCAGACCAGAAGTTTTACCTTGTGTACCTCGGAAAACATTGAAATAATACTGCAATGGAAATTGAAGGAAAGGTGCCCTATGAAAACCTCAAAGGAATAAAGGAAATAGTATGAATGAACTCACTTCTCACCGACGTCCATCGTGCAGAAACCACAGGGGTGGAGTAAAACCGATCGATGTCAACTTCTGACAATCGCACTGTTATACTGCGAGTTTTATATCGTAGGTTTTCAAATCTGGAAAAAAACTAGTAACTCTATTCACCTCTCTCTTGACAGAACAAAGTACGATTAGCGTTATCATATCATCCCGATAATCTTTCATGTTAATCAAGCAATCCATATAATTATTTTTACAACGAATTATCGTTGGATTTCCAGTGAGAGCTGTTGAGCTCAGGTAAATAATGAGGTGAATTATCATGTTGAAAAATATGATAAAAACTCGTATGGTCGTTCTTAAGGACTAAAAAAATCTTAATATAATTTGATTAATTATGACCATGATTAGAATTCTTTTATTCACGACTTTTGTATAATCCATTTAATCCTATTAATGACTAGTGAATAATGAGTTATTATTTACTACAGTCAGATGCTTCATCGATTTGGCTTCAATTTTATTTTTTTTAAAGGGATAATTCTGTAGTATTATCAATTACCCCTACTTACAAATATGGGTAATCCTTGTCAATCGAGAGCCAAATCTTCTCCTATTACATCAATCAAAGTAATTTTTATTGATAAAATATACCATGACAAGTTTTCCAAAAATTTCTCATGTGTCAACTTGACTCTTTCCACACTTATAATTAACACACTGTAATAGCAGGGTCTTGTCACGGTCGCCAAATGTTGAAAACCTCAAGAAATTGTTCAATAGACAGTTGTGGAAAAAGTATAGTACGCTACTCGCGTATAATGGCTGTTATTCGCTCGGTGATTTCGGCTACTCGCTTACGGCTCGTTGCCTCGAGAATAATAGCTATCATTGTAAGCTCGTTGCATATAGATTAGATGATGTTTAAATTAAACTTGTGGCGAATATAAAGGAAATGATTAGTTATATTGATCTAAGAAATCACTCACAGAGAACTCTTGATGAGTTGTCAAGCCAAGACGATGTCCTGAAGTTTAATTGATAACTGGATGATTTCAAACATTGAGTGTTCTTCAGAAAACATCTGAGGATCAGGGGTTGCATGGTAGTAAGAATTAGAAATTATATCTGGTTCATCAAATATAAATGTACATATTTGTTTCGAGTTGAACAAACTCCTCTCATATGAGAGTTATTAATATATATAGTAAAACTTGTCAAATGTATTTCAAATTTGCATTAGCAAATGTCATTATTGGTGTGTCAGTTTGTATGTAGGAATTGATTTTGCTGGTGTAATTTCTGTAATATGTTATTGAAAAAAATTCAAGAGCAGGTGCTTTTGACCGCCCGTTCGTTAATGTAGCAATGAGGCTATTAGCTCAAAATTTTTTATGGGACTTGCAATTGATACTAAATATATAAATGTTAAATCTCAGCACGATCGAAATAATATTCTGGAAATTATTTGAAAACTCAAATATGTAAAAACTTGACAATTGAAAAAATTAAATTGTATCATTCTGATGATGCGATACTGTTGAAATTTTGCATAATTATTCATTATATCAATCTTCATACACGAAATGAATTTCACCCGCATCGGATACCTTGTTATGGAAATGTGGAGGTTTTTCTTTTCAATATTCCAATTGAATTTTTTATGGTCAAGGTCATGTGATTTTTTCGAAATAATGCGTGAACGTCCAGTATCAAATTCCATCTACAAAATAGATTTCACTCGAATCAGATATATTCTAATGGAAATATGTAGTTTCTTGTTTTCAATATTCCAATTGAATTTTCTATGGCTTATTATGATCATCTTGCAGGTGACCGTAAAATTTCATTTCTATTAATTCTGTTTTGTATAAGACAGCCTTTACGATTTGGCTGGTTAAAGAACTTAACCGAGGCATTTGGGAACCGAACTCATCCTGAAATTCTCAAGTCTCTAGGACAATCCCTTCAATACGGACGCTCGGCCCCACGGACAGAATTGAATTTGACCACGAATTCGTCATCAGGGAGTCGAACCCTATCGTTTGAGTTCTCAAAATTCTAAAATCACAGACATTTGAGCAAAACGATGTAGACTCTCGTTTAAGTGGAACGAGCTCTCAAAAAATAATATAGCCCGTAATAGAATAATTTACATCGAAGTTGGCTTTGAATGTCTAGTCGCAGGTATAGTTCTGGCTCCAACAAAGCAACTAAAATTTTCTTCACATATTGTCATAGATATGAAATATCACATAGAAATTTATTGGGTTGGTTATTTCATGATGGTCACTGGTTATTTCGCAAAAATCTGATTTGACACCTGACAATTACGCTGGCTAGTTCGACGTTCGAACTTAAGAATCCGCATTTTCAATATTCAATAAAAAATTAATTATTCGAAATTTGAAGTGAATAATTGGAAAGGTTTTCACTCAAAACTGCTCTTAATGCTATCACATGAAAAACCCTATTTTTCAACATACTGAAAAAGCTCATTCGAAGTATCTAATTGATATTGTATAAATATTCATTTCGCAAGACAAAACTGTACGATGTTGTAACAGTTCTTTTCCACTGAAGCGATTGTACCTAGAATTCATATTTCAATGTTTTACGTATTCTGGAAAGGGTTAAAAAACCACAAAATTCATGCATCTGTCACACAACAACACAATTTTGTCGAGACACCTCATGTAACATGCACCTGTTCAATTCCTCTGAGGATGCCATTCTGTAAGTGTATTTTCACATAAACAATAATATTGTTCTATATTCTTGCATGGTTTCCACCCCTTGGAGACAGAAAAACATATACATCCAATTTATTTACGACCTGTCTCTTTCCAGACGTGTAAACGTTCTGCCTGTACGTCCCATGCAAATATTTACTCAAGTCCCTGTTCAAATTAGGTCCTTCGGGAGGACTGCACGTGACATGCAATGAATGTTATGATTGGAGATATATTGCATCAGAATAAACATTCTGCTAGAAATTATGCTGAAAATTGCAGTATGTGTGAAAAATTCATTTCAACATGTCGGTTTCGGACTGTTATTAACTCTAGATAGGTAGGTGCAACTTGATCGACTACACCTTTTCCAGTGAGGGCTACCGCGTATAAATTTTCCACTTTTCCGATTAATTACAAAAAATATGAATTATGAATCAAGGAATATAATTGCTTTGAAAGCTGAGTTAAAAAAATTAGCTGTCAGATTGAGAGGGCTAAAAGAACAGCTAATTCAAAATTGAGCTTCTTTACTGTTTCAATACACATTTCTAGTGAAAAGTATGCTTATTTATTGAGTTTACAGTAATGCTTTTTCTTTTTACAGACGCCAATATTATGAGAGCAATACTAGTTCCAGTGGAAATGCATTATCATAAACTGAAATAAGTTTATTGCAAAAGTCGATTTTCATTTCGAAATTACTGATTTTTATCAAACTTGTATGATACCTGTGGTAGCTGAAAAGTATAGTTGGAGTTGAGTAGTAGTACACTAAACCCTCACAGGATCCATCCATCAATTATATAAATGATTATTTACTCAGAAGTCGGATAATTTATTTATGTACACAGGTTTTGGATATATATTTTAACAGTAAAAGTTTTCCTCGAGTTAGTGAGTTGATTGATAACATACATAAATGAGTTTATTGTTGTGAAATCCAGCATAAAATTTTGCCAATAAGATTTTCAATTCGAAATATGTTTCTGTTACTCTCATGTTCCGATAAATAATCAGATGAGCTGTCGGAAAACGTAAAATATAAATCGAAAAAGCAAATCGAATATCAGAAGATGATAATGTGTTTCAGCATAGCGAGTTGATATTCAGAATAGGGAATTTGAATTTCAGAAAAAGAACTTCAAATTCAGGATCGGTAATTTGAATTTCAGATTTGTAATATATATTTTGTGTTTTTTGTGGAGAAATACACTTTTTTAAAACAGACAATTTATTTAGGAACTGTGCTCAACAAGATCAAAAACCTCTCTGTTTCTCTCTAAGCTAAGCGCCGGCACGTAGGCCTCGGCTGTGCACCATCAGCAAAAACAATGCGGATGCAGTTGAACGACTCAATAATTGACTTAAAATGGATTCAACGTAGAATCACATAATTATATAATTCAGAAATAAGAAATCGTATTTCAGAAAAAGAAAATAGTAATTCAGAAATATGAAATTTTAATTCAGAATGGGTTTGAGGTATTTCAGAATAAATAAATATGCATGAAAAGGTATATCTTTGTTTACATAGTATATGCATGTTATTCATATTGAGTCATGAATTCATTCAAAGTGGGTGGCGCAAAATAATGATGATGGTTTCGTGTGGGCATTGTCGACTGTCGAAGTACGTAGATACTTCATGCATATGTTCCCTGCTTACTATTTATGTAATACATTTTCTGAAACTGAGTTTACAGCTTCTGAAATTCGATTTTCCTTTCCTTAAATTAAATTTGCTCTTTCTGAATTACAACTTTGTTGGAATTCAGAAATGAATTTCAAATTCCTAATCTGGATTTCAATTTCGTTCTTCTGAAATTTAATTACCTATTCTGAAATTCTATTTCTGTTTCCAGAATTACATTTTCTACTCTGAAATACAAGTTCCTTTTTCTGAAATTCTGAACTGTAAAATGTGTAGTGCGACTTGGTACACTGGGTGTACAGGTGTCTATAACCCTAATTGATAATATCGTTTTGTTGGAATGTTTCAAATTAAGTTACATCTCAGGAAAAAAAATATTTCGAACAAAATATCCCCAAAATCTTGAAAGAAAGAGTCAAATGAAATTTTTACTGGACACGCTCTGTGCAAATTTATGCTCGCATGCTCCTAGAAGAGCAGTGCGCTATCAGTTCGCCAAAATATCTCTATTTTTTCAATTTTCGGCCGCGAGTGGTCTCAAACGTTTCGGTTGAACTCGCTGTTGAAGATTCCGTGATCAATGAAAATTCTGTCTGGTCGTGAACACGATTACTCTCGAAGAGATAAGTTAGGGTTCTGAAATTTTGGGAGTTGCTTTGAGCTCCAGAAACCGCAGTTGAGTTCGTTAACAGACCAAATCTGTCTAGTATTGTCGAAGTTATTGACATTTGGATACTTTCAATATGTTTCCGATATTATCGAACTCACAAATCCGATCATTTCGAAATTTGGTATTAAGAAGTCACCAACTTCTGCAAGATTTCGTCTCCTCTTACGAAATATTGCATGAACATTCAGTATGTCAATCTTCATTCACAAAATAAACTTCACTCGAATAGGATATCTTGTTAACGAAATATCAATATTCTTTTCTATATTCCATTTGAATTTTCTACGGCTCTGTTGACACTTTCTCCACAAAAAATGGCTTATAATGAGAATCTTGCATGTGGCCGCTAAATTTTATTAAAATTGGTTTCGTTTTGTCTGAGATATTGAGGAACAAAAATTTCAAATGGCCAATTTTTATCGAATACTCTATACGATTTGGATGGTAAATGAACTTCACTGTGTCAGTTGCGAACTGAACTCACCCTAAAAATCTCAAGTCTCTAGGACAATCCCTTCGAAAGTTAGCGTGCTCACAGCCGGCCGAAAAGAATTCAATTTGACCACGGATGCATCACCAGGGAGTTGAACCCTATCGTTCGAGACTACTTTCGGCTCAAAATTCGAAAGTTATGAGCATTTGGGCAAAACGATATCACACTCGCTTAGTAGAACGAGCGCTCAAAAAGGTATTCCACAATCGGTGAGATCACTAATTGTTATTGTTACTAAAGCAATGTAAAATAACAATATCGAATGTGATTATGAAAGAATAAATTTCATAAAGACTCATAATATTCGAAAACCAATCTAATTTTATCTGCTGAAATCTGTACCTATATCTGGGTATAAAACCTAGCAAAGCAAAGAGCGGACAAACTCAATATCCATTTCGTCTATTTCCAATCAAATACCCAACCATTTTCCTACTCCAACCGCAGATGGGAAAATGTGGACAAGGGAATTGATCGCATATGAGGAAAATCCAAAATAGCGAAGGTGAAATTGAAGTGTAGCAGTAATAGGTTCGGAATTGTATTGACGAGAAAATTCCAGAGATGATAGGCAAATGATCATTTCTGTGTGTGGAAGTGCTGAAGAGATGTTTGTGTTGACCTTATAGGAATTTGGAGGGATTCTGCAGGTGCTTTCAGGTAGATTCCACTTATGAAATCGTTTTTTGAAAGCTTGTTCTACGTGAACGTGTGCTATATAGGTTCCCTATTTTTTTTATATTTGAATGTAGTGATCGCAAAATCTCGATGCACGTCATAAGACTTTTGAATTCAGCATATCCAAATATTGAATGAGCTTTCCATCAATTTTGCTTATTCTATTCAACGTTGACCCCAGCATTCCCCAGCCGTCGTCAGAAAAACATTTTATATACAGGGTGACTGGTGACGTAAGGGACAACGGCTAACTAGAGATAGAGGACCTCAAACTGAATGAGGATTGGGGGTTTAATGTCCCATGAGGCTATTAGTTTCAGAGATACAGGGTGTTTTTTGCAAAAGTGCTAAAACTATAAACTCCCATATCTTCGTCAATATGGCAAATTTTTCGCTGATATTTGGCAAGCTTGTTAATATACATATTCTCCATCAGATCGACAAGAAAAAATTCCCAAAAATTGCAGGTCTGTATTCAAAAATTTAAATTTCCGTGTCAGGTGAGAAATATCACTCGGTATATGAAATAAAAAAAATTTATTGGGAAATTGGAATCTGCAAAAAACACTGAGTAAAACTCTGTTTTTAGTTTTAATGGCACAAATTTTTTAAAGTTTTTATGATATGTTGAAAGTCGAATATTACAATTTTTTCATATCGAATTCAAGAAACACACTATTCCTGAAAGAAAAAACACTGAATTTGAGATGCTTAAATAATCCTGACGCATTCTGAATATTCCTTTACATCTTGAAATACTTTTTCATTAAATTTTCTATCAATATTATAAGAAAAACTCAAAAACAATACAACACACAAAAAGATTAAGAGTAGCACATATGATTCATAAAAAAAATCAAATAAAAAAATGCTTGATATGCGAGAGCCATTTCCCCTCACGCTTATTGGCTCTTTTGAACAATTGAAGTACGTCTCATATCCACAAGATGAAAAATTACTCTTGATAGAACAGTAACACTAGATTTCAGCTCGAGAAAAGTTGGACTTTCTTCTCAGAACGCCTGAACAATAATCCATCTGATACTTATTCTTTCAACAAAATTTATTCCTCTGTTAAATAATGCAATGATTCATGAGAAAACAACTAAGCATATGCTCGAAATCAGAGCAATTGGCTTCAACGCATTTATTGGCTCTCTTGAACTTTAATGATTTCTTTCTCTTTTGAGATGAGGATTATTCTGAGACCAAATATTATATCAGTTCATTTTGCGCAAACCAAAAACAAGTATCATCTACATATTCTTCATTCGTGAATATTGAAGGCATATTTCAGTAGATAAACAAACGACACAATTCCCAATAACTCACAATCAATGAATGTATGAACATGAACGTCATTTTTTGAAATAAGCCTACTCTGTGTAGTAGGAAGTATTTTATTTATAATGAATAATAAACATCTTATTCTAAAAAATCACTTGTTTCCCTAATATTCTGTTTCCATTAAAGAAATTCATATGCTTCTCAAAAGAAGATGAAGTTGCTACACCTAAGTACATATTAGAGGAAAATAAGTCCTCAAAATTCATACATTATTTCATTGAAGAACAAATTTTGTTGAAAACATAAGTACCAGATGGATTATTGTTCAGGGGTTCTGAGAAGAAAGTCAAACTTTTCTCGAGCTGAAATTTAGTGTTTCTGTTCTATCAAGAGTATAATTTTTCATCTTGTGGATATGAAAAGTACTTCAATTGTTCGAAAGAGTCATTAAGTGTGTGAGGGGAATGGCTCTCGCATATCGAGCATTTGTTTATTTGATTTTTTTATGAATCATATGTGCTACTGTTCCTCTCTTTGTATTACTATTGTTTTTTTAATTTTTTTTATAATATTGATAAAAAATTAATAAAAAAGGAGTTCAAGATGTGGAAAAATATTCAAAATGCGTCAGGATTATTTAAGCATCTCAAATTCAGTGTTTTTTCTATCAGGAATAGTATGTTTCTTGAATTCAATCTGAATAAATTGTAATATTCGACATTCAACATATCATAAAAATTATAAAAAATTTGTGCTATTCAAACTACAAACAGATTTTTACTCACTGTTTCTTGAAGATTTTCCAATTCAATTTTTTTTATCTCATATACCGAGTGATATTTCTAACCTGACACGGAAATTGAAATTTATGAATACGGACCTGCAATTTTTGGGAATTTTTCTTCTTGATCTGATGGAGAATATGTATAGTAACAAGCTTGTCAAATATTTGCCATATTGACGAAGATAGGGGGTTTATAGTTTAGCACTTTTGCAAAAAACACCCTGTATCTCTGAAACTAATAGCCTTATGGGACATTTAAACCCCTAATCCTCATTCAGTTTGAGGGCCTCTATATCCAGTTAGCCGTTGTCCCTTACGTCACCAGTCACCCTGTATATTTTCGGAAGAAAAAATTTCGTGATTCTTTGAAAATTTTTTTCATTCTCAACGGTTCTCAGAAAACAATCATCGATTATTTTGACCAATTTAAAATTTCCTACTGTAAAATAGCGTATATTAGGAGAAAACTAAAATCCAACCATTGTACCTCTACATACATTACTATGCTTCTTTACTGAAATAAAATCACAGCATATAAACATTATCTGCTATCTCCATCGTCCACTGGTGACATTTATTATTTCAGTTACCTTTGTAGGTCAGGTTGTTCTAGATTTTCCCGGCTCCAAAACGCATAATTTAATTATTTATGGAAATGGTGTACCTATTGTGGGTACACCTTAATCGAGTTTATACCAAATTTCAATGCATGATTGCCGATTAGAATTAATCTTAGGGGAGAAGAGTTTATGGAAAATTTCCTGGGATGACGAAAGATATACCTTCCTATTCATTTTATTGATTGTACCCATGTTACGAACCAGAAATTCCACCATTTAATATTTCCCAGTTCATACAAATTCCGGAACTATATAGCAGACGATATGCTGAGATATATCAGTTAGTTTTAAAGAAAAAATACCATATGAGATAATGATGATATAGTACTATATTATGCTACTAGCGTATAATGATAGCTATTATTCACCGAGGGAATAACAGTCATTATACGCGAGTAGCATATTTGTTTTATAAGTATTACAAGTGTCGAAAAAGTCAAGTTGACACATGAGAAAGTTTTGGAAAACTTTTCATTGTTTATGTGTTTTTGTAATGAAAATTGCTTAAATTGATGAAATAAAAGCAGATTTGGTCATCGATTGAAAAGGTATACCCATATGTGTTAGTTAGAATACTTACTGAAGAAATATAAATTTAAAGAATATAATTTCAGAGCTGAATCTATGAAGGATCTAATAGCAGTGAATTATAACTAATTATTCACTTGTGATTGATGGGTATTATTATGGCCGAGTACACAGACGTATAATGGGTGGATAAAATTAATTATTTGGTTGGTCCATTCAATTTTTGCAATGGAGTATGGTACATGTCTTCTTTCTGTTATTGAAAAAGAATTAAAGGAATGTATTCAGTTTGGTGGACTGTCAGAGTAACTATACACGACACAGAAGCAGCTGAAGTAGATATATTCAATGTAATAGTATATTATTCAATGAGCGGTAATGCAGGTCAAAACACACGCAGATGAGTTTTGCACCACGAGCCGTCAGGCGAGTGGTGTAATTCATCAAGTGTGTTTTGAGCATTACCGCGAATTGAATACTATACTTTATCCACGACTTCTTCAGTAAAATTCGAATTAATCTGCATTTAAAATTTTGAACAGTTGTCAAAAGCATTGACAACATTTCGTCAAACCTCTGTACTCTGTGGTCGGGAATCAAATCAGAGTCTCTAATCAATCAATATATTGTATGTTCTGTGTCAATCAAGTACTTTGGCAACTTCAAAAATTCACGTTTTCCAAAAATAAATCTGGAATGAATCGCTAGAACGTTATCTTGATGGCTGAAATAGAGTTCCGGATCGATCCTACTTTTTATTCATTTTTTTGTAAGCAATTTCATTCTTCCTAGGTATTTTTATTAGCGGGAGTTATGAGCGGGTGTTATTATAACACTCGCTTTTCGGTTCATAGACATGTCTACGGTTGTGTTATGACTACCATTACACATAGAAATTAGTTAGTAGGAGTGGATAAAATAATTAACTCAATAAAGTTTTTCATCTTAATGAATCTCGTTAGAATATATCAAGCCGTTTCAGACGTTCGTAAAATTTCAAGCTCAAAAATTCGAAGAGCTCTATTCTATATTCTGGTAATGTTGATAAAAAACCATGCATATTCGAGTCAAATCACAGGGTGTCCCGAATAAGATGGGAACACCTCCATATGTAGTATCTAGGAGTTCTTGATTCTGAGTTAGAGGGTGCTTTTAAAATTTGAATGAGAATTAAAACCGCCGTATCTCCTGAACGAAATCACTGATTCAACTATTTTGGACGATATCTGCGTGAACTGTAGTATTCAGAATAAAATTCAACATCTCTCCTTTTCAATTTCAGACTAAAAACCATTGACCTTCGATGAACGCCGTCAAGTGAAGCAGATGAAATGTGACTCAACCAGATTCCGCTCTAAATAAAGTGATCAGTCTTTATGAAGTGAAAAATGCTCAAGAAACCAAGAATGGCATGCTTTGGTGCTGCCGAAAGCTTCGACCAGTCCACGACAAGACCCTTCTGTCCATCTCCAACGTCAACTCCAGAAGAATTGGAGCGACGAGCTATTATACAAGAAACGACCTCCTCTTGCATGAGGCTGTCATAAAGAACGACACCAAAGGGGTTCAGAGGATTCTGAGAGAACCGGTAGATGTTAATAGTAGAAATAACGTGAGTTTTGAATACATTTATACATATCATTTTAACCTTCCGTTTAACATCAGGTGAGCTTCAAACTGAACACACTTTTTGAAACAAATGTCTCTACTTAGGTACCTATTAAAAATATTTGCTGTCAGTGTCATGGGAATAGTAAGTTGCTTTAGGCGTTTTAGGATACTTACTCGGGTTAACGCGATTCCTAACCTTAGCGTTCGTTTACCTAACCCGAACATCCAACCGTGTTCGGAAAGTATGGTGCTATCAAATCGATCACTGACTCAGATTGATCTATCGTAACCTTACACTAGAGCAGGGTCGTAAAGTCACCGAATGCGCACTGCAGTTCGATTTTGTATTTGAAAAAGGCTGGGATAAGTATTCTACTCTTTTCTTAATGATTTCATATAATATTTTACTACTAAAAATTTTGGAAAGAGAAGAGAATTTGGCTCAGTGTAAAATATGTGGTTTCATGAGCTGAGAAAATAATGAGAAACAACTTCTTCATAACTTTGTATGCAGATCTTTCTGTGTTAAAGCTAAAGCCTTCCTTACTTCTTTAACATTGGTACTATAAAAGATAACATTGAATATGCGAGGCCGCACCAGAAAAGATGTTACTGAAGCCAATATATCCAAGCAGAGCTAGAGACAATTAGTTAATAAACTGGAACTGGAAAAAATTCTCTACTTCTTCAACGTGGGTACTCAAAAATAACAACAAACATGAAAGGGTAAACCAGAAATTATAAGAAATATTGACCAAAAGCTAATAAATGCAAGCGAAGCTAGAGACAATCCAAAAATAAACTGGGACTAAAAAAAATATTCTATAAAAATTTGGCTATTTTATTGATACGACTTTCATTTCAAATCCTAAATCTGATGTGTTCGTGAACTTGGATGGAGTTAGTAACTCTGAGTAAGTTACCGAAAACGCCTTTTGAGATGTTAAAGTAATAACGATATTTGGTTTTATATGAGATGGTTTCAATAGTAGAAAACCTTTCCTGAAACTTATTTTTCTTTCACATCTAGTTTTGGGCATGTTCTATTCAATTGAATTTTGTATTCATGACTTTTCTTTCTTGGGCGCTTGTTCTAGTTGAACGAGTGCTTATCGTTTTGCACTAAATTCTTAAAAAAAATGATCTCAAACGAAAAGGTTCGACACACTGATGCCGAATACGTAGTCAAATTCAATTCTGTCCGTGTGACCGTACGTCCGTAAGCTAACTCTCAGAAGGATTGTCCAAGAGGTAGTTTATGTTCGGTTCCTTTATGTTCAAAATATTTGTTCCTCAATATCTCAGACAGAAAAAAATGATCACAATGAATTTTGAGGCCATATGCAAAATTGCCATGAAAAGCTTCATACGAAATAATTCTGTGACCATAGTTTTAACAGAACCACAGATATTTCTATCGAATATAGGAAAGAAAATTCCCTATATGGCCCCAATAATATATCCGATTTCAGAAATCTTTTTCCAAATTGAATTGAGCGTATCTGCCAATTGGGCTTGTTCTCGCTCGACATGTGTGATTTGAACAGACAGTTATAGGATGAGCTACTGTCATCGTTTGAAAAACGAATAATTTTCAAGAATAAAACACTCCCCACTTCTTCATGGTGCTCTCGTCGAACGAGTCCTAAGATATTGATTGATTACACTTCATTCCTTCAGGAAAAACTCTCATTCGAGTAGAAATTCGCTACTTCAGCCACTTTCTCAATTATTCATCATCGAACTGGAACACGTCTTCTTTACTGCTGAAATATGCCATAGTAAACAAGAACCTCTTTCGTGAATAGTGTTCAAACAACGTTCAATTACAGCAAAGAAAATATTTGTGGTGGAGAGAGTTCGGACCTGAATATTCCTCATGTCGATGAAAATAGAGTATAACTGCCAGCGGAGGCTAAATGTTTGAGGTTACTTAAGGGATACAGCGTTAATTAGAGTTCACACAATGTGTAATTTATGGTATGAAAGTAAGCAAGGGGTACATTGTATGGATCGGGTCAATTTCAGCTTCAAATGAGAGATTTGTTTGTGCAAGAACAGTGTAAGAAAAAATCTAATTAAATTATTCTGCCCTAAATATACTTCAACATTAATGTGGTACCATATTGAATACCGTCAGAATGTCATTGATTTTTGATGATGTTGCCTTAAAAAAATAAGAGTATCCTTGAGCAGGCGCTTTTGAGTGCTCGTTTATTAGTGGAGTAATGAGTAAATTATCTCAAAATTTTGTATAACTTGAGATTGATAGGTAATGCATGATCATCCACTTAGCCAATTTACATCCTCAAACTGAATTTTATTCCAATGAGAAGTTTTTTCATGGTAATATTAGAATTTTTTTTCATATTACGATAGAGTTTTCTAAAGTTGTATTGACGCAAGTCCCACAAAATTTTGCGTATATTTTTGATTTGGTATTAACATTAAACTGCAAAATTACAGCTCAATCGAATTGACAAATCCTAAATTATTCGAAAAAAATGGATAATTCGGAAAAAACTTTTTTCTATGCTTTTCTGATGATGCTAAATTTTCGAAGTTTTGTATGAACATTCAGCATAGAATTTTCACCCTCAAAATAGATTTCACCCAAATTGGATAAATTGTTGTGAAAATAGCAGGATTTTTCTTTACAATATTTCGATTGAATTATCTATGGTTCTGTTAACACTATGGTGACAAAATTTTGTGTGAGGCTTCCTATGAGAATCTTGCATGTGACCGAAAGATAATTTCGATTGGTTTCGTTCTGTCTGAGATATTGAAGAACAAAAATTTTGATTGGACATATGTTGTGGAACACCCAGTACGATTTTGCTGCTTAGCGAACTCAACTACGGCAATCAGGAACAAAACCTACTCGGAAAATGTCAATGACAATCCTCTAGAGAGCTATCTCTATTATTTGCACAAAGAACAGAATTGAATTCAACCACGTATTCAACATCCGTCTCAAAATCCGAAATTACAAACATTTGTTCAAAATGAAATAGCACTCAAAAATGATATCAAACTGAATGAAAGACAATCAAGAATACTTGATTGCATACTAAACTGCGAATTTCACGTCGTAATCGAGACAGATTGTTTTTGAATTTGCAAGAAAAGAGGAAAATTCTTGAAATCATTCTCTCAATGTCTGAATAAATTATTCTGTTATTCAGTTTGAATTCACCTTACGAATCATGTAGAGGTTTTCTATTTCTCGCTATGCAATAATTCAATCGCATGCGTATACAATCGATCGCAAATTTCAATTCTAATCTTTTTCACCTGAACATTGAGAAATGAAAATGAAATAATACCAGTTTCTCAATAATCCTCGAATTGGAATGCGCAAAACCACTATAATCTGACGTTAAATCGAATTTACTATTCTCGATTCAATATGAGCATGAATATTGATGAGGATTCAAGCGTTGATTGAATTTACTGCTTTTATACAGCGTATGGCTACTGCAATGTTCTTGTATCGTTAACGAATGATAATCTTTCATGGTGACACATAACGAATCAATTTTTATACAATCTGGTTTTTGCTGGGATGTTATGTCCAGAACCTCCTTGAGAAAACAATCAAATCGAAATGAGAATTTCGGGGTACGTTAGTAAATCATTTCACATGAAGAGATATTCATCGTTTTTGAGCGCTCGTTCTCCTAAACGAGTGCTATATCGTTTTTGACAATGTCTGTAATTTTCTAATTTTGAGCCGAAAATGGTCTCAAACGATAGGGTTCTACTTACAGATGAATGATGAATTCGTGGTCAAATTCAATTCTGTCCGTGAGACCGTCCGGCCGTTAGCACAATAACTTTCGAAGGAATTGTCCTGAAGACTTGAAAATGTCGTTCTTTAACCAGCCAAATTGTACATTTCTTTTATGAATGGAAATTGATACACTGATTGTTCATGCAAGATGTTGTGGCCATAGTGTTAACAGAACCATGGAAAATTCAATTGGAATATTGAAAAGAAGAATATATTTACATAACAAGATAACCGATTTTGTGAAATTTATTTTGTGTACCTATTAATACTGACATACTGAATTTTCATGAAAGATTTCAAAAGGATCGCATCATCAGAACCATAGAATAAAATTTTTGATAATTTATTTTCTACATATTCTATTTTTCGAATAAATAATTTCCAGAATATTATTCCGATTGTGCTGAGATTCTGCATTTATATAGTGGTATGAATCGCAAGTGCCATTGAATTTTGAATTTTGAGTTAATAGTCTTATCGCTCCACCAAAGAACAAGCGCTCAAAAGCTTCTGTTCAGGGCTTTTCTTAATTTTTTCAAATACCTGTACGATTTGGCTGATTAACGATTTCATATACAGACGGTTCCACTAGCAGGATTGAATTTGACCACGGATTATTCATCAGTGAGTCAAACCTTATCGTTTGAGATTTTTTTCGGCGCAAAATTCGAAAATAACAAATATCTCTGCAAAACGATATAGCACTCGTTCAAGTAAAAAAAGTACGAGAATTGAGGAAGATGAACTCATTTTTTTACGTAGGTGCCATGTAATTACAATGATGCAGATATTCTTATTAGGAGAGCATCGTGATGAAACCTTCATTCTTATAATGAATTATCAGAAAATAGTTCACTTTCGAAAACAGCATGATAAGTATTCCGAATAATAATAAAATTAGATTATTCCTTCTTTTCAGTATGGCAGAGCACCGATTCACTGGGCCTCCTCAAGAGGCAACTTGGATATAATGGAAATGCTCATGTCCTGCAACTGTGATATAGAAGCTAGAGATAAGGTAAAGAATATCGCCCTATAAGGTGAAATAGCGGTTGGTACTAGCACGATCATTTCCATTCGAAAAATCGATAACTAACTTAATTTCCTGTTGTAATTCTATCCTCACCATACCTCAGGGTCCATACAAAGAACAGAAAGGCTGAAATGAACGAAACTTTAATTGCTTTCTGGATTGGTTCTGTTTGTGACGGAACTCTGTTTCCGATCTGCGTCAGAAATTGGAATTGGATGAATCAGAATAACACCGCAATAAAATTAGTTCATTTACATTCCTATCGATATACTTTTTAGGATGAATTTGAACCCATGATCAAAAGAAAGTGAATAAAATGGTTTTTCACATTTATGTTTATGTAATGCAGTTCACCTGATAAATACATACAGAGTTTTCCTTTTAAGTTGGTCTATTAGACGTTTTTGAAGAACTAGTGAATATTTCGTTCTGAAATTTCAGGTGAAGCCTTGAGGATGAAGGAACCCTTCGCCTAAAATATTTTCAAGTCGACAGTGTTGCCACGTCTATCTCAAACTCCTATTTTCTTTCTTATTTCGAATGGAACTACTTATATTTTTATTTGTGTATCGATTCAATACCAAATTCGCAGTATAACCTACTAAAAAATTCCTCTGTCATGCAGTGTTGCCAAGTTATGCACAAATTCTTGAAATTTTTAACTTTTGCATTGCCTGTTGGCTAATGCAATACCTCGATTAGGATGCGAACGGAACCAAACTCAGCAGTGTCATAGTAGAAAATCCATGCATACATGTGGTACATTCATTATTCTGATAAATCCTGAGGTTTTTCGAAGATTTTGCTCTGAAAATGTGGAACTTAAAATTGAAATATTCGAGATTTTCAAATGGCAACCCCATATTTGTTTTACAGCATTCGATTCGAAATAAAAAATTAATGGCAGTCTCCTTTTACACTAATTATTTATTTTGGATAGTTGAATGAAATGAAAAATACTGAAATTATTCAGTATTTAGAGTCATAATCTATGGTCTTCTTCACGATGAAATGGCACTTTTATTATGAGGTAAATTATTGAAGTAGATTCTAAGGTTGAAATCACAAAAAAGTGTTCGCTGATCATGGATGTAAAAGAAAGAAGTTTACCCATGTTATTCAAACACGATTCAGGTTGTTTCACAATTCACGGGGGACGCCAAAAAATGATTGAAATGACCTGTAGGATCTTTTACAATCGTTATCCACTTTAGCAAGAATGAATGGAAAGAAATTCCGAAAATTGTTTTGGCTTACTGTAATCCTGGCCCAATGTTCATAACCGCAACCAAATAATTCATTCCGATAATTCACCTTAAAATCGCACAGCATTATGTCCATAGATCCTGACTATAAATACTGAAGAATTTCAGTATTTTTCATTTCATTCAACTATCCAAAATATATAATAAGTGTAAAAGAAGACTGCCATACATTTTTTAATTTTACTGCAATGCTGTAAAATGAATATGGGGTTGCCATTTGAAAATCTCGAAATATTTCAAATTTAAGTTACATATTTTCCGAGCCAAATCTTCGAAAAACCTTACGATGCATCAAAATACTGAATGTACCACATGAATGCATGGCTTTTCTACTATAAGACTGCTGAGTTTGGTGTTTTGAAATCTTGAAATGGAGATTAGTCAATCAATAAGTGTAAAATGACATTTCTTGTTGTGAATTACTTGAATGATCATCATTTGAGTCTGTATATCTAACTAGGTAAATGTTGAAAAAATACTTACAAAGCCTATAATCGACTATGATTCAGTTTATCTTATTATCTCCTCGCAGTTGTTCATTTAACAAATTTTGAAAACCGTTCTAACGTTTTTATTTTATTGAATTCACCAGCACTCACAGACAATATAACATAAAACTTATGTTTGCAACTAAATTTTGCTTTTCAGTATGGAATGAGACCACTACTTATGGCAGCTTGGCATGGACACCGTGATGCTGCTCAACTACTTATTAATACAGGAGCATGTACTAACGCAATTAATAAGGTATACTGCAGAAAAACTAATGAACTAATTTCTCAATAATCTGGATATTCATTATTAACATATTATGTACGAGTGTAGGAAAATTGTGCCTGAGATGGTATACCTACCAGGGTGAGTCGGCATATTGGGGTTATTTGTGAAATAATTCGAATCTATAAGAATCGCCTTTTGCATTCTCAAATAACTGTCTCTGCTTCAGTTGAGTTTGCATGCAAGCATCAAAAAAGTTGCTACAGTCAATCGTAGTAATTTTTTGCCTCGTGAATTGAACTTGTTGTAGCTTCTTGAATTTGAAGTAGGGGAAAGTGAGGTAATACGATCCCTAAGGGTCAAATGATCTCCTGCCGTAAATCAGAAACCAGCTTGTACCATCTATCCAAATATAGATGAAACATGTTTCCCTGCACCCCTGCGAGTTACCTGTAGAATATCAATGCGGTGCGAGTGCTTGGCGTGTTTTTTTAAAAATAATCAAAAAGTGTGGCTCTGATCTAAGGTAAGCATGTTTTGGACTTTCGTTTTTTTTACATGTAAGTGTTTACTGAAATGTTGTTTTATTTGCGGGTATTAGTAGCAATTAGCTTATATTTAAGCAATGTTCGATCATCGCACGCGGTATGTGAATGTTTTGTTTTGATCAATATTTTGTAATTTGGTATTTGGGGTGAAATGATGCCTTCTGTGTGTCTAAAATGATCCCTGGAATCATTTTACCCCATTATAGTTTTTGTTTACAGATCATGCCGAGAATTTATAAACGTAAAACTAATCGCCAAAAGAGGCCTGAAGAACAAAAATGCAAAAGGCATTAGAGATGGTGTGGCTTACAAAACCGCGAGAAGAGAATTTGAGGTCCCTGTGATGGTAATAGAAAAAGAGCCAAATGTTAAAATAAAATAGCTATAGGCTCAGCTAAAAAGTTAGGTAGCAAACAAACAGTGTTCAACCTGTAACAAGAACTGGAACTTGTTGACATGGAGTCCAGAATAATATACGGGCTGGCCACTCAGGATTTCCCAACCTCAGCTCACCAAAAATGGCAGAAAGAAATAATTTACCGCATCAATTTTCCGAAGCTAAAGGAAAAGCTGGACTTGAATGGCTTCGTGGATTTAGACGTAGACATCCAGACATTACAATGCTTGCGCGAGGTTTTAATAAGAATGTGGGGATGAATTTCTCTCGACTTTGAGAAACGCCCAAGAAAAATATTATTTTTCAACCATCGAATATTTTTGTTTTGTGTTACTTGCTTACATACTTAAATTGTTATGAACAATACATATTATCATTCAAATAAACAGCAGAGTTTTTTATTTCATTTTTATTTGACATTTATTAACTTACAGTACAAAATGATCCCTGGGATCATTTTGCCCATACCCCAGGGATCATTTTATTCACAGGGGTGTATAAAATGATCATTTATTAAACTTTAACAAAAATATCTAATACAAAAAAACTACAAAGAAGAAATGGAAAATAAGTGGAAAGATACAAAGTTAAGTAAATTCACTACCTTCAACAATTGAAATCTTGCGGTTTTGCCTTCAACTCTAGCCACAATTAAAATTTTCCCTTAAGGGGATCATTATACCTCACCTTCCCCTACTGCTGTATTTCGAAACACCTAAGTTTTTTGGCACTGCAGCGAACAACTGATCTACAGAGAAGCGCAAAAATGGAAGTATAAGCCAATAATATACGTCCAAAGTGAACGATTTGTTTCAAGGCGAGATGGCATATAACTGACCAGTTGAGTTCACCCCCTATTGATTTTTCACAAATATTCGAAAAAATGGAGAAATTATAAACAGCTATTACAGAAACTAAAGCTACAATGTTACGGAAATTTACCAGGGCAGCAAAAAAAATAATTGATAGCGAAACTGAAGAGATAACAGGCGGAGGTTTATTAGACGGGAAAGGTGATGTTGCCTGCTGGTATTGTAACGAGCTCTATTCCTTATCTAGTCTAATGAAGACTGGATTCGCTGTCAGAAATGCAAGAGATAGTGTCATTCCGAATATGCCACGACCGGCAGAAATGTGAAGCATTGCATTTGTGATGTCTGCTAATATGTAAAATGAGATGATCTATTCCGTATAAGCAGTTTTCATCTATATTTGTGGATTCAGAGAACCTTAATTTATTTTGTATATATGAAAATCCTAGATACTATGTTAATGTGCATTTATGTTTTCGTTTTCTGAATTCTTCAATTTTCCGAAATCATCAAATAAAATTATTGTGATCAGTATCACTTACCTAATTATGTGGACTCAGCTTAGCCGAAGTAAAATGACACAGTATGCCATCTCACAATATGTCCGTATGAGATGACATAGCGACACTTTTTTTCAGTCACTATTAAAGTGAATGTTGTCAAGTTATTTTTTAAACGAGTGCTCAGGTGTGTACGATATTGATTGGGTAATTTAAGTGCACTGTAATGCTGTTAAAAATTTATTTTTGCAATCAAATATGGGCTCAAACAAAAAGTATGCCGTCTCAGGCACAATTCCCCTACGGTTGTATATCATTCAGGGTTACCAATATTTCAGAAAGGCTACACGATACTCATGTGTGCTGCTAGAAATAACAGAGTAGAGGTGATAGACTACCTCCTGGACAGCTTAGAAGACTTGAAAATCAACGCTGTGGATAACGAAGGTCAAACAGCCCTTTTCCATGCTGCTCTTGGCGGCCATGCTGTTGTAGTTCAAAGGCTCATCAATAGGGGAGCCACTATAGACAACAAAAACAAGGTAATGCATAGGTGTGCCACAAGGTTCACATCTAGGTGTAGTAGTGAAATATCGAATATTTTTCTTTTTGGCAAACAGGAATCGCAAACTCCACTACACGTGGCCTGTGAGAGGGGTCATGAAGAAGTGACGCAGCTTCTTTTGGCTCATGAGGTAGACATGGAAGCGAAAGATGTCAGTGACAACACTCCACTACATACAGCAGCGCAACATCAGCAAACTTCAATTGTGCAAGTTCTGTTAGACGCTGGAGCTGATCCTGATAGTGAAAATGAGGTGAGGGATCAAAGTATCTATACAGTGTGTTCCTAAATTGAACGTACAAACGAAAAGGGGAGATTCCTCAAGTGAGTTTAAGAAAAAAAAGTCCATAAACATGGGGTCGCAAATGTTTCGTTTTCGCGATACAGAGTGTTGAAGTTTGAATTTTTTTCAAGTTTTTTTCTCATAGTATCTACACTTCACAAGATATTCAACTGAAATTTGGCATAGATATTACATTTGAGAGTTCTCACCACGTGACATGGCAATTTCGATAGAAGATCTACAGGGTGATATTTTTTCTGGAACACTGCCACCTGTTCCTCTGCAGAACTTTTTTTTTGGTGAGCAACTGTTAATTTGAAAAAATGTAAAAGGAAGCTTTGTTCTTATACTAAACTTTTCGGTCTCTTGTAGTTTTGTCGTATTACCAACGATTTCGAGAAAAAAATTTTGAACGATTCTCTCGAAATCCTCGTGAAAATCCAAATTATGATGGAAGGCCACTTTGTAAGCTGTGGTGAATGAATTCAGTGTCAGTTTTTATGGAAATTTTTCTGATCTGTAGCGATGATTCATAAAGATTCGATAAACTCGTATAATCAACACATGTTTTTGATTAAAACTTTAACACCCTGTATCTCGAAAACGAAACGTTTGCGACTCCATGTTTATGGGACTTTTTTTTTCTTAAACTCACTTAAGGAATCTCCCCTTTTCGTTTGAACGTTCAATTTAGGAACACCCTGTATACCTAATGTAATTGAAAAACCGAGTTTTGGAAAAAAAGCTTCATTGAATCGACTGAAACGTTTGAAAAAGAATGTCGACAATACGTTTTGAGACTAGCATGTAATGGGTATACAATAAGCATGCCCCGTTTATTCCTAATTTTGTTTCTTGGGTTTACTTTCATATAATATCTAAAATTACATTCAATATTTGCTAACCTTTCGGTTTTTATATTTGAATCCTTCATTTCAAATGAATTCTAGTATGTTCAAAACTCTCTTCAAATTCACATTATTTTGGTCAATCTTCTCAAGATTCAAAGGATTCCTCAAGAAAAACCTGAACTTCCATGACCTTTGTATCGTTGCATAATCTTCATTGCTGTTCTCTACTGCTACTGCTCTAGGTAATTTTCTACTCGTCATATAGTTCTAGAGCATCTAAAAAAGCAAATAATGTAAATTAATATATCTTGGGAACTATTTTACCGATTTACCCCTTTAACTCCTATTTTCGTCAACTCTCAAAAAAACAATCTGAGATGACTTTGATTTCATTTTTGATTGAACCAGTCGTCGTACAGCTCGCTTGATTTTTTCCAACTGGATCTTATTTGTATTGGAGGAGAGATTATTCTGAAATCAACAGACGGTTGACTGATGCTATTATCGGTAATTGACATGAAAGCTGCTTGCTTCAATTTTTGTACGCGAGCTTGTCTATTCGAGCAACATTCACACCGATACATTAGAAAACGACGTTTATATGTATGGTCTGACTTCATTCTATTCGATAAAATTATTGAAATAACCACTTAGTTATCGCTTTGAATCGAAAAGAGCAGGCTACAATAACAGCAACTCTGTTTTTCTCATAACATGTCTGGAAAACTAGCAATTACAACTCTAGCTATCGATCTGTCTGATCTCTCATCCCGTCAAGGATATCCATCCCTCGAATTTCTTTCTAAGAAATAGTCATGGGTGCCATTATAGCCCTCGAGTCAATTCCAATAACGAAAACGTGAAAAAGACAACTCCAGACGTCGAAAAAAGTTAACAATTGCACAAAGGGAATATAAATCGTCGTAGAAAAGAAGACAATTTCCCATCATCATCAGTAAAGTAAAATTTTAACACCCTTTATCTTGGAAACAATGCATTTCTGAACCTACATTTGTTGGAACTTTTTTTCATTGAATGTTCTGAGAAATAACCCCCTTAAATCTTTCGCATCTATTCAGAAACACCCTTCATATTGTCAAAATTATTTGTATACAGCATGAATCTGCTTTTAAACATTCGCTTCCTATTAACATAGTTAAGTATACAGGGTGTCCGGGGAATAACTGTACATACTCATACCAGAGATAGGTTGAACTAGCTGATTACGAATTGACTATAAAAAATTAATTTCTGGATTTCCCTAGAAATCTACAGGGTGATTTCGAACTTCATGGAATACTACTTCATCATCATAAAATCCAAACTGATGGACGGATATTAGTGAAACTGGGGAGATTATTAGCACATGCTAAGGTCGAGTCAGAAAGATATCAATGATTTCATCAATCCAGGGCCGGACTCATTAATCTTCATTAAAATTGTTCAGGGTTAAACACTTTGTATTTCGAATTACAAATTATTGATTCGTTTTTCAGAAAGAAGCTAAATTACGCTTCAATTTGTGATATCGCTTAAAGTTGTCACATCAACAGTTATTTTTTTATGAATTTTTGAATTTGGATAAAGTTCGAAAAATCGAATTTATTTACCAGAACAGGACTTGGCCATCTTGTAGAGGCCGAAAAAAATTATAAATTTTCTTAAAAAGTCGCTGAAGGTGAGAAAGATTATAATAATTTGTTGATATACTGGGTGGCCACCCCAGTCGCGGATCTCATTGCGATGGAGTAAATGAAGGTATTTTTCGAAAAAAAATTGGTGATTTGTATATTTGTATAAATATACATAAGTATATTTCAAAATAATTTGTATGTATACCGGGTGTTCGACAACAAAGCTATAGACCAAGTGACACTTCTTCCAATGAACACCCGGTATACATACGAATTATTTTGAAATATTCTTATGTATACCCTATAAAAATCACTAATTTTTTTTTCGAGAAATACCTTCATTTACTCAATCGCAATGAGATCCGCGCCTGGTGTGGCCACCCAGTATATCAACAAATTATTATAATCTATCTCACCTTCAGCGACTTTTTAAGAAAATTTATAATGTTTTCGACCTAAACAAGGTGGCTAAGTCCTGTTCTGGTAATAAATTCGATTTTTGGAACTTTATCCCAATTCAAAAATTCATAAAAAAATAACTGTTGATGTGACAACTTTAAGCGATGTCACAAATCAAAGCATAATTTAGCTTCTTTCTGAAAAACGAATCAATAATTTGTAATTCGAAATACAAAGTGTTTTTAACCCTTAACACTTTAAATGAAGATTAATGAGTCCGGCCCTGGAACGATGAAATCATTGATATCATTCTGACTCGACCTTAGCATGTGCCAATAATCTCCCAAGTTTCAATAATATCCGTCAACCAGTTTGGATTTTATGATGATGTAAGTATTTCCATGAAGTTCGAAAATCACCCTGTAGATTTCTAGGGAAATCCAGAAATAAATTTTTTATAGTCAATTCGTAATCAGCTAGTCTAACTCTATCTCTGGTATGAGTATGTACAGTTATTCCCCGGACACCCTGTATACAAAACTCACGAAATTATCTTTATTATTTAACAATATTTTCGGAATATTTAAGTCAAGTGGAAATGTCAGTTCCCAATTAGTTGAAATAGTATAGTATAGTATTTTATAACTCTATCGATCAGTCTGATGTATTATATCGTCAAAGGATATCTAAATAACGCATTCCTTTCCAAAAAATAATCAAGACTGCCATTGTAAACCTCGAGTCAATTCCAATAACGAAAACCTGTAAAAGACTACTCCAGCATCTGTCAGTAGACGTCGAAAAAAGTTATCAATTGCACAAAGGGAATATCAATCTTCGAAGTAGGGAATCCTAATTTCCAATCGGGGTGAAATAAAACTATTTGATTTTCATTATCAAATATCAGGTTTTACTTCATTAATGTAAGCCCTGATATTATTTTGGTTCTTGTATGCTTGTACTAATTTTCAATTCTTCTAAAATTTTCAGAACTCTTAACATAACATGATATTACATTAGTTATCGTTTGTGGTAGTTTGGTTTGACTTGTTGTTGGTAGGTTGTGATTTTTTACTATTGTCCAATAACTTTGTCCTTTTCAAAGTTGAATACCAGAAGTAAAATTGAGGAAAATAGCCCTAAAAAATATTCAATGAACTTTCCATCAACAATAATTTCATGTCAACAACAAGGTATGAAAGGATATATTGGAACTAGTGTCATTAACAGAATACTGTTTATCGAACTATTCATTTTCTGAACTATTACTTATATAGTGTATTTACAACAAACTCACAGATACTGATGGCTATAAGTATAGCCTATCTCCATTCTATTCGATAAAACTGTTGGAAATACCACTAAATTATATCCGTGTAAATCAAAAAGAGCAGGCTACAATTTCATCAACTCCCTTTTTCTCATAACATGTCTGGAAAACTAGTAATTTATAACTTTATCGATCAGTCTCATGTATCACCCCTTTCATGTCTTTCCAAGAAATAGTCATGACTGCCATTATAGCCCTCAAGTCAATTCCAATAAAGAAAACGTATAAAGGACTACTCCAGAATCTGTCAGAAGACGTTGAAAAAGTTATCAATTGCACAAAGGGAATATCAATCTTCGGAATAGAGAAGCCTAATTTCCCATCAGGGTGACATACAGCTACTTAGCACCGTCGAATTCGAAGTGAAAAGGCGTGAAAACTACATCGCCAAGGCAAACTCTTCACGATCCATTTATATCAATGAATACTTCGTTTCGACGTTGTATCCATTAAGGAATAGCTGACAGAAGAGCAGCTGAAGCCGTGGCGTGAATGGAGTGGAAATCATTTGCGTTAGATATGGGTTTTCTTGATTTCGTATACGTTAAGTCCTTGATATTCAGTTTCAGTTGGGTCTAAGAATCTAATAGAAAATCATAAATAAGAGTGGCCAACTGCTTGAAAACATATAAAATCACTTCTCTCTTTTGTGCAATAAATCAACCTTTCTGTAGCCTTCAAAATAAGAAATGGGTTTAACTTATATGTAATACAATACATACAATTTATACTATTTCAATGTGGAATTGTCATGGACAAGCGAACACAAGGTATTCAGAAGCAATAAAAAGTAATGTCATACTCTTCTGATGGAAGATGGAGGATTATATTATACTACGAGCCGTAGGAATAATATAGCTATTTTTGTGTGTTTTTTATTTGAACTCTAATTGACATTGAAAGTTGTCAACACATAGAGATGTTGATTCTTTTTATTTTGAAATTTCCTAATGTCATTTCTTTCTTCAATAAATCCGTCCAAATACGATCTATTCCAACAGAACAATTGGCAAATTTATCTACTTCATCAAACCAAATACATGTGGATTCCTTAAATTTCCTTTTTTAATTATCAGGTTCCGTCATTAGCATCTTTGTGTTGTTCCAGTTCATCATCTGATCACCGCTATTGGAACATACATGATCAGCGATTTGTGATCTTGTAATGTCTCTATTTTTGATGTTGTTCTTATGTTCTCGTTTTCTTATATCTGAAGGTCTTGATGTCTCCCATGTATGATATTTTCCACATATACCTACAGGGAATATTGTAAACACAATTTTTTTTGTGTCTTATTCAATGGTTTCATTCTGCTCAGAATGAAATGGATCATTTTGTGTTTTGAAAATAGTTCTTATGTTGAATTTGGAACCAATACTTCTTATTTTTTCTGAAAAGCCAGGAATATAAGGAATGACGTTTTCTGTTAATACCTGAGCATCATTAGAATTTTGGTCAGATATTTTTCGTTCTAAATTTGAAATTATTTTTTGATTAAATTTGGTGGGTATTGATTATCTTGTAGAAACTTTTTAATGAAGGTAATTTCATTATTTCTAATTTCAGGTGTGGATGAAATCTAAAAGGCCTTATTATAAAGTGTTTTTATAATACCTGTTTTAACATTCAATTGATGATTAGAATAAAAATTTAGATATCTATTACTGTGAGTTTGTTTTCGAAATATACTCATTAGAACATCAAGAAAAGAAATTTGATTGTTCTGTGCTAATTCCATCGTTAATTTAATAGTAGGTTCTTTATTATCGATAAAATCAAAAAACTTATTCAATTTCTATCTGCAGTGTTGCCAAATTACAGAAACATAATCTACATATCTCCACCAGGTCTTTGGTTTCAGTGCTTTTAATAGGTTCTACTTGAATTGAAAATATGTTGAATTTAGGCAATCATCTAACATTTCTATTATATTATCAGCAGTTAATCTAGCATAATCATAAATATTTCTTTCATCTAATAATTTTCTTCTCACTATTTCAAGTGTTTTACTCACTGGAACTCATATTATAAAATAGTCGTGAATGAATTTATTTTATGTCAAATGTTTATCTCATGCAAAATGAGAATGTATTCCAATAAAAAATTTATAGGTACTCAAGTCGTAATGCTGTTGACGAAAAATTTAATTCTCATAAAGATTGAGTGTATCCATTACTTTCAAACTTTGCTTGCGTGGAAAATCAGAAATATCTCATGCACTACCAGAAAGAATATTCTCTTTGAGTTCTCAATCTAGAATGTGCTGATGAAATTACTTCCCCCAATCTTGAAACTTCCGGAAATATCAAACAGGCTGTTGTTAAATATTACTATATTGTCAACGTAGCGGTAACTGAAAACTTCTCAGGAAGTATAGAAAATGGTTTAGAAGATGTAATTGTTTTACAGGTTGATGTTCTACTTTTACTATATTCTATTGAATTTCCTTTCCTCGGAAAGTCAGTAAGTGAATTTGTAGCGCGCGGCTTTGTTCCAGCTAAATACAGTTGCCTTCAGAATTTTCCCGAGTTCGTGTTCCAATTACCTCTGGCTTTGTTGAAACATTAAAATGAAATGAAAAAACTTCTTGTAAAAACACATGTTCAATTGAACATTTTGAAATAAGAATAACGTTGACGTTTTTCTCTGATTCTTCTGTTCAACGTTTCGGCCAGCTTTCGCCTGCCATCGTCAAGGGAAAAGGAGTTTTTACTTTTAGAAAAACTACTTTCGTCACTCTTTGAAAATGTTTGTCATTTTTGAGCTCTCGTTCTACTTGAACTAATACTTTATCATTTCCCAAATGTTTGATATTTTCAAATTTTTAGCCGCAAATGATCTCAAACGATTCGGCTCCCTGATGACGAATCGGTCAAATTCAATTTTGTCCGTGGTGCCGTGATAGCACGATAACTTTCGAAAGGGATTGTTTTAAAGATTTTAGATTTTCAGGGTGAGTTTGGTTCCTAAATGCCGCGGTTGAGTTCGTTAATCAGCCAAATCATACAGTGTGTTCCATGAATTAGGTATGGCCAATCAAAATTTTCGTTCCTCAATATCTCAGGCAAAATGAAATTTTGTGGCCACATGCAAGATGCTCAAAATAAGACTCATGCAGAATTTTATGGCCATTGTATCAACAAAACTATATATAGAAAATCCTATTGGAATATAGTAAAGTAAAATATGTCCGATTCAGGTGAAATTTATTTTGAGAATGAAGATTGATACTCGTATACTGAATGTTCATAGAAAATTTCAAGAGGATCGCATCATCATAACCATAGAATTTATTTTTTTAATTATCGATTCTTTACAAATTTCATTTTTTCAATAATTTCCGGAAAATGCTCAGATTTTTGTTCTACTTTTACTATATTCTATTGAATTTCCTTCCCTCGTAAAGTCAAGTGAATTTGTAGCGCGCGGCTTTGTTAGAGCTAAATTCAGTTCACAATTTTCCCGAGTTCGTGTTCCAATAACCTCTGGCTTTGTTGAAACATTAAAATGAAATAATTGAACTTCTTGTAAAAACACATATTCAATTGAAAATATCGGAATAAGAATAACTTTGACGGTTTTCTCTGAGTTGAAGTTCATTGAAATATTATTTCGGCTATTTCCATCATTCCTGCTTCTTCAACGTTTCGGTCAGCATTCGCCTGCCATCGTTAGGAAAAACACTCGAGACTCTTAACTTTCAGAAAAACAACTTTCGTCACTCTCTGAAAATGTTTGTCATTTTTGAGAGCTCGTTTTTCTTGAACTAGTGCTATATCGTTTGCCCAAATGTCTGTTTTTTTCGAATTTTTAGCCGTAAATGATCTTAAACAATAGGGTTCGACTCCCTGATGACGAATAGGGGGTCAAATTCAATTCTGTCCATGGTGCCGTTATAGCACGATAACTTTCGAAAGGGATTGTCCTAGAGATTCGATATTTTCAGGGTGAGTTTGGTTCCTAAATGCCACGGTCGAGTTCGTTAACCAGCCAAATCGTACAGGATGTTCCTTGAAATATGGCCAATCTAAATTTTTGTTCCTTAATATTTCAGACAAAATGGAACCAATCCGAAATACGGTCATATGCAAAATGCTCATAATAAGCCTCATGCAAAATTTTGTGGGAACAGTATTAACAGAACCATAGAAAATCCAATTGGAATATTGAAAAGAAGAATCTTTTTATTTTCACGAAAAAAAATCTGATTCTAGTGAATTTTATTTTGTGGATGCAGGTTAATATATCGAATGTTCATGCAAAATTTCAAGATCATCAGAAATATAGAATACATTTTTTTCGATTATCAGTTTTTGACATATTTCATTTTTTGATGATTTCCAGAATATAACTCCAATGGTGCTGAGATTCTGCATCCACATACTTAGCATGAATCTGAAGTACTAATGAAAATTTTGAGTTAATAACAACATTGCTCCACCAATGAACGAGCCATCAAAATCAATGCTCAGGGCTTTTCTAAATTTTGTTATTTTTGACTGTTCTCATTCGTAGAAATTTTGAATAAAATTTTATCATTTGAGGAAAATAATAGGTATTTTACAAGTGGCAAACTATTTTTGCAAGAAAAACCGGTGCCTATGAATATCTCCAATCCTCTCGATCAGGGTTTTTCGCATCAAAAAGGTCGACGAAAACCGCCCAATTGTGCGTGAATCCTCTAAGAAGCACCGAATTCACCGCAATGGAAGCATGAAAAATAGGACGAACGTGAAATTCTTTGAATGTTTCCGTTTCTTTCTGGTTAAATATATCATGACGGTCCAATGCATTTAGAGACGTAAAAAGTTTCCTGATAAAAATTTACGCGAGTCCAACTTCATGAAAAGAAATCTTGATGAATCAATAATTATGATTTCATTTTTAGCTTCGAGACATGTTTGACTAACACAACTTCACTGAAGATTTATTTTTTTTAAAGGTTCAACTGCACTGCACATATCATCCAGTTTGGGCAGCAGAGGAATTTTGGAGCTACTAATACAACATTGTGCTAATATCAATAAACAAAATAAGGTGAGAACTCAGTAGAAAAGTATTCAATACTATACAGGATACCTCTAGATGTAAACAATATAATTTAACTGGGGATTCTAGCAGAAAACTTGAGGAACCCTTATTGTTTATTTTTCTGTGGCAGGAGTTTCAAACCTCTGAATTTGGCCTACAAGAATCTCTTCATTTCTCAAAATATTGTTGCATATTTATAGGGTGATTTTTGAGCGTTACATTAGAAGTTTCCGAAGAAGGAATTGTAATACGAATTCAATATTTTGTATTTTCGTTTTAGAGTACATTAGCTCAAATTGTAAAATATTTATACATATACAGGGTGACTGGTGACGTAAGGGACAACGGCTAACTGGAGATAGAGGACCCCAAACTGAATGAGGATTGGGGGTTTAAATGTCCCATAAGGCTATTAGTTTCAGAGATACAGGGTGTTTTTTGCAAAAGTGCTAAAACTATAAACTCCCATATCTTCGTCAATATGGCAATTTTTCGCTGATATTTGGCAAGCGTGTTAATATACATATTCTCCATCAGATCGAGAAGAAAACATTCCCAAAAATTGCAGGTCCGTATCCAAAAATTTCAATTTCCGTGTCAGGTTAGAAATATCACTCTGGTATATGAGATAAAAAAAATTGAATTGGAAAATTGAAATCTTCAAGAAACACTGAGTAAAAATCTGTTTTTAGTTTGAATGGCACAATTTTTTATAGTTTTATGATATGTTGAAAGTCGAATATTACAATTTATTCATATCGAATTCATGAAACATACTATTCCAGAAAGAAAAAAACACTGAATTTGAGATGCTTAAATAATCCTGACGCATTTTGAATATTCCTTCACATCTTGAAATACTTTTTTATTAATTTTTCTATCAATATTATAAGAAAAACTCAAAAAACAATACAAACACAAAAAGATTAACAGTAGCACATATGGTTCATAGAAAAATCAAATAAACAAATGCTCGATATGCGAGAGCCATTCTCCTCACACACTTTTTGGCTCTTTTGAACAATTGAAGTACTTTTCATATCCACAAGATGAGAAATTACTCTCGATAGAAGAGTAACACTAGATTTCAGCTCGAGAAAAGTTTGACTTTCTTCTCAGAACCCCTGAACAATAATCCATCTGGTACTTATTTTTTCAACAAAATTTATTCTTCAATTAAATAATGCAATGATTCATGAAAAAAACAACTAAGCAAATGCTCGAAATTTGCTTCAACGCATTTATTGGCTCTCTTGAACTCTAATGATTTCCTTCTCTTTTGAGATGAGGATAATTCTGAGACCAAATATTATATCCGTTCATTTTGCGCAATTCAAAAACAAGTATCATCTACATATTCTTCATTCGTGAATACTGAAGGCATTTTTCAGTAGATAAACAAACGACACAATTCCCAATAACTCACAATCAATGAATGTATGAATATAAACGTCATTTTTTGAAATAAGCCTACTCTGTGTAGTAGGATGTATTTTATTTATAATAAATAATAAACCTCTTATTCTAAAAAATCACTTGTTTCCCTAATATTCTGTTTGCATTAAAGAAATTCATATGATTATCAAAAGAGGTGAAGTTGCTACACCTAAGTACATATTAGAGAAAATAAGTCCTCAAAATTGATACATTATTTCATTGAAGAATAAATTTTGTTGAAAACATAAGTACCAGATGGATTATTGTTCAGGGGTTCTGAGAAGAAAGTCAAATTTTTCTCGAGCTGAAATCCAGTGTTTTTGTTCTATCACGAGTATAATTTTCATCTTGTGGATTTGAAAAGTACTTCAATTGTTCAAAAGAGCCAATAAGTGTGTGTGAGGGGAATGGCTCTCGCATATCGAGCATTTGTCTATTTGATTTTTTTATGAATCATATGTGCTACTGTTAATCTTTTTGTATTTCTATTGTTTTTTAATTTTTCTTATATATTTGATAGAAAAATTAATAAAAAAGGATTTCAAGATGTGAAGGAATATTCAAAATGCGTCAGGATTATTTAAGCATCTCAAATTCAGTGTTTTTTTCTATCAGGAATAGTATGTTTCTTGAATTCAATATGAATAAATTGTAATATTCGACTTCAATAAAAATTGATAATATAAAACTAAAAAATTTGTGCCATTCAAACTAAAACAGATTATTACTCAGTGTTTCTTGAAGATTCCAATTTTCCAATTCAATTTTTTTATCTCATATACCGAGTGATATTTCTAACCTGACACGGAAATTGAAATTTTTGGATACGGACCTGCAATTTTTGGGAATGTTTTCTCCTCGATCTGATGGAGAATATGTATAGTAACACGCTTGCCAAATATCAGCGAAAAATTTGCCATATTGACGAAGATATGGGAGTTTCTAGTTTTAGCACTTTTGCAAAAAACACCCTGTATCTCTGAAACTAATAGCCTTATGGGACATTTAAACCCCCAATCCTCATTCAGTTTGAGGTCCTCTATCTCCAGTTAGCCGTTGTCCCTTACGTCACCAGTCACCCTGTATTTCTACTTCTGATTCTACTGGAAACGAATGCAAACTTCTACACCCTGTAATTAATACGTATTTGAATTCTTCGTTCAATTCTGCAATGATTTGATGTATGATATGCGCAACCACTTCAAGCAATTATTGAGTTATTTTCGTAATTTTTTACAGAAAGATTGTCATACATAAATGTTTATATCTTCGCAATTCTTCATTGTAAAAACTTTCTTGCAACAGTGGAACAGAAGAGAGTAAACGAATACTGCTCCTTGTATAAATCATGATGAAATATTATAGTGAGCCTGATACGGGGCTTTAAAATGAGCCTCAAAGTTCAAAAAAACTATGAAATGTCATTTTTTCAAGTGGTTACCATAAGGTTTTGTGAAATCGATCGATTGTTCGTCAAAAACTAGTTAGATTGTGCCAAACATGTTATGTCTTAAAATTAGTTGCTTCTCCGTTATCGAATAGAATTTCCTCCTCGAAAACTTCTAATGAAACACTGACAAAATCACGCTCTACACCGAATCGTACACACGGAAGTTCTTGAATATGATTATTCCGTCAGTGTAACCTTTTTTGGCAAGGTGCTCTCTCGAAAAAAATTTTCTTGGTCACCCTTGTTTTCGAAGCCCGAAAACTTATTTTCCCAAATTCAAAATTTCACAGAAATGTCCGAATTTCATGTGAACTTCTGTTCCCTACATGTATTCGTAGAAAGAGTCATTTTCAAAAAAACGACTTAAAGTTACATCATGCATATCGGGATTTGTACTAAATCGTAGGTTTTACAGGTTTGAAATTCACTCACCGGCAAAATAATCGATCCACTCAAAAAATCGATGAAGTTTGTTGATTTATAAATATGTTATTTCAAATCCGATTCGTATGAATTTCTCTTTTAATTGTAGGTATATTCATCCTTAATGAATCACCAGTTTTGAATTTCACGAAAATTCGGGGAACGTCATTTTAGACAGGGTTAAACAAATTCAATTTTTTACCCTAACTTGAAAAAAAACCCCTGGTGTGTTTAAGTTGATCCTCCGTGTGATTTCTTATTTCATCATGAAGACACATCTTCTCTCGACATTTCAATTCTTTATTCATAACAATAGACCAATTTTTTTTAAGTACAGGGTTTTCAGTAAAAAATTAAATTTCGCAGTACCTCAAAAAATTCAACCTAAAATTCTGACCTAATGAAAATAAAATGAAGACTAAGTAAAAAAAACATTTTTTCCGCCCAGACGCAGATAACAGGTGCAATTCGTCTCAGCATGTCCTCATTAAGATTTTGAATCAATTAGAGCATCACTGCAAATTTTCAGGAGTTGGTACGCGAGACCCAATCTCCTCTCAAGAGCACCCAAACATGCCTAGATACTCTCTGGCAATCCTAGCCACATGCAGTTGATGCGGTCGAGCATTATAATAGTCCAGTCAAATAATACATTTCACCTCGGAATTCGAGATACCCAGCTGAAAATCTGTAAATACTTTTATATTGACTCCCTAAATATTGTCTCAAAACCTACATATGGTAAGGTGTGAGCAACTATTAAATTTTGAGGTCAAAGGTCACAAAAATCGGTTTTTTGCGCTTTTTTTTTGGAAATATCTCATTTCCTATGGGTTTTTTCCTACTTTTAGTATTGATCAATATTGTAGAATACAAAATTATCTACAAATTTTGTTTTGAAAAAATTTCGATAAGGTTGACCGTTTTCGAGATAGAGGGCGCAGAAGGCGCGGTCACAGCATCACTTCAGGTCAACCGGCCGCGCCTCCGGTCGAAAACGCGCAATATACAGTTGATGAACTATCGCTAAATCAATTATTATGAAATTTTGTCAATTTTTATTGACTAATTGTTATCTTTTATCATTTTTTTTTCTTAACCTATCCACTGTTTATTCAGTATCAATTAATTTAACAACACTTACCTGCCCATGTAATTGGAGAATTGTTAATGAAAATATAGGAATTCTATTTGAATTTTAACCTTATTGATAGTAATAACTTCTTACATGATGAAAAAAAAAACAAATAAATAATGAATTAATCTTTTTGTTAAAAAATATCATTCAATTCATTTATTTTTATTGAAAGTAAAAAATGAAATAAAGGTACAAATCTACAATTTATAATTTAAATCATCTTCTTCCTCTTCATCGTCGTCTTCTGGCTGCTGGTAAATTTCAAAATGGTCTTCATTATCGTCTTCAACGACATTTGACTCAAGTTCTTCCATTATTTCGGGGTCAAAGGTTCCATCTTCGTCAATGTCGCTCTGATATGGTAGAGCATTGAGACAAGCTTGCCCATTACATTGTCCACAAGCTAAAGAGCATTGCAAGCCCGCTTTCCTGCATCCGCATCGCGAACCACAACCACTCTTGCAGTTGCAGAAAATTGTATTCAGCAAATTTTCTGGAGCAGGTGGTAAAATTGTCATGATTGGCTCCAGAAAATCATTTCGCATTGCCCAACCCCATACTTGGGGTTCCAAATCATGTCCTAACCAAGTTTGAACTTGATAATATACTCTTTTGAAATGTTGATGAGCAGCTGCACTTGTCGGTGGAATATTTGAGAGCTGCACAGGTTTATTAAGTTTTGTAAACTTGACGTAATGCATATTGCGAAGATGATCGAGACTTTTCACCGATTTCGGAGCATTGTAGACTGCCAATAAGGTTTGAGTTCCACTCTCTAATAACTTCTGGGCCGAACAATTTTCTTCCTCAAATGCTGCAGCTAGTTCATCCAATTTTGTCAGTTTTTCAAAACTTTTAAAAATGATTTTCAAACTTGGTTAGGACATGATTTGGAACCCCAATTATGGGGTTGGGCAATGCGAAATGATTTTCTGGAGCCAATCATGACAATTTTATCATCTGCTCCAGAAAATTTGCTGAATACAATTTTCTGCAACTGCAAGAGTGGTTGTGGTTCGCGATGCGGATGCAGGAAAGCGGGCTTGCAATAATGCTCTTTAGCTTGTGGACAATGTAATGGGCAAGCTTGTCTCAATGCTCTACCATATCAGAGCGACATTGACGAAGATGGAACCTTTGACCCCGAAATAATGGAAGAACTTGAGTCAAATGTCGTTGAAGACGATAATGAAGACCATTTTGAAATTTACCAGCAGCCAGAAGACGACGATGAAGAGGAAGAAGATGATTTAAATTATAAATTGTAGATTTGTACCCTTTATTTCATTTTTTACTTTCAATAAAAATAAATGAATTGAATGATATTTTTTACCAAAAAGATTTATTCATTATTTATTTGTTATTTTTCATCATGTAAGAAGTTATTACTATCAATAAGGTTAAAATTCAAATAGAATTCCTATATTTTCATTAACAATTCTCCAATTACATGGGCAGGTAAGTGTTGTTAAATTAATTGATACTGAATAAACAGTGGATAGGTTAAGAAAAAAATGATAAAATATAACATAGTAGTCAATAAAAATTGACAAATATTCATAATAATTGATTTAGCGATATTATATTGCGCGTTTTCGACCGGAGGCGCGCGCCGGTTGACCTGAAGTGATGCTGTGACCGCGCCGTCTGCGCCCTACCATATGTAGGTTTTGAGACAAAATTTATGGGGTCAATATAAAAGTATTTAGATTTTCAGCTGGGTATCTCGAATTCCGAGATTTGGGCCAAATTTTGTATTATTTGACTGGACTATAAAGCATTAGCATGAAATCGTCTCCAAACGGTGCATACGGAACAACATATTGCTATAAAACTTCTCTGGTTTCATGTTTACACTCAGTTTTCAGCTTATTTTCATACCGTTCGGATTTGAGATTAAATCTGTGAAAGTTTTTTCATAGCCATAGCGAAATTGTGGAGTTTAATGTTGCTCTGAAAACCCAGTATCTTTAACAAAAATTGGTCTATTGTTGTGAATGAAAAATTAAATTGTCAAAAGAACTGGCGATTGATTGAGGATGAACCTCAGAGTTACTCTGAGGGATGAACATACCTACATTTGAAATATTGTGTATATGTTATCCTAGTATCAAGAAAACCAGTTCAGGAAGAATTGTAATTTGTGAGTCTGATGTTAGATATCTCCGCTTTCTTCTGGGAATTATAATTCACCACATAATAGTTATCGAATTTCAGGAAATAACGTCGCACAGGTAGATATTCGGCTTCTTCGATTGACTACAAATACCGATATGCATGATATTACATTATACCGTGATACTCTGGAAATTTCCATTGAATTTCATCAAAAAGTATCATGTAAGGTTCCAAATCATATCACGGTTCTCGGACCAACCCAAATCAATAATGCACACTGAATGAACGCCTAGCCTGATAGAAAAACTGATTAAGAAATTCCAGCAATATCGAACAACAGTGAGGCCATAAACCTTTGCTGAACTAATTTCATTTCCGGAAAGCCGCATAGTCATCCAGAATGAATATGATTCTTCATTTGCAGGCTGGAAACACCCCCCTTCACCTGGCCTGCCTGTCGAACGAGGTCGACATCGTCGAAAGCCTCATCTCCAGAGGAGTGGACTTGAACAGTCTGAACGCGGTGAGTGGTTTTTTCAAGTATTGCTGTAATTTTCCGAAATTGCAGCTATATTAACGTTTTCCTCCGCTTCCTTTAGGGGTTAAACGATTATCACACGTGGGTATGTGGGAGATTTTCAAGAAAGTTACCATATTCCTAGTGAATTTGCATGGAAAGCTTTTCCTGAATGGAAAATTTGAATTAATAAAGTTTGCCACAGCATTTTGACTGGATTGTTTTCCTACGAGTTTATTATTTTTGTATTATGAAATAAAGGGAAAGCGAATATTCTGAGGTTGTTAGATGAGCTAAAGCGTATTCTAAGGGAACATGATGAAAGAGTTTGGATAGGGTTCCTCAAAATCATCAGCTTGATTTCGAATTGATTGATATAATGTTTATGAGTTGGTTCGTTCAAGAATCACGTTATTATCAGAAATTGCAGACATATTGACGTTTTCCTTAGCAGAAACGCAAATTATATGAGTTGAGGTGGAAAATTTTCAAGAAAGTTACCATGTTTATGGTGAATTTGCATGGAAAGCATTCCCTGGAAGAAAAACAGGAATGAATAAAGTTGGCAACTGCATGTTATCTAGATTGTTTCCTGGGAGTTTATTATTTTAGGATTTATGGGAAAAAGGAAAGAGAACCTTCTTTGGTGATGCGATGAGCGTAGCTCAGATTATAAGCTTTAATATTCCGAAGGAACTTTCCGATTTTTCAAAGGATGATAGGAAACTGGGATGGTGAAAAAACTAAATTCAACTAATGCCGACGTTTCGCGGATATATTTCCACTTTTTCAGGACGAAGTTGAAATTATGTTTTCCACCTGATGGATCTTAAAAACAGTGTATCGAACAATAAAGAACAGAGAAACTTGAAAAACTTCGTCAGAAAATAGTATTCAAATATAGTATCTACAAAATGCATTTAGTACCTTCAATGAATGTGCCAAAGCTCTTTGAAGGTAATACATGCATTTTGTCGATACTATATTTTATACAATTTTTTGATGGAGTTTTCCAAGTTTCCATGGGTCTCTGGTCTATATTGTTCAATACACTGTTTTTAAGATCCATCATGGAAAACATAATTTCAACATTGAACGTCGGCATTAGTTGGATTTAGTGTTTTGACCATCCACGTTTCCTATCATTCTGTGAAAAATCTAGAATTATGATCTCAGGAAATGAAATACCAGACACTAATTCTGAAAGAACATGACGAAAGAGTCTGGATAGGGTGTCTCAAAATCATCTGCTCAGTATGGAATTATATCTAATATAAAGTTAATGGGTTCTAATGAAGTTGTTTTTCCTTGAGCTCCAAACTAGAAAATTTATTTCAACATCCTAAGAAAAAAAGGCTTGCAATGAACAATTATGAAAAAAATGCATGATTCACTCAAGAGTTTCGTAAATTAGTACATAATATTTCAGTGAACTTCTTAGACTTGATAATTGTATTGAAATCTCAATCATCAATGGTATCAACCATTTTTCAATTATCGTACACAATCAAGATATAAAAAAATATTGAAAATTAAGTACCCTGTTGAAACAACGAAAGAATTTTCGGATGTACTCACTTATAATGAAGACATAACCATAAAGTTATAAAAGGCTGAAAGGCTCAAAAGACCTATTACCATTAGGGATAATATCACTCATAAAACCTTCAACAATCACTTGACGATTATATCTAATTAAATGGAGGCTGATATGAGTATTTCTTTAATGGCCTAATAGGCTAGTTAGGACCATCATAGCTCATTTGAAATGCCAAGAAGTTTCGACCCCATTAACTTTCACTGGAAACTCTGAAGTATTAATAGTTCGCCTGAACACAGTTTAATAGTGCTCCAATTATGACGAAATAATTAATGAAATAAGTTAATGTTACGAATTTCCTCCAGATGGATAATGATTACTGCATCTAACTTACTATTTATTCAGCAATTTCCCTCACTGGAGCTTGCCACGATAATACATCATATCTAGGGTTGACTTTCATTCAGGGTGTACGTGAATGGGTGCGACAAACTTCAGGATATTATAGCTCGTCGTAAAATAGAAACAAAAGATTCTATCATTCTGGTGAAAGTTCTAAAGGGTCAGTGGGTGTTTATCCCTGCAACTTCTGCACCAACAAAATAAAACGGTTCTTGGGCGGCCATTTGATCCGCCAATGTTTTCGACACAAAAAAGGTAATCTTGGACATACGTCGGCCGTTTTCGAGAAAATCAACTTCTATGTTGAAAATTATGGTCAGTTCTTCTACCGCTAGTGAAGAAGTTCGAAAATCATTCAAAAATTTAACCATGGTTTTAAACATAAAAAATGGTTAATCTCGAAAACTGTCGAGTTCAGTATGATCAGAAGTCCAAGAGTACCTTATTTAACTTTCAAACCTCTCACCTAGCTTAATGAATGAGAAAATGCTCATGAAAACTGTTTTTTCTATGGAAATTTTCCAAAAAACAATTTTTCGGCAACCGTCCGGGAAGTACCCACTTTCCGGACGCTTTTTCTTTGAGAAAGAAGCCTTTCCGGCCTAGTCCGGGAAGTACGTACTTCCCGGACTAGGGCGGGAAAGGCTTCTTTCTCAAAAGAAAAGCGTCCGGAAAGTGGGTACTTCAATATCAGTAATTGCTCGAATTTTAATATAAATATTAATATAAATAAGAATTAGAATGTTTCTGTTAATATGTGATATTTTCTGTTCTGTTTAATTTAAATAAGAATTAAAATATATAAAAAAGAAATGTGTCGTCTCATTGATTTGTTATTCTAGACGGTTGCCGAAAAATATTGTACGCAACACGCCCGAAAATGGTTTTTTTGGACTCATAGACTTCTAGACTCGCTTGCGCTCGTCCTAGAATTTTGTCTATTCGTCCAAAAAAACCCTATTTTCCGGACTTGTTACGTAAATTACTATTTTCCCCAACCATCAAAAAATGTTGACATTTTTGTACTATTTTCAGGTGCAAAAGTCATAAATTTCCTTACCGTACAAAAATTCATCGTTACTTAGCAACACTTTTAATCCTAGGATTAAAAACGCTACTTTTAATCCTTGGATTAAAAGTAAATGCATTTGAAGTCTACTTGACAATCACTGTCATGATTCTGTGTTCAAATTCATAACCAAATTATGAACGATTTTTCACTAAAACCAATTTTATTGTAATTTTGACTTGGTTGGAGAAAAAATAGTATATATTATTTTCTCCAACCATCAAAAAATGTTGACATTTTTGTACTATTTTCAGGTGCAAAAGTCATAAATTCCCTTACCGTACAAAAATTCACTCGTTACTTAGCAACACTTTTAATCCTAGGATTAAAAACGCTACTTTTAATCCTTGGATTAAAAGTAATTGCATTTGACGTCTAGTTGACAATCAGTGTCATTAGTAGTGTGTTCAAATTTATAACCAAATTATTGAAGATTTTTGACTAATAGTATATTATTCGATGAGCGGTAATGCAGGTCAAAACACACGCAGATGAATTTTGCACCACGAGCCGTCAGGCGAGTGGTGTAATCATCAAGTGTGTTTGAGCATTACCGCGAATTGAATACTATACTTTATCCACGCATTTAAAAAATTTTGAACAGTTTTCAAAAGCATTGACAACATTTCGTCCAACCGTCAAACCTCTGTACTCTGTAGTCGGGAATCAAATCAGAGTCTCTAACTAATGAAATCAAGTACTTTCGCAACTTCAAAAATTTACGTTCTCCAAAAATAAATCTGGAATGAATCGTTAGAACATTATCTTGATGGCTGAAATAGATTTCCGGATCGATCCTACTTTTTATTCATTTTTTGTGTGAACAATTCCATTTTCCTAGGTATTTTTATTAGCGGGAGTTATGGCGGGTGTTATTATAACACTCGCTTTTCGGTTCATAGACATGTCTATGGTTGTGTTCTAGCTACTATTACACATAGAAATTAGTTTAGTAGTAGATAAAACCAATTTTATTGTAATTTTGACTTGGTTGGAGAAAAAATAGTATATATTATTCGGACTAAAGTGCCTATTTAACTCGCAATTTTGCATTCGCTCGGCTGCGCCTCGCAATTGCAAATAATGCTCGTAAAAAGATGCACTTTTAATCCTTATAATATAATATACTATTTTTGTCAATTTCAAGAACTTTCATCTCGGAAACAGTGCATTTCAGAAGGTACATCAATAAAATCATTCGTTCCCATTTTTAGACGAGCTCTAACATTCTGAAGGTTTTCGGACTTTTTCATTAAAATTCTATATTTAGGAATAGAAAACAGAAAAAGGAAAGATTATCGTTTTATTGATTTTTGAGAAACTTCCCATGAAAATTTTATCTGACCACTCTTGCATGCGTAGGAACCAACCTCTCATTTTTTCTACGTACGGCATTGATGATGTGGCGAGTCTAGACTTTAACTTTGTTAATCAGCCAAATCGTACAGGGTGTTCCATAAAATATGGCCATTCAAAATGTTTATTCCTCAATATGATTGATAATACAAACCAATCGAAATGAATTTCGCGGCCATATGCAAGATGCTCATAATAATTTCCATGAAAAGATTTCTGATTCGACTAAAATTAATTTTGTTAATGAAGATTGATATACTGAATGTTCATGCAAATTTTCAACAAAATCAGCACCATCCGAACCATTGAATTTGATGTTTTTTATTATTGATTTTTCACACATATTTAATTTTTTGCATAATTCCCAGAATATGATTTCGATCGTGCTGAAATTCTGCATTCATATACTTAGCATGAATTGCAACTAGTTAACAAAATTCTGAGGTAATAGCATTATTGCTACACCAATGAAAGCGCGCTCAAAGGCACCTACTCAGGACTTTCCTTAAATTAATTTGTTTAACAATAAGAGTATGACGGCATAAAATAACGAACTCAGACTTTATTTTACAGTATGATTATGAACACATTCCCAGTACGTATGCTAAATGAAACACGTCTTTATTATATTAAACACACTGAAACTTTGTGATGGAAAAGCAGGAGAATTTCATTTTCAGGAAACTGATTAATTGCTTCCTACGTGCATTACACTATGGTTCGCATGCGTTCCGAAATTTTGATATGCTTTGCGCTGACCAGTAGGTATGAGCTGTATGCTTTCAGTTTGCAGAATTACAAAGGCCATGATGAATTTTGTAATTAATTGAACTATTTGTTGGAACAGGAGATATTCCGATTCGGTTGTTCTGTTATTTGGCCTCTATTACAGTTACTGTATTGCTTCATTCATCTGGAAGAAGTGACATACATCACATTCAGCATGAGACAAGCCAGAATGTTTTTCGAACCCTCATTATATTCCAGAAAAAATAATATAGATGTTTCTTTCGCCCCACGATATATCTATAACGAGATTTCATTTACATTCTACCACATTCCTAGGTTTGTGATTCCAATATAGGTATTTAAATACAGTTAAAAACTGCAATTCTTAGACATGTACACTGTATGTGTTTCAAATTCATTCAATGAATTTTGTCGTATTTCCATAAAGAGGTGGCAGTCGCCTATACACATAGCTGCTGAAATGGGACATACAGATATTTGCAAAGCCCTACTTGCAGCTGGTGCGGACATCGAACAACGAGAACAAGGTGGCAGAACTCCTCTCTATATTGCTGCACGTGGTAGTTTCACTGCCATCGTTGATATGATCATCAAAACTGCTCGTTTGGACTACCCACCACAGGTAAGTTTCCAATAACTTGAAATTCAACCTGAATTTTAAATTGTAGATTATAAATACGGTAATAGTTTGAAAAGGGGTTACTATTCACTGTGACTTCAAGGTCTATTGTACTCCCTTACAGAGCTGTTCTGACCATACCCTTTACAGCTTGCCTTCCAGTTCCAGAGATCTGATGGAATCTAATATCTGTGAAGGCTTCAACGAGGCTAGTTTCTCTTTCTAACAAGTTTCTCGCCCAAGACATTCTTTCCTTAGGCTCGCAATGGCAAAGCATTCCGTGACTAGGTGAATGGGGGTTTCTTCCTCCTCCCCACAGTATTTAAACTCGTCAGTGTCTGATGATCTCAACTTCAACAGGTGCTTCCTGAGGCGACAGTGTCTTGTAAGAAAGCCAGTGAGGAGGTGTAATTGTTTCTTACCTAGATCCAGATATCTTTTGTATCTTGTTGTTTCAAAGTTCCGAAGAAATGATCCATCCCTGGGAGATTTCACCAGAGTTTTTCCTCCTTGGCTTTCTCCTTCTCCAGAAATTCCTTATAGGTATAATTACCTATACCATAGAAGAGTTCTGGGCCAATGAGTGACATTCATGTGCCCTCTCTGGCAGTTGTATTGGCCTCTTCGTTTCCTTTGATTCCCGAATGGCCGGGAACACAGATTAAAAGTACCTTTTCTTGCCTACCTCATTCAGCTTGTTCCGGCACTCACAGATCATCTTTGATAAGGTTACATTACACTTCAACTCTCAGGTCTTTTGTGCTCACCATCAGAGCTGTTTTTGCATCTGCACCTGAGCTTTTCTTCCAGTTCCAATACTATCTAAGAGGGCTAGATTCGCGTTGTTACTCTAATTTCTTTGGCATTCTGCAACAAAATGAAAAGGATTTTCCTCCTCTTCCCCACAGAATCTACACTTCTAAGTTTCTTTTAATCAAATTCTCATCATATGGCTTCTTAGGCGACAATGTCCTATTGGAAAGCCGGTGAGGAGGCGTAACTTTACTGCGATCCCAATATATTTTGGATTTTGCAGTTTTGAAGTTCCGAAAGAACTTCTTGGATTTATGCATTCCTGGGAGATTCTTTTAAAGTGCTTCTCTCTTATTATCTTCCTTCTTCAGAAAATCTTTTTTAAAGGTGCGTTTGTTCATACAACAAAAGAGTTCTGAGCTAGTGAGTGGCATTTGTGCTTCCTTTCTGGCTAGTATAGCCTGTTCATTTTTTTTAGATTCAATTACATTCAGCCTTTCCTACTGCCACTCGCGTTGCCGCCAATAATTCCCAAAATACTTCTGCAGCAATATCGGAGGCAGAGAGTATTCACACTCAGCAGCAAGATTTCTATCTTGACCAAGTGTCGACAACGATGGACAAAGAAATTCCACAGCAACCTAGTTAAATTTAATTACTCACAGCTGTTCACGCTACCGGTTCTTTGACTTCCGTACGAAAATCAATTCAAGGAGCGTAAGGACGCACAAGTGGCAATGAAAGGCAGCAGGGAAGTGTAGTGATTATATTCTAGCGCTGCTTACTTCTCTGCTACCTGCAGTGGAAGTGAGCTGAGTGTAATGGGGGTGTTTGATTCCTCTCAGTAACCAGAAACCCAGACTAAAGATACCTCCTCATGCTTGCCTACTCCATTAAACTTTCTTCGGCGCTCCCATATACATACCGATTTCACTTTTTGATCATAACATCACTAGGAAGGTTCACTGATGAGATGTACTTAGTCCATCTAGGTTTTCTGATTTTAAATCCAACCTACTAATCTTTGCAATCTCACAGGAGGAACTAAGCAATGGAGGCAGTGTAAAAGAACGCCAAGGAAGATGTAGGATCAGTCGATCGAGTAATAGAAGAAAATGGTCTGTGAGGGCTTCCAAAGATGAGACTCAAAGGCTGAGGGAATCTGAGAGACTGAAGGAGATTTTATACAAATTGGCTTACAAGCAGCTGGGTCCTGGAGAGTGGAAAAAATTAGCGCAGCACTGGGCTTTTACAGACGATCAGATAAAGGCTATTGAGCATCAATATAATGGTAAGAAAAGCTTTTGAGATGAAATAGATAGATCGCAGTATACAGGTTTGGACATTCACTACGGAAACATGCATCAGAGAGAGAATTTTGCCGTGCAGTTGTTCAGTGGTATAATGGAAAGGTTCACTTGATTCGTAAATCTCTGAATAAACGACCGACTGGATTATTGTAGTTTGGTATCTCTCTTGCCATTGGTTGTGGCTAAATCGAGCAATATGGAAGGGGACCTGGACCCGTTTTCTCGGCAAGTGATCTTTCGAAGCTAGTACGAACTTCATTGCGCGGTGTGCATTTTTGCAGGTAAAAGAAGCACTCGCGCAATGAAGTTCGTATACGCTTTGAAAGATCACTTGTTTACAATACGGAGCCTGGAGTTCTCGCAGCGAGTATCAGGCCCAGCCTGACGCATTAACTCAATGCATCGGACTGCCCGTGTTAGCGATTTGAGAGAGACAACCATTTTATTTGTTCATTCGACCATCTATCGCGTCAAACGAAAGCGAAACATAGCAAGTATATCTGTGAGTATACTACTGTCCAACTGCTCAGTAAAACTCTTTCTCTAATGCATTGAGTATCTTATGTTTTCGATGTCAATTTCCGATCTTGTATATGCAGAAACTGAGGATCACAAAATCATAACCTTCATGATGTATTAAATCCCGTTTTTTTCATGCATTGTCGCATACTTGAAATAAACAGAAGTATACATACAGGTTTAGAAATTCACATATTCTGAAATATACGATATACAATGCATCAGACAGAGAATTCTTCCCTCCAGTTGCACAGATGAATAGTCGAGACAATCACGTGCTGTAACACACTGAATTACGTTGTCCTACTTCAATATTCTAATCTTGTCTCTCTCTTATCGTTTAGAGGAGCGTAATTCTTTAGTATGGTAGGCAACAGTAAATACTTGAATCGAGTATTACGGACAGCCTGACAAGAGTAGATTATTGCAATAAGACAGTTGAATTCATTCAGTTATCGCGCCTATTCATCTGTGCAACTTGAGGGAAGAATTCTCTGTCTGATGCATTGTATATCGTATGTTTTCGATGTGAATTTCCAAATCTGTATACAAACACATCAAGTTTCTTTTCCTAATGGCATTTTGTGGGAGCATATTTCAATGAAAACATATGAATTTGGGTTATATTCGGGAAACGGCGAAAACTGGATTGAAAATAATATGAAAATTGGGTACGCTTTTCAGTAAGGATATGAAATAACACCCTCTAGGAACATTTATGTTTGTTGAGTAAAATTGAAAAACTTCGTGAAAAATCAGAAAGGCTTCCTTTGTTTTATGATGTTGCTTATCTCTCCTTCTCTCTTGATACTTTCGGGAAAAGTATTCGAATGCAGATTGACGTGATGATAAACTCTTCCGAACTGTGATGAACTTTATGATGATTGCCAGATTTTACTTCGATAAAATGTTAATCCTATAAACTCTCAGCACCAATGGGAAGTCAAATTAGGAAGTGAAAGGAAACTTGACTTAGTATTGACTGAGGAATAATGTTTTATTCTACTACTTCCAGAAATATTATGATTCAGTTCAATGGAAGTATTGGTCTTGATTACAAATTCAATAATTATTAATTAACTGGCAGCTTGGACTCAACTGTGCTTTGCTAATAACTGACTCGAAGATCTTTCTTGTATTTACAGGTCCATCAAGTTTCAAGGAACATGGTTTCCGCATGTTACTAATATGGGCACATGGTTTAGGACCTGAAATTAATCCCATAAAGGAAATTTATGAATCACTGACAGCAATTGGCAGGAGACCATTAGCTGGTAGGTTTTCTAAATGTTGTGAGAAATTTAAAGCATACTTAGCATAAACACTTCTTTTTCTCTTTATCCTAGATATGATATTTACAATGGATCTATAGGGGAGAGTCGGGTAATTGTGCGCACCTAAGCCAAAATTGTAATATTTCAGAAATCTCAAACGATTGAACATCTAGATTTTTCCTCAAGATTCTTAAATGGTTTGGCTATAAGTTTCTCTAGTATATTTAAAATAAAAATGCACGTTATGAGTATAAATATAAAATTTGAAAAAAGAACATTGCGCACAATTACCCGAAGTATGCGGCTAATGGTGCGCATAGGTGTTATTTGGACATGAGAAGGTACTCTTTTATTGAATAAGAGAAAAAACAATAAATAAACGAAACTCATTGTCTTCCGTTTTCAGATCGTCCAACTCATCATCGTTATAAAGCTCACTTTCTGATATATCTTCAGATTCACTGCTCTCTTCGAACAATTTTATTCTTGTACTTCTCTCCTGACTTGCTTTGGGTCCTTTTATAAAATTTTTCCTTTTTTTTACTTTGTACTTCTTTTTCTTTTAATTTCCCTGCCTAAATGACTTTTTTGCTACTGCGGTTTTCTAAATTTTCTTGGTTCGGTGTATCTGTCAATATTTCATACAATTTTTTTACGATTTTGTCGTTTAGCTACCCTTGGTTGTAGTAGGAGAGCTGGCACGAATTTTAGGGTAGGTATTTGAGGCAAGCTGAAAACTTGTCAGATACCTCTCCTATTATATCCCAACTCGGGATTGCAGACCTGGCTGGTGAGTAGCGGGGCTAAATCAACTACTACATTTTTTAAAATATTTATTTTTTTTCAGATAGAAAGCCCTACCGAAATGATGTGTCTTTTTGGGAATCTTATTTTTAAGTTATAAATAACACTCCATTAAAATTTCAAACTGCCTCAAAAACATTTTTATAATTTTTTGCAAAATATTTTTGCACGCGTCTGGCAATGTTAAAACCCCGATTGAATTATCTGGCTTATTTTTTTTTAGTATTTATAAAGCATTACACTGCAACATATTTAAATTGCGTATTGCCTCAAATATATTTTTGGGAAAAAAAATTTTTTTTTAAATATAGGGGTTGATTTAGCCCCGCTACTCAGCAGCCAGGTCTGCAATCCCGAGTTGGGATATAATAGGAGAGGTATCTGACAAGTTTTCAGCTTGCCTCAAATAGCTACCCTAAAATTCGTGCCAGCTCTCGGACTATTGTAGCCACTGCGCCCAATTAACCGAAATGAGTAGTTCAACTTTCGAATTATATAATAGAGTAAACAAACTTCTTTTGCCTAAACTAAATATATCAGTGTCAAGGAAACTAATTAATCAATCTCTTGACAAAAACGGTTTTTTGAAAATGTAAAAATTAAAATACTTACGGCTTATTTTCACCGAGACGCTCACTAGTGCAACACATACGTAAACAACCACATTTTGGATATATAAGGTGCAGTAACTTACCCTTTTTGTATGTGAGAGAACATAATTTCATCAAGAGATGGCTTCTGCATGATGACTACGAAATTATATTACCCAATTGTGGAAATAAAGGTATGCGCACGATTAGCCGCTGCGCACAATTACCCGACTCTCCCCTAATAAACAACTGTTCCGTATATTTCAATAAGAAAAACTTTGTCGATCCCAATAACACAGATTCGGTATTATTTATATCTGCAAGTTTTCAAATGGTGAGAGGTATAACTTACATCTACAATTATATTTCTAGAAATTGCTTCAAAGGTGTTTGGAAATTTCACTGAACCACTAAAACATAACTAGCTTATGGTTTTTGAGGATTAAAGAATCTTAATTGGGGTCGATTTTCTAATGATAACTCTGAATTGATGCCTTCCTTTTGATATCACTTAAAATCATTATTTTCGCAGATTCTCTGAGAAGAAAGATTGACCAGGAAATAGAATCGAGAAAAAAAGGAAGCAGAAGAAGATGTTCGAGTTGTTCCATCAGTTAAGAATCTTAGGTATCTTACCCACTCAATTTTCATTTTCCTCAATGAAGCATCTGCTCATATAGAGATTCAGTATTCGAGCGTATTTGAATGGATTAATAGTTAACTGTTTTTATAATTATAGAGAAGAACAGTGTTCATCAACAATTAACATATCTCCCTTAGTAAAGTCCAAATAAATGTAAAGCCAAACAGCGGTCCAAAAGTTATCGGTCAATTAGAAACTGAGAAATTATTTTGAAACTATATGAAAATGTAAAATGTGAATTTGGAGCCTTGAAAACATACCTTTCCTAACCAAATAATATTATATATGTAAAGTGTTGTATATTACTTCGAAATCTTTTATATTTGAACATTTTCAATTCATTTGAACGTGTTTCACAAATTTCACAAATAATATAAACGCACCTACTTAATATTTCGCTCCAGTTGAGTATTTATTTTTCATAAATATTTTACTATGATGTTTTATCTTACGAATTTGATTGTACATATCCTGTATTATGCTAGGAAGTAAATGACTTTCTCATAATGTCTTCCATTTATTCATCCCTAATAACACATTCTTTATTTCATATTCTGGACACTTTTACTGAATCTTCGAAATTCTGTTCAGGTTTTTCCTTTGTCCCATGTAAAATCAATTCTGTGTATCCGATGCTGCCTTGATTGAGGTCTGATCCAATCTGTAAGTAAAGAATATTTTGAAATAGCACAAGATCATTTTCAGATACTTTCCTATATAAGTCCTATTCAATCATAATCTATTATACAGCTGAAAACATCTACTTGTGAATGATATGAAAATTATTGTGTTACTCAATGAATTCATTATCGATCGGACGAACAGTTTGACTTGATCTCATTGAACTCTTGTTTTTTGACAATTTGTGAAAAGTAAATCATATAAGTTGAATTTTTTGTTTTAACATATATGCTTTCATCAATGTTTGCTTTTTAAATGAAAGAATCGTTAACCCGAGTACCTTTAGCAATAAATATCAGCAATATTCTGTTTCTTCCTTCTGTGAACTCCAGATTCAAATAATTATTTTTTATGCATAATATAGGAAATTGTGGAACTTGGGAACAGCTCTCCAGCCGTGAGAAGGCGTTGTGGGTGGCGTTGGGGCGGCAGGGGCGAATGTATTCAAAATATTTTTATCAGGAATCCTGCCACCTTGAAATTTTGAGAATTGGTTACTTATGGGTAGAGAGAATGAAAATGTATACTCGGTTTCAAATATCCGGCCGTCAGAGAGCGGCGGCGGGGGCAAGGTGTTAAGCAATATTTTTACTTGGAATCCTGCACCTTGAAATTTTGGAATTTCGTTACTTATGGGTAGAGAATGATAATGTAATACTCAGTTTCAAAATCCGGACGTCAGAGAGGCGGTGGAGGCGGGGGCGTTCAGCAATATTTTCACTAGGAATCCTGCCACCTTGAGTTTTGGGAATTGGTCACTTATGGGTAGAGAACGATAATGTAAACTCGGTTTCAAATATCCGGCCGTCAGAGAGGCGGTGCAGGCGGGGGCGTCCAGCAATATTTTTAATAGGATCCTGCCACCTTGAAATTTTAGGAAATTGGTCACTTATGGGTAGAGAATGATAATGTTTACTCGGTTTCAATTATCCGCCGTCAGAGAGGCGGTGGAGGCGGGGGCGTCTCATCAATATTTTTCTAGGAATCCTGCACCTTGAATTTTGGGAATTGATCACTTATGGGTAGAGAACGATAATGTAATACTCACTCGGTTTCAAATATCCGGCCGTCAGAGAGGCGGTGGAGGCGGGGGCGTCTCAGCAATATTTTTACTAGGAATCCTGCCACACTTGAAATTTTGGGAATTGGTCACTTATGGGTAAAGAACGATAATGTAATACTCGGTTCAAATATCCGGCCGTCAGAAGGCGGTGGAGGCGGGGGCGTCTCAGCAATATTTTTCTAGGAATCCTGCCACCTTGAAATTTTGGGAATTGGTCACTTATGGGTAGAGAACGATAATGTTAATACTCGGTTTCAATATCCGCCGTCAGAGAGGCGGTGGAGGCGGGGGCGTCTCAGCAATATTTTTCTAGGAATCCTGCCACCTTGAAATTTTGGGAATTGATCACTTATGGGTAGGAGAACGATAATGTAATACTCGGTTTCAAATATCCGGCCGTCAGAGAGGCGGTGGAGGCGGCGTCTCAGCAATATTTTTACTAGGAATCCTGCCACCTTGAAATTTTGGAATTGATCACTTATGGTAGAGAACGATAATGTAATACTCGGTTTCAAATATCCGCCGTCAGAGAGGCGGTGGAGGCGGGGGCGTCTCAGCAATATTTTTACTAGGAATCCTGCCACCTTGAAATTTTGGGAATTGATCACTTATGGGTAGAGAACGATAATGTAATACTCGGTTTCAAATATCCGGCCGTCGAGAGGCGTGGAGGCGGGGGCGTCTCAGCAATATTTTTACTAGGAATCCTGCCACCTTGAAATTTTGGGAATTGGTCACTTATGGGTAGAGAACGATAATGTTATATACTCGGTTTCAAATATCCGGCCGTCAGAGAGGCGGTGGAGGCGGGGGCGTCTCACAGCAATATTTTTACTAGGAAACCTGCCACCTTGAAATTTTGGGAATTGGTCACTTATGGGTAGAGAACGATAATTAATACTCGGTTTCAATATCCGGCCGTCAGAGAGGCGGTGGAGGCGGGGGCGTCTCAGCAATATTTTTACTAGGAATCCTGCCACCTTGGAAAATTTGGGAATTGATCACTTATGGGTAGAGAACGATAATGTAATACTCGGTTTCAAATATCCGGCCGTCAGAGAGGCGGTGGAGGCGGGGGCGTCTCAGCAATATTTTTACTAGGAATCCTGCCACCTTGAAATTTTGGGAATTGGTCACTTATGGGTAGAGAACGATAATGTTATACATACTCGGTTTCAAATATCCGGCTGTCAGAGAGGCGGTGGAGGCGGGGGCGTCTCAGCAATATTTTTACTAGGAAACCTGCCACCTTGAAATTTTGGGAATTGGTCACTTATGGGTAGAGAACGATAATGTAATACTCGGTTTCAAATATCCAGCCGTCAGAGAGGCGGTGGAGGCGGGGGCGTCCCAGCAATATTTTTAATAGGAATCCTGCCACCTTGAGATTTTAGGAAATTGGTCACTTATGGGTTAGAGAACGATAATGTAATACTCGGTTTCAAATATCCGCCGGCCGTCAGAGAGGCGGCCGGCGGGGGCAAGGTTTTAAAGCAATATTTTTACTAGGAATCCTGCCACCTTGAAATTTTGGAATTTCGTTACTTATGGGTAGAGAATGATAATGTAATACTCAGTTTCAAATATCCGGTCCGGCCGTCAGAGGGGCGGTGGAGGCGGGGGTGTTCCAGCAATATTTTTAATAGGAATTCTGCCACCTTGAAATTTTGGAATTCGTTACTTATGGGTAGATAATGATAATGTAATACTCGTTTCAAATATCCGGCCGTCAGAGAGGCGGTGGAGGCGGGGGTGTTCCAGCAATATTTTTAATAGGAATTCTGCCACCTTGAAATTATTATTACATTATCATTCTCTACCATAAGTAACTATTCCCAAAATTTCAAGGTGCAGGATTCCTAGTAAAAATATTGCTGGAACACCCTTGCCTCCACCGCCCCTCTGACGGCCGGATATTTAAAACCGAGTATTACATCATCATCTCTACCCATAATAACCAATTCCCAAAATTTCAAGGTGGCAGGATTCCTAGTAAAAATATTGCTGGAACACCCCCGCCTCCACCGCCCCTCTGACGGCCGGATATTTGAACCGAGTATAACATTATCATTCTCTACCCATAAGTAACTAATTCCCAAAATTTCAAGGTGGCAGGATTTCTAGTAAAAATATTGCTGAGGCGCCCCCGCCTCCACCGCCTCTCTGACGGCCGGATATTTGAAACTGAGTATTACATTATTGTTCTCTACCCATAAGTAACGAAATTCCAAAATTTCAAGGTGGCAGGATTCCTAGTAAAAATATTGCTGGAACACCCCCGCCTCCACCACCCCTCTGACGGCTGGATATTTGAAACCGAGTATCACATTATCATTCTCTACCCATAAGTAATCAATTCCCAAAATTTCAAGGTGGCAGGATTCCTAGTAAAAATATTGTGGAACACCCCCGCCTCCACCGCCCCTCTGACGACCGGATATTTGAAACTGAGTATTACATTATCATTCTCTACCCATAAGTAACGAATTCCAAAATTTCAAGGTGGCAGGATCCTAGTAAAAATATTGCTTTAACTAACCCTTTGCCCCCGCCGCCGCCTCTCTGACGGCCGGATATTTGAAACCGAGTATTACATTTTCATTCTCTACCCATAAGTAACCAATTCTCAAAATTTCAAGGTGGCAGGATTCCTGATAAAAATATTTTTGGAATACATTCGCCCCGCCGCCCCCAACGCCACCCACAACGCCTTCTCACGGCTGGAGAGCTGTTCCCAAGTTCCACAATTTCCTATATTATGCATAAAAATAATTATTTGAATCCTGGAGTTCACAGAAGGAAGAAACAGAATATTGCTGATATTTATTGCTAAAGGTACTCGGGTAGAATCGTTACCAAATAGTTATTTAATCAACTAGTTTATCAATGACACGTTGATAGTTCGAGACCATTAATCACTAGAATAATAAAAAAGTTCTTTACAAGATTTTTAGTAATCTGCGTTATGACTTGGGTGTAAATTCTCGATCGAAAAAAAATTATTTTCTATAAGAGAAGCATTTGGCATAATGTCTAATAGATTTGTAACATTACCCGTATTGCTTTTGAATACTTTGTGTTCGATCGTACATGACAATTGAACATTTAAATAGAGAAATAAAATGAGTCATTATTGATCAATTAAATTAACTGAGCTTCAATTTCGAGGTCGACGGAAAAAATCCATTTGTTACTGATCGCTAGGTGAGTCCAATTATTATTTATTTACCTACCATTCTTTATCCATTTTATTTAACGACAAGCACTGGCATTTAGATATCAGTGGATACTTTTGTCAAGTTTTTGTTTCGTTTTCATTCTGCAGTTTGATCAGTTTTCAAGAATATTCAGTCAATATAATACTATTAGAGACGAGAAACAACATATTTTGGTATTTCATAGTTCCATTTTCTCCTAGATGAAGTGTTTTCACTTTATTGTCTCAGTCAAGCACTAAGCTGATTAAATGAAAGTGATTAATGGTAATAGTCACATCAAAAACACTGCCAATGATGGAAAAATATTTCTATACTATATTTCACGAGAGTATGAAGTGAGTAAATCTTTAGCTCCTCCTTCTCCATAGAACATTCCTTCGTTGTCGTTCATATCCGTGCGTGATCGGACTAGTATAAGAGAGATAGATTACTACTCTGCCACGTTCACGATAGAGAGGTCGTAGCGATGGGAGGGGCTTAGATGTACCTTCACTTCATACTCTAGTGAAATAGACTATAAATGTTTTTTCGCTAGATAAATACATATAAGAAATCTTGACAAATTTCAAATGAAAATCAATTCGAGACAGCATTCATATTTCGGAAACTAATTCGGAATTCAACTAATCTTGAAAATTTTGGCGCTAACAAATTGAACAACTATTTTATTACACCCTTCAATTCCGTCAAAAAACCCTCAGACTATCAATATCAGTTTATCTACGTTTTTTAATCTTCTCTTTATTGTCAAAGTTATATCAACGCATAAAATGAAAGTGCTCATCACCCCATCGTGTATTCTGAGACTCCAAACTCCCACAGGACGTTCTCCCCAATTCATCACCGACATAAAACTCCAATTGGAGAAACCATTCGGGCTATCATCCAGCATCCTGCGGGACAAAAGTTGGACGTGAGTTCCTGAAATATAAAATGAACTGTTACGCAACCACCAATGGTCCAATCAAATTGTGCTTTTAGCAGGGAAGTTTTGGGTAGTGTTGATATTCTTCATTTTTCATGTTTTTTAGGGTGCCAAATCCCTATTTGAAATTTGCTAACGGAATTTCGTAACGTGTCATTGAAGAATATACAAAAAAAAAAGGAAAAGCCCTGAGTAGGAGCTTTTGAGCGCTCGTTCATTGGTGGGGCAATAAGATTAATACCTCAAATTTCTATATGGGACTTGAAACTGATACTAATATATAAAAACAAGATTCCAGCACAATCGGAATTATATTCCGAAAAAAAATATGTAAAAAATATAAATTAAAAAAAATTTATTTTATAGTTTTGATAATGTGATCCTCTTGAAAATTTTCATAAACATTCAGAATATCAGTTTGCATTCACAAAATAAATTTCACTCGAATCGGATATTCTGTTATGGGAATGTAAAAATTCTTTTCTTCAATATTCCAATTGAACTTTATATGGTTCTGTTGATACTATGGCAACAAAAATTTGCATAAAATTTCAGTATATGGGTTTTCATTCACGAACAAAGTTTCACTGGAATCGGATATCCTCTTATGGTAATAGTCGATATTCCAATTGAATTTTCTATGGTTCTGTTACCACTATAGCCACAAAATTTTGGATGTAAATTCGGTATATCGATCCCCATCCACAAAATAAATTTCACTCAAATCGGATATCTTTCAAGGGAAAAGTTTCTTCCTTTCAATATTCTAACTCAATGTTCTATGGTTCTGTTCACACTATGGCCATAAAACTTTGGATGAGGCTTATTATGAGCATCTTGCTCATAATAAGTCTCTAGGACAATCCCTTCGAAAGTTTTCGTGCTAACAGACGGAAGCGGACGGTCGGTCCCACGGACAGAATTGAGTTTGACCACGGCTTTTTCATCAGAGAGTCGAAACCTAGTTAGCGACCATTTTCGGTTCAAAATTCGAAAATAACAGAAATTTGGCAAAACGATATAGCCCTCGTTTAAGTAGAACGAGCGCCTTAATCAGACAAATCATATATGGTAATTCAAATTTTGTTCCTCAATATCTCAGACAAAACTAAACCAATCGAAATGAAATTTTGCAGCCACATGTAAGATGTTCATAATAAGCATCATGTGAAATTTTGCTGCCATAGTTTCAACAAAACCATGGAAAATTCACTTGAAATATTGAAAAGAAGAATCTTTATATTTCCATAACAAGATATTCGATTCTAATGTAATAAATTTATTTTATAAATGAAGATTGATATACTGAATGTTCATGCAAAATTTCAAGAGGATCGCATGATTTGAACCATTCAATTTTTCTCATTATTGATTTTCTACATAATTCAGTTTTTGAATAATTTACAGGATATAATTCCGATCGTGCTGAGTTTTTGCATCTATACACTCAGCATGAAACTCAAGTCCTATACAAAATTAGGTACTATAGCATTATTGCTCCACCAATGAACGAACGCTCAAAAGCACCTTCTCAGGACTCATAAATTTTTTAATATTTCCTTCAATAAACCGTCACGAACTTTTGATAGCAAACCTGAGATACCAAAAAACATAACTTTTAAAAAAGCAAAACTATTTCGAAACTTTCCGCCAGGGGTTCTTTTGAGCACAAAATGACTGGACAACAAACCGTTTCAGAAAGTTTCTACAACCTGATGGAGAATAAGGTGAACTTCCAGATAACCTCTTCTTGAATATTTGATGGTAGTTCTAATTTCAACGTGTTCTAAATGATTCACCTCGCCTGGAGTTCCCCTGCATGCAGAAGTGAAGACTGGTATAGATACAGGACGCTGAGCTTGGAGGGCCATCGATTTTCTGTCAAAATTAAGAAAAGAATGGAATCTAATTGGGTCTGATGAATATTCAGAATTTTTTATGAGATTAATTTCAGCTTACGCTACAATTAGGTTTAGTCTGTTGTAGTCTTGAAAGAGAAAAGATTTTAAATTAGCGATAGGGGGGTCGGATATAATTGAATATCCTTTCTTTTTGTTGTAACAGTTTTTAATCATTAACCTGAAAATTTTCGAATACAGATGGTCTAGACTTTGACCACGGATTTCACGACAAAAATATTGTCATAATATTGTCATATTAACATCCTGTATCTCGGACGGTTGAATTATAGACGTCGATGTGAATTGTGTTCAGCAAAATAGTTCAGAATTCGAAATCTGCTTCAATTCGTATTCGAACACGGCTGTTAAAGCGTATCTTTTTTACGTGATTCGTTTACAAAGGTAATCTTATTCTTATGCAGTGCGAATCGAAATTATGGAACAAATTAATTTTCTTAGAAGAAAAATATTGGACAACAAAATCCTGAAACAGATCAATTTTTGTTTAACTTTTTCCAAATTCCTATGCATTTTTGAAGGATTTTTGTTGCACCCTGTGCCGTCCCTATCAATAGTCTAATTTTTTTTGAAAGTGGCTCATGTGGTACTATTTTGGCAAGGTCTTCGTATCCTACTCACAGTACAGTAATAAAAAGTACAGAAACAAAAAAAATTTTTAAATAAGTTAGTTCAAAGAGGTTTTCAGTATGTACCGGGTGTCCTAAATTCGTTGTCTAGTGAGGGGATCTCAGAAACCCGATGAGCTATTTTTGAGAGAATTCATTTGGTAAAAACCGCAACCTTCTAAGTCAAACCGTTTTCGAGCTTATAAGAGAAAATTGAAAAATGGCGTCAAATGAAAAGTTTTCATAAATTCTTTATTACTGAAGTTATAAACATGACACTGAAACATTCTACATGCACTTTCTTCAGCAAAAATTCATTGAAGTTATCAATTTTTCTTTATTACATTTTGTTCAAGCTCATCCCCTCACTAGACAACATTTAAGACATCCGGTACACTTTGTCATGGCTCATTTAGTTTAACACGATTGGACCTGATAAAATTTGTCACCGACGTGTTATATTTGAAATTTCTGCGATTTGAAAACGAATTCTGGCGTTAAAAAAAACATGAAAAACTGCCAATAAAACTCACTGAACATAAGTAATATGCATCAAATATTGCTTTATTCACAATTAAAAAAAAATTGTTATTTCGGCGTAAGCTGTTGGAACAGATGCTAACAAAAGTTTTAACTATCAGTCTAATGGTTTGCATTCATATACCTCACTACTACTACTCTGCATATCGTCTTTCTAGGAACTGTAACCCAAGAAGAAGCCATTTTGACCAGTTTGTAAGCATCAATCAAACCAAACCCAAACCTTGTATTAAACCATAGCCCTACACCATTCTTTTGCCAGCCTGGGTTCCGTTGCAATGGAGACTTATTAGAGCTCCAAACTATAAGATGCTGGACATCTCTCCAAGTCAAATTGGCACTATAACATTCCCAGGATTGTAGAACTGGTGGAAAAGCTTATCAACTGGGAAGAATGATTGCATTCTTCACAGAAATATAAAGGGTGTTTGCTATATCGACGTGATCCTTCGAAGGAGATATACCAGTCGTCATTTGCAGCAAAACCCGTCTATTGAAGCATGCCTAAAAAAATCTATGAGTACGAAGATATTGTTATTTTTCAACTTTTTTGAGATTTGTTGCTTATGGGTCGATTACATCGAGATTTTTTCAGCTGCTACAGAGCGAATTTAGTAGCTGATTGTAAATCAAAGTGCAATCGTGTTCACAAGCCAACACTGCGACTAAAGTTGAAAGCTGTGCTACTTTACACGCTAAATCGCTGGCGTTTTGGTTTGTTGGCATGTTAAGAAGCCGTGTGTAATCCTAGTTGCTACTGAACAATCTGTGAGTTCTCATCTACTCGGTGGTTCCTGGTTTTTAAATTTGAAGAGTTATTTGACATTTATCTTAGATCCTTGATAACGATACAAACATAAACCTCATGTGGGTCGCCAGATTATTGGCTGCTCAGCGAGTAGACAGTTTTTGGTGTAATCATCACAATTTCACAAGCTAATTTACTCGCTTCTAAATTCGCTCAGCAGCAGCTTGTAAAGTATCTCGATGTAATAGACCCATTAGTCATCAGAAATAATCAATTTTGTGAAAACTATTTGACTCCAAATATTCAATTAATATTGTTTTCAGAGCTAAAAGGTTATGGTCATCATTTACTGCTGAAAAGTATTCACTGAAAATTCTAAAAACCCGAGATATATGGGGTCATGAATAACTGCACCTAATTTCATTCGGATATCCCATGACCCGCTTACGAATCACGAGTGAAGTATGGAATATCTGAATGAGTCAGAAAGTCTGTTACCTGTTCGGTTTTTTGTCATATTTTTGGTTGCATGAAGGAATCATTGACGTTATGGCTGTTCAAAAAACTAATGAAACAGGAAAGTCTTTCTCTGCATTTGTTCACCAAGTTAGCATAGATGTTCGGACCATGCAAATGCAGATGATATCTGGTGAATTGCCTTCGCAGGATCATGCCGCATCACCAAACACCCTATAGAATAATCTTAAAAGAATAATAGTATACCTACTTGACCTCCAAGGCCAATGCTATTATTCCTGCTGCCAAAGGTGCAGACGCAGATGTCCCTGTATGTTTCATTGTACAATTATTATACAGATCCGTTGTCACCTGAAAACTCATTATGATTTCACAGCAGGTTATAAAAGCTTTAGGTACAGGGTGGAACTTAAGTATAACGCGAAATATTTCATGTTCCTACCAATTTTACTGGTCAGTTTTCAAATAAAGCCGGTAAAAAATGAAGAAGAGGCACTCAATGAGGGCGCCTCAATAAAAAGAGCCAAACCCGAACAGTTCTCCTAATATAGCCGAATATACGAGTACATAAACGTTTTCTGATATTCGTATGGAGACACATCTCAATGTATTGGATGCTTAAAAAAATAAATCGCGATGAGGTGGCTCTTAAACCTCAAAAATTTTAATAGGAAACTAGAAAATACAGGAGTATGTTAGAATACTTTCACCAAACAAACCATTTAATCCTTCTTGCCCATACTCACTATCATTTGATCTCTTCTTGTGCCTGAAGAATAGGTAACAGCCAATGTCGAAGCACATGCTTCTCCATACCAAGGAAAAATTCCTCTTTCGTTCACACTACCAATTGAAATGGTATATATACTGTTAACGTAACCATCGCAATTACAATTGTCACTTCTTCCCCCTCCATTTCCTGATGCCCAAACAAAGATGCTGCCCTTACCTTGACGTCCCTGAAATCCAAACGGAATCCATTTATTCAAATTCATCTGAATTCGCGTATCAACGCTGAAAAAAATTTCAAAAATACCTATGTTTGAAAAATTGGTATACCATATAATCTAGAAATGAAAGTAGATCTTTTTGAGGTGAATACTGTCGTGGTTTGGTGTACCGTTAACCAAAATTCGAAACAATACTACAATTATTGCAGTCATAAAATTAAAAATCATTCTACAGTGCACACTGTCATCACACTGGGTGATTAGAAAAATCAAATATAGTTCAAAATAAACATCTATCGTCTTTCAACGAACAAATTTTTGCGACATCGTTGTTGTGTTGATTTTGACACAGACTTACTAGTTTAGTTCCTCGTTCCAAAGCTTCTTTAGCTAACTTTCCAGGACCATCAACAGTTCTTCCGTCATCGGTGGGTCCCCAAGAGACACTGTATATGTCTATGAGCCCCAAACCAAAGCTCAGTGCTATTCCTTCAAGTCTATCAGTGATCAAACCATCAAGAACCTTAATCCCTTCAAATTTAAGAAGTTACTAATTCAAGTCAAGGTTTCATGGCAACTGCCAAAGACGAATTTAATAAGAAGAAATGAGCAGAGGAAAATATTCGTCGATAAATCAACAAATATTGAACTCAGACTTCTGAGCTATTCATGCATGTCATCCAAAGAATATGCATGGAGGTTATGTCATCCAGAGAATCTGTAGACAGATGTTTCTGGCTTTTTTCGTCATCAGTGCAGCGAACTCTGAATAACCCAAGGAATTCTAGGATCAGGAAATGAGTTTTGGAAGTCAACTTATAAGAATTGAATCTTACTAGCGCCATCTCGAATAAATACTTGTGAATACCCACCTCCATAACACAGTGTTCTGTGTCGATAATGCAGATGCAGTTTCTCTGATAGACATGCATGAATAGCCGAATATTTTTCTCTGCTGAGTTGTTCTCATTCGTTTTTAATTCAGTTCATTCCTTAAAATGCAGAATACCTCCTATTCTGGAGTTGAAAGCTACTCCAACTCCACATTTTTCATTGTTTGCAATCATGGCTATTTCTCCAGCACACCTCGTACCATGACTGTTGGTTTTGGCAAAGTCGTAGCGTGGCATTGGATCATCGTCTTCTTCGTTACAATCGTAGCTGATTCTGGGATCCTGCAAAAATATTGTAATACAACTGCTTTTCCTAACTCGCACATGCTGAATAGCCCAGTCAAATTAGATGAAAAAGGGGGCCAACCTCGGAATGAAAGATAATAAGCTGAAAATTGGTATGAACCTTTGTTTCGTCATTCTAAATGTTGTCTCAAAAGTCACAAATGCTATCGTGCCGGCGTCTCAAGATATTGAAGGTCAAAGGTCATAAAAATCGGTTTTTTGCGAATATCTGCCTTCCTATTGCTTAAATGACATTGGCAGTTATTATGAAAGTTGTAGACTATAAAATTGTCTACAACTTTTGTTTGAATTTTTTTTTCATACGACCAACCGTATTTGGGGTAGAGCGCGAAGAGTGCGCAGCGTACAGTCATATATGACCTAATGCAGGGTCAAGCGTGAGTTACGGTTAGCAGTTCGTTGTATAAAGTCAACTGCTGCACTTTCAAAAGCATATGAAGTTTGTTTTGACAAAACAATGATTGTGCCAATCAGTCAAGAAAAATTTTTATCAAATCGGTCTAATAAAAAAAAATTTATCGACTTGCTTGTTGAAAAATTTGAAACTGGTAATATCACAACAAAACAAGCCAGAGATGATGCTGATGTTCTCATCATTGACACAGCTATTGCCTTAACAGAACATCAAAAGACTGCCGTCATCATAGGAGAAGATATTGATTTGCTCGTTATTTTAATTGGACGTACTAATCCCATCAACAGGAAATTTTCTTCAAAAAAGTTGGCAAAGGCAATGTCAAAACACAAATATACTCTTCTAAAAGTTTTAACCAATATCCTCGTACTGAAAAACACATTTTATTTTTACACGCATTTAGTGGCTGTGACACGACTTCTGCGCTATTTAAAAAAGGGAAAAAAAACTGTTACTAGAGCATTGGAGAAAATTCCCAATTTAGATGAACTGGTGGAAGTATTTCAACAAGAAAACTGCCCGGAACAAACATTATTTGAAAATGGAGTGCGCATCTTGTTGGCATTATATAATGCTCCAAAATCTGAGGATAACATTGACCATTTCCGCTACACGCAATTCATCCAATTAACGAAACTAAATAAACCTGTACAATTGTCAACACTTCCACCAACAAGTGCAGCAGCTCGTCAATCGTGTCTACTACCAGATTCAAACGTGGTTAGGGAAGGAAATAGAACCTCAAGAATGGGGCTGGATGCTCGAAAATGAAATCCTGGAGCCCATAAGAACGTTACTACCTCCAACACCAGCCGAACTACTAAACGTTATATTTTGCAATTGCAAAAATGGTTGTGGTTCCCGCTGTGGATGCAGAAAGTCAGGGCTACTATGTTCTTCAGCTTGTGGCCAGTGCAATGGACAAGCTTGCCTCAACGCTTCACTAAATCCAAGTATAATCCCGATGAAGAAAGCACATATGAGCCTGAAATTCTGGAAGGTTTGGAGATGAATATAAGTAACCGATGATGAGGATGATGACAATGAACTGAACTTTTTGGAGCGACAACAAGGAGAAGACGACGAAGAAGAAGAAGATAATTAGCTTTCTTTTACAATTTTATTATAATTAAAATCAATATGCCATATTAAATGATAAATAAAGATATGTGTGGAATATATTCCCTTACTTTTTAATATAAAATATAATTGAAATACAAATCCAGAATTAATAATATACTATAGCAAAATAATAATTATAATAATTAAGTATATATATAAATAATTTGATTACTTATTTTAATTAAATGTAAATAAATAACAAATAGAACATAAATAATGGGCATTGCTTAATAATTATAATTGTTAAGTGAATAATTGACTTTATACAACGAACTGCTAACCGTAACTCACGATTGACCCTGCATTAGGTCGTATATGACTGTATGTTGCGCACTCTTCGCGCTCTACCCCAAAAACGGTTGGTAGTATGAAAAAAAAGTTCAAACAAAAGTTGTAGACAATTTTATAGTCTACAACTTTCATAATAACTGCAAATCTCATTTAAGCAATAGGAAGGCAGATATTCGCAAAAAACCGATTTTTATGACCTTTGACCTTCAATATCTTAAGACGCCGGCACGATAGCATTTGTGACTTTTGAGACAACATTTAGAATGACAAAACAAAGGTTCATACCAATTTTCAGCTTATTATCTTTCATTCCGAGGTGAAATCCTTATTTGACTGGGCTAGAAAAGCTTCTGAAGGACTCAATCGAAGAATAGGGGAATCAGTATAATCATAATGTACCTAACTCATTTCGAAATATGCGTGTATACATATAGTGCGTGCCAAAAAAGTTACGTAACTCGTCAATAATTCTTGTACGAAGAATTATTAAGGAAAACCCTTCCATTTTTAATTTCAAAAGCATTATCCCATCCTTTTTGAGCGTTCGTTCTACTAAGAGTGCTGTATCGTTTTGCCCAAATGCCTATAATTTTCGAATTTCGAGCCGCAAATGGTCTCAAACGAAAGGGTTGGACTCCCTGATGACGAATTCGTGGTCAAAATCAATTCTGTCCGTGGGGCCGTCCGGCCGACCGACCGTAAGCACGATAACTTTCTAAGGGATTGTCCTAGAGAGTTGAGATTTTGAGGGTGAGTTCGGTTCCCAAATGCCGCGGTTAAGTTCGTTAACCAGCCAAATAGTACAGAGTGGCCATTCAAAATTTTTGTTCCTCGATATCTCCGATAAAACGGAACCAATCGAAATGAAATTTCGCACCCACATGCAAGATGCTCATAATAGACCTCATTCACAATTTTGTGGCCATAGTGTTAACAAAACTATTGATAATTCAATTGGAATATTGAAAAGAAGAATATTTATATTCCCATAACAAGATACCCGATTCGACTGAAATTTATTTTGTGAATGACGATGGATATACTGAAAGTTCATGCAAAATTCCAAAAGGATCAACAGAATCATTGAATAAATTTTTTTTCAATAATTGATTTTTTGCATATTTTATTTGTTGAATCATTTCAGAATATATTTCGATCGTGCTGAGATTTTGCATATACTTAGCATGAATCTCAAGTACTCTGACCGGCAAAATAATCGATCCACTCAAAAAATCGATAAAGTTTGTTAATTAATAAATATGTTATTTCATGTCCGATTCAAATGAATTTTTTTCTCATTTGTAGGTATGTTCGTCCTTCATCAATCATCCATTTTGAATTTTAAGAAGATTCGGCGTACATTAATTTATACAGGGTGAAACAAAATCTGTTTTTTCACCCTTACTTTAGGACCACTCTTGGTGTGTTGCAGTTGTTCCACCGTGTGATTTTTTTTTTGTTCATCATCAAGACACATCATCTCTTGACAATTTAATTTTTTATTCATAACAATAGCTCATTTTTTGTTAAAGATACTGGGTTTTCAGTAAAACATTAAATTTCGCTAAGGCTACAACAGTACTTTAACAAATTCAACCTTTAATCTGACCTAATGAAAACAAACTAAAAACAAATTCGAACACATAACGTGTTTTTCGCCCAGACGCAGATAACAGGTGTAATTCGTCTCGGCATGTCCTCATTAAGGTTTTGAATCAATTAGAGCATCACTGAGCTGCTTCAAATTTTCAGGAGTTGGTACGCGAGATCGAATTTTCCTCCCAAGAGCATCCAAATATGCCCAATTGTGTTCAAATCTGGTCTTAGAGCAGGCCAGTCAAATGCTTGAATATCAACTTCTGCTAAATACTCCCTGGCAATTCTAGCCACATGCGGTTGATGGGGTCGGGCATTATAATGCATTACTACAAAATCGTCTCCAATAAACAGTAGGTACATAGGTACCGAACAACATGTCGCGCTGAAACTTCTCTTGTTTTTTTGTTTCCACTCAGTTTTCAGTTTATTTTCATAACGTTCGGATTTAAGGTTAAATCTCTGAAAGTACTTTCATAGCCATATCGAAATTGTGGAGTTAAGTTGCTTTGAAACCCTGTATCTATAACAAAAATTGAGCTATTGTTATGAATGAAGAATTAAATTGTCAAGAGAAGATGGGTCTTGATGATGAAATAAGAAATCAACGGTGGAACAACTGGAATACACCAGGGGTGGTTCTAAAGTTGGTGTGAAAAAACAGATTTTGTTTCACCCTGTATAAAATGACGTACGCTGGGTTTTCTTGAAACTCAAAACTGGTGATTGATTAAGAATGACCAAAACTACAATTGAAAAAAAAATTCAATTGAATCGGACTTGAAATAAATTATTTGTGAATTAACAAACTTCATCGATTTTTGAGTAGATCGATCATTATGCCGGTGAGTGTACTATACAAAATTTTGAGGTAATAGCATTATTGCCGCACCAATGAATCAGCGCTAAAAAGCACTTACTCAGGGCTTTTCTCAAACTGTTTATGTTAAGTACTCACGTAGTTAGCCCTCAAATCCTCATGGGTGTGCTCCAAACCATCATCGATCACTGTGATTCTAACGTTTCTTCCTGTTATACCCGCTTTGTAGATCTCAAGAACATTCAGATCTAACTCTGGTACCTCTTGCAGTGAGCGAGTATTTTTCTAGGGAATGTTTTTCTGTCGTAATTATACTTTAACGAATGGTAACATTTACTTACCAAATACCATTCGTGGTTCCACAATTCATCGTTGAAAAATCTTTTATCTTCCAAGGTTCTTTGAAATTCAATATCTTCATCATGACCCATTTCCTCGTCATATATACGCTTTACCCTTTGATGAGGTATATCAGAGACATCTATGAAGTCACGCTTTTGTCTGTGTTTAAGATGCTGTTCTTCGGCCCACACAACCTAATTTAGAATTATTCATCAGGCCGTTTGTAAAACGAAAAACAAATAAAAATAAATCTACACTGAGACATTCGAAAGTGGTTTGAAATAATTGGTTCAGAAAACAACTTTGCGCGCTTGAAAATGAATAGTCAACACTTACATAGGTATCATCAGCGACGTTCGACTTTGAGTTTCTTTTTCTTAAATTAGAATTCGTTGAATTGGAGATGAGACGATGAATATTTTCGAATCCTTTCACCTGAAAATAATCAAATTATTATATTGGCCACATATGGGTATTAAAAATTTTGAAAAACTTCATATTAAGAATGACAAATTTTCCAATAAAATGATTGAAAACGAGTACTTGAAGAGGTCAGTTATTTTTACTTGTCATTATTTTGGAGGAATTAACTTCATAATTCTCAGTATACTGAATTCATACTAATGTTATTAACAATCAAACAATAACAAAGTTGAAACACTATATGCAGAAAAGTAATTATAGTAGAACAACTCCAAACTACAACAACACCTTCACCCAAAACCTCACGAACCTGAACTAATCTCTGAACTCTGCGTCTACATCAATTGAACTTCAACTTCTGATAGTAAAAGAATTTTCTTCAAAAACTGTCCAATTGAAATTATTTTTACATAACCGAAAATGTTATTTTTATTAATAAAAGCTATAGTGCACTTTAAGTTTATTTCCTTTAAATTTTTTTTTGTTACTGAGTTTATAGATTTAATCTCAACTCTTCTGTATTTTTTACTAATAATATTAATAAGTGCATGGATACTTTCAGTAGGCGTATTCGCTTCCTAATTTTACTGTAACACTATGGTTATTATTACCGAACTATAGTTGAATGTTGATATTTTGGTATAACCTTCAAACTTTCAAAGAATATCTTTTGACTATTGGAGGAGACCCCAATTTTGTCGAAGAGACATTTTTTATAGTCATTGACATACTTGAATAGTAATTGACACCCAGTATAATAGTCATTGACATAATTCATCTCACTCTTGCATCAATTTTGAGTATGATATTATCCTACTTTTTCTCACTCATATATCTCTATTATATGGGCTAATAAAATATATAGAGAATAAGAAGGTTTATACGGTTTTATTTCAAATAAACAACGAAGTAACAGAAATTGTTAGTGATTCTTACATATATACCAATGTTATAAACTATTGGTGCTATCTAGGGTTTTTCATCTGAATGTTTTATTTATATTTGGTTAGAGCTCAATTCTCTCAAGTTATAATTCTAAAAAGGCAATCTTTAGATGTTTGGGACGAGATCTTGAAGTAGTGTCAATAAATAAACCTACATATATATATATATATAGTTTAGCGACTGCAAATATGTTCTGTTTCATATTCATTAAAAAATTCCTACTGTTCGGAAGGTTTCAAGCTTCAAGGAATATTTAATCGAAGTAAATAAACCCTTAAATGATTTATATATTAAAGTTAAACCCGTGTCAGTTGCAGGAACGTCCATTAAAATTTAAAGGTCCATTAAACTTTTAATCCTCCATTATTACAAGGAACTAATGGAGGATTAAGGGTTTAATGGACCTTTAAATTTTAATGGACGTTCCTGCAACTGAGCGTAGTCAATCACTATTCGATGTAATATTATTGACACAGTTATTGACATATGGTTTAACCTTAATTTATAAATCATTGAAGGGTTTACTTAAATCGATTAAATATTTTTTGGAACCTTCCAAACAGAGGAAAACTTCTAGCGAATATGCAACAAAACAAATTTAAAAATACGCGCAATTATGTACCGGGTTTTTCACTATAATTTGACCCCCCCTTTAACTTTGTTACTGAAGGAGATAAAAAAAATTTTTCGTATGAAAGTTTCACGAAATCAACTGAGGTTTTTTGATATGAGTCCAGAAACTGAAATATGTACAAGGTGACCAACATATTGATGGCAACTTCATTTTTTCAAATGGAACACCCTGTATATTTTTCCATATTTGGTTAGCTCTTTTTCCCTTGATTTCGAATATGTAACATATGCTGGTCTATCTTTCTTATTCAGAGCACCACAGAGTTTCAAATTTCAATAAAACCATCTGGCATAGCGTTCTGGAAGTTCGTGAATATTTAAGTGGCCAATTTGATCTTTGGATTGGTAATGGCGCACCCATTTTATGGCCACCAAATAGTTCCGATTTAACACCGTTGGATACGTTTTTATAGCCGTTCCTGAAGGAAAAAATTATACTTCAGCAATAATGACAATCAATGAAATCGGAGAATAATATTAATGATATAAAATCAACCAATATTAAACCCATAATTCGGAACTAATCCCGTCAACGCACAAAAAATAATGATAATATTGTAACGATTAGAAACAAATTTTGAAGCTTTAATTCTGACTTGAATCAGAAGCATAATAATGCTATCAAAAATAGTCTAAACAACTTGAGACAACGATATGAACTATGTATAGAATGGAGGTGGTCATTTTGACCAATTTCTTTAGTTGATGTTATTCTTACCATACTACCAAAGTTTATCATTTTCATTGGTTAAGTAATTGTTCAGTTTTCATTCTAAAATAATACTTTTAAGTAGATTGTTTGGATATAAAGAATTTCGTAGGTATTTCACATATTTTTTTTATTCGGTGTAATCATTTCAAAACTTTGAAACTCTGAAAATTGAAGAAACACATCCACATACGCATTTATATTCGAGATCAGAAGGAAACAGCCTATCTAAAAAAGGAAGAATATACAGGTAAGGGACTAAGGACTAAGGGTGTCCCATTTGAAAAAAATATAGTTGCATTCAATGTTGTTCACTCTGTATATCTTCCCATTGACGTTATTATAACTCCAAAAATGAGCATTTTCAGTAAACGCACTCTGCCACTTGTAAAATGATTACAGATCTTGGCAGGTGGTTCTTAAAATTTGAAACTCTGTGGTTCTCAGAATAAAAGAGATAGACCACATATGTTACATATTCGAAATCAGGGAAAAAAGAGGTAGCCAAACATGGAAAAATATACAGGGTGTTCCATTTGAAAAAATGAAGTTGCCATCAATATGTTGGCCACCCTGTATATATTTCAGTTTCTGGACTCATATCAAAAAACCTCAGTTGATTTCGTGAAATTTTTATACGAAACATTTTTTTGTATCTCCTTTAGTAACAAAGTTGAAGGGGGGGTCAAATTATAGTGAAAAACCCGGTACAGTTGCTATGCTAAAGTAAACTCGCGCCAAATATCTATGCTATATGATTGCCTTTTCAGAATGATAACTTCAGAAAATTGAACTATACCCAAATATAAATGAAACATTCAGAAATATTTGGAGACAGATGAAAAAACCCCAGATAGCGCCAATAGTTTAAGAAATCGGTATATGCAATTTATTAATGGATAATTTATGATAAGAGTCCATGCAATTGCACGATACCGCTTTGTAGATATAGACAAGTTTTTGGTCAATTGAATTTTCCTCAAATCTCGAAATGCTCAAATGGGGTGAAAGGTTCAGTTGTTGACACCCTGACATTGATTATGTATATGTGCACAGTGTCAATCAATGTCAGGGTGTCAACAACTGAACCTTTCACCCCATTTGAGCATTTCGAGATTTGGAGAAAATTGAATTGACCAAAAACCTGTCTTTAAACGTGCGATTGCATGGACTCTTATCATAAATTATTATGCATTAATAATTGTAAATTTTGTATGCTACATCGAAAAATATGATAACCGCAGAAACTAACAAATTAAATAATACACTATTTTATTGAATAATCTTTATACTGAAAAAGAGTGCAACTCAATAACTTATCAATTCTTATACCTATTAATTATATGCAGGATGCAGGAAGTCTGATCGTTTTGATACCATTCATCGTAAATTCGTCAAATTTGGTATATTAGTGAAAATATCCAGAAATTGAAAATTTCTGTTTTGGAAGTTGAGATGAACATATCTTGATAAAACCAATTGTCATCATTTTGGAGGAGCAAACTTCTCAGTCTACGGAATTTATACTGATATAATATAATGTTGTTAACAATTAAAGGTGAAACCCCATATACAGAGAAGTAATTATAGTTGAACAACTCCAAATTACAACAACACCTATACCCAAAACTTCACGAACATAAATTACTCTCCGAACTCTGCTTCTACATCAATTGAACTGCAACTTCTTGTTTCCCCATCCCGCATATTATGGTTTTGATACACCGGCCCCCTATCCGGGCAGGTGCTGGCCATACGATACTCGCGTCTAACGTTCTCCCTCGCGTAATTAAAACAGCTCCGTCTCTCTCTAACACGCTGCTGTCGAGTCGCTCCATCTCGCTCTTCTAATCAACTTTTCGGGCACGTGCCGTACCGATTTCAATTGTTTACGTGGGGGGTTCCCCACGCTCCTGGATCTATTTTTAGGGGTTGTTCTCGTGCCCGGCGCTTCTACAACCTTCTGATTCCTGTTTTCCTGGTATATCGCGTCGATTTTCGCGCGATCGAGGCTGGAAAAAGAGCGGATGAAGAGGCGCTTTTCGTCGACGTCGCGGAATCGCGAGGGTGGGGATCGACGCCGTGACGTCACGGCGCGGTGTCGGTTTGCATTAGGCGACGGCGGGTGTTAGTTGAATTAGATGGGAGATCGACGGTGATTTGCTTGTGGTGATTGATTAGATTGCGGTTTGATTGGTTGGGCATTAAATGTTGAATGCAAGCAGCGAATTGGATTTTAGTTCATGATTTTTGCATTTGAACTTAAGTCAGCAAATCTGTAATTGAGCGCTCGTTCTACTTGAACGAGCGCTATATCGTTTTGCCCAAATGTCTGTTATTTTCGAATTTTGAGTCGAAAATGGTTTCAAACGGTAGGGTTCGATACTCTGATGATGAATCCGTGGTCAAATTCCATTCTGTCCGTGAGGCCGTCTGCGAGTAAGCATGATAACTTTCGAAGGGGATTGTCCTAGAGACTTGAAATTTTTAGGGTGATTTTGGTGCCCAAATGCTACGGTTGAGTTCGTTAACCAGCCAAATCGTACAGGGTGTTCAATAAAAAATGGCCATTCAAAATTTTTGTCCTTTAATATCTGAGACGAAAAGTAACAGATCGAAATGAAATTTTGCGCCACATGGAAGATGCTCATAATGAGCTTCATGCAGAATTAAGTGGCCATAGTGTCAACAGAAGCATCGAAAATTCAATTGGAATATTTAAAAGAAGAATATTTCTATGTTTCCATGACAACGTATCTCATTTATGCTGTGAAGGAAAATTTATATACAGAGTGAATGTTCATGCAGAATTTCCAAATGATAGCATCATCAGAACTTAAGGCCGAAAATTTTCGGTAGTACAGTATTTTTGCGTTTTAGCATTCGTCATTCGGTGGGACATAAAAAAAGAAAGGTCTTCACTATCCAATATTCGAGGGGGGGGGTCCGGACCCCCCTATATAGAATTTCAAGAATACTCTTATTATTTTTTGAGCCTCTACCTATTATATCATTCAACATTACTGAAATAGATCCTAACTTCTGATAACATAAAAAAAACTGAATAGGTATTTCATTTTACTCTACTGAATAAATCCTAACTTCTCATAACACCAGCTAATGTTCAACATTCGAATATAGTTGTAGATATATAAAGTTTTATATACATATTTTGTTTTTTGTGATTTTCTGTTGTTTCCAAAATGTACCACCGGTGGTACACTACGTCTCTGATAAAGAAATATTAGTCACAGCCGTCGTGTACCACGGGTGGTACATTTTGGAAAGAACAGAAAATCACAACAAAACTCAAAAAATGAATACAAAACTTAATTTTTTATACTTACAACTATATTCACATGCTAAACGGTAATAATAGTATATTATGTAACGAGCGTAAAATGATAGCTATTATTCGCGGTTGAAGTTTAGGCCACGAGCCGTATAGGCGAATGGCCCAAATCATCGAGTGAGTAAGAGCCATTATACTCGAGTAGTATACTATACTTTATCCACGACTACTGAATATATTTCTTGACGATTTTAACATTTGGCCACCGCGACAAGACCCTTCTATGACAAGCGTGGAAGAGGTCAAGTTGACACATAAGAAATTTTTGGAGAACTGGTCATTGTATATTTTGTAATAAAAAAAGCTTTGGTAGATTTGGCCCTCGATTGACAAGGTATGCCCATATTTGTTAGTTGGAGTAGGTACCTCAGAATACTGAAGAAATACCAATTAAAAGAATATTATATCAAAGCTGAATCAATGAAGCATCTGACAGCGGCGAATTAGGGTCGTATTCATAGTTCGCACTTGAGGGTGAGTGACAGTTGCTGTCACCTTTAAAGCTAGTATTCACAAGGGCGATAAAAACTCACACTCACCCTCAAGGGACTAAGGGAGAACTATGAATACGGACCTTATTTTCTCATTATTGTTATTAATGGCCTAATGGGTATTATTAAGGCCGAGCACAGAGACGTACAATGGACGGATTTTACAATAGTCGTGGATAAAATATATTACGGCTGTGCGGTAACACTCCCGAAATTAGCTACGTCGCGAACGTGTTAATTTTTTTGATTCAAGCATCGATCGGTGTGTTTTGAGTATTCTGGGAGATAATTTCAAGATTCAAATTTGAACCCATCAATTATTTTTGATTTGATGGAGCTGCCCTTCAATGGGCTCCCAAGTTAATCAAAATGGATTGTATATTTACGAAAATTAATTTTTAGGTATTTTATATTTTATACTTATTATTATTACTTACCCTACGCACTTAGTGAAAATTGTTGTTTTTCAATATCTTCCATGTGATAACAACAATACAAAAAAACGAAATTATGTAATTAAATTACACTTTATGTAAAAAATATTCAAATAGTAGTACTATAATTCCTCCTGGAAATTTAAAATTCTTGAATTTCGTTCATTGATTCACCATACCCGAGGAAAAGGGATATTTTGAAAGCTTTGATACCAAGATATTCCAGACAAATTATTTTTAGGACACTATTGGTCTCTGGAATCTAATTCATTTTCCTGCATATTTTACGTTAAAGTGGTTCAATTAATCATATATTTGGCATTTAAATATGCAATTATAGTAAAAAAACTCAGCAACGTTTTGATAGATACAGATAATTTGGAATTAAAATCCTTTTAATAGGGGGACAGTCGGTATTGGGAGCTCAGGTGATACTCAGGTAACAGTGTGATGATTCCAAACCTAAAATGGAACAAAAACTCTCGAAATAACTATACAAACTTCTTCTCAATCCATTAATAATCAAAAGCCATAAAGAATTCATTCAAGTTTACATTATATTTTTCCTGAAAACCATTTCAGTAACTAATAAAAATTGAATGGATCCTTCATTTCGAAATATGTTCGGTATTGATGAAAAAAAAAATCAAACTCATTGTGAATTTCTCAAAGGAGCAATTTGACATAGCTATGATGAAATGTCCAGCATGTAAACACTTACAGGACCAATGTATCTGAAACCATTCCTTACAGCAACTACCTTCGCAATTTTTTCACCCCCAATCACCTTTACAACAACCTCCACACCGCCATAACCTTGGACACACATGAAAAACAGCCATAACACAATACAAATGACCCGCATTGTCAAATACCAAAAGAGAACAATGCCACAATTGTTGATTCCTACACTTTTAAACGAAAACGAATGCTCCAATTTCGTGGGACATCTAAAACAAATCGAACACTTCGATTTTTGTACGACAACAAATAACAGAAGTTTGCTTATTTCAGCTGAAATGCCCTCGGGGCAACAGACAAAAACAATGGAGTGGAAGTGAAATGGATCTGCTGGATCAGTATGTTTGGAAGGATTTGATTTGATTATCCTGGATTGAATAAATTACCTCCTATTGGCCAGATGAAGGAAATGAGGACTTCTAGGATGTGTTGGAGAGAGGATATTAGGTAGATGTTTTTTGCAAGACAGATGAGAGTACGTCACATGACGTCAAAATTTATGAGAATGAGAGAAAGATAGAAATACGAAGATATTAAGGAAGCTGAGGCTATAATTATTAAAACTCGGGTCGTTATTATTGCTAGGTTAGCCTTCCATAAAGTAGCTATACCCAGCTAGGCTAGGATCGGCTAAATCGTCTATACAGTTGAAGATATATACAAATATCATGAATTGATAAACATGATCGATAAACATATACATAGATCAGATTACGTGTTATCTCAATATCAGTTCTATCTAACTGAGACATGTTTTTAAGATGGCGCAAGGTTATACAGACCTGACTCCCTGGCTGTATTACGTATGAAAATAATTAGTAGGAGAGCTGGCACGAATTTTAGGGTAGGTATTTGAGGCAAGCTGAAAACTTGTCAGATACCTCTCCTATTATATCCCAACTCGGGATTGCAGACCTGGCTGGTGAGTAGCGGGGCTAAATCAACCCCTACATTTTTAAAAATATTTATTTTTTTTCAGATAGAAAGCCCTACCGAAATGATCTGTCTTTTTGGGAATCTTATTTTTAAGTTATAAATAACACTCCATCAAAATTTCAAGCTGTCTCAAAAACATTTTTTATAATTTTTTGCAAAATATTTTTGCACGCGTCTGGCAATGTTAAAACCCCGATTAAATTATCTGGCTTATTTTTTTTCAGTATTTATAAAGCATTACACTGCAACATATATAAATTGCGTATTGCCTCAAATATATTTTTGGGAAAAAAAATAAATATTTTCAAAAATGTAGGGGTTGATTTAGCCCCGCTACTCACCAGCCAGGTACGCAATCCCGAGTTGGGATATAATAGGAGAGATATCTGACAAGTTTTCAGCTTGCCTCAAATACCTACCCTAAAATTCGTGCCAGCTCTCGGACTAAATGTTCAGGCTGTTCGTTCCTATACTTTTAAACGAAAACGAATGCTCCAGTTTCGAGGGATTTATAGAACAAATCGAACACTTCAATTTTTGTACGACAACAAATAACAGAAGTTTGCTTATTTCAGCTGAAATGCCTTGGGGCAACAGACAAAAACAATGGAGTGAAAGTGAAATGGATCTGCAGGATCAGTATGTTTGACCGGATTTTATTAGATTATCCTGGATTGAATAAATTACCTCCTATTGGCCAGATGAAGGAAATGAGAACTTCTAGGATGTGTTGGAGAGAGGATATTAGGTATAGTCCTTTCACGAAAGGTTGAGCGCATAGTAGGCATTCTTTATTATCTGAAGTTGGCAGTATTTCCTGTCATAACGTAAAATAAAGTTAACGTTGCCGAATGTACCCGGCCTCGTCCGACGAGCTTTCGAGTTTAGAATAGATCAGAGAACTCTGCGATTTATGCGACTTGTTTTTCGTGACATTGACAACATTGCGTATCAATCTGACATAAATGAAAAAACATAACCTAAAATTTTATATACACCTTGAATATCCAATTTTTTTTTTGTCATGGCAACTCGAACGGCTCAACCTTTCGTGAACGAGTAAGTAATAGATTTTTTTGCAAGACTGTAATACCTGGGAATATAAATATTATCCGCAGTATTGAGAAAAGAGAATTTCGAAACATTTAAGCTTAAAAGCCAGATGGCCCCATACATAGAACCTATTTCGTGTAACTTGATCCTGGGGTAAACAAATGGGTTCGTTATTGTGCGACCCGTCGAACTGTTTACAGTACGAACACTTAGTCGATCTATTTTATGTTCTGTGGTCGATACTTTGGTTTCAGCATATTTTGAAGGACCGATAATTAATAGGGTGATAATGTGCAGTTTTTTCGTGTTAAGTGGCCATGGGAACGCTTGGTTCCCAAGGAAGAAAATAGTTGATGTGGCGTTTTTCTATTGGGTAGGTCAAAGTCCAAAATGTCGAGAAAGGGGAAATTTTCGAAGAAGGGGGACGCTACAGAGCTTAGAAGGTTTTTGAAAAAGGTTTTAAGAGTCAGTTATCGTTTAGCGGTACTCGGTTAAGGTTCCTCAGGGAGGAAGTCTTCGGTCAAGAGTTACGGTTAGGGGGCTCGTTGGAGGAGTCAGTTTTAGGTCAGTCAGTGACGGTTAGGAGGCTCATTGGAAGAGTCTCAGGGAGTTGTGGTCAGAGTTTGGGGTTTAGAGTCACGTCGGAAAAATCGGTGGTACTTGGGCGTTCGAGGAAAACGTCGAGCGGAGGCTTAGTTAAATTCGCGAATTGTGGTGTTCGGGAGTGTAAAAGCAGAGCATACGTTTGTGTTTGTTCCCAGGTCAATAAAAAATAGGACGGGAAAAGGTAGGACTGTCCCATATTGAACACTAGGTGTATTCCCAGGTAGAACGGCGAGTCTCCCATTTGTTAGCTTTAGTTCTTTTCCAAGATTCATAACTGATAACAGTTTATTTTTCTTTTGGTGATTGTTCAGAACAGAGTCTTCTTCAATAGATTAGTTGTATATATTTATATGGGTGTTTTTTTTTATGTTTCCTAACTCCTCAGAAAAAGTTAACAGTAAGACTCCCTCTTCGTGCAGGGAGCACGGATCAACGTTTTCTTTCTGGCCTTAGGGTAGAAAAGAGAATTCCAATTATTTCAATTAGAAAAGTACATAGGTCGACTTGTACATCTGGTGACAGCGGTGGGATGTTACTTTTCTGAGGAGAAGGAATAGGAGAACGGAATTGACGTTAAATTCGGTAATTTTGGTTTTTTTTGAGCTAGTTTATTGAGCGAGATGCGGAAGTTTGAATTATAGGATAGTTTATTCGGAAATATGTACTTCAAAAATCTTTTTTTTGTTAGAAAATTCGTTGAGATAACCTCGAGGAATACACCTATTAATATAATAATTTTTTTTTTCAGCTTGATTTGTTTATTGATTTTGGTTTTGTGCGATTAATGATTGTTTTTAATATGTTGGAGGGCGGCGTCTTTTGAAATTAATATTCAAATTTCACTAAATTAAATTCGGTTTTCTTGGAAAATTTTTTTAAACATTCGCGTTTGAGATCAGTCAGGTTGTGTAAGTTAATTGAGTCCATATTTTTTTTGGAGAAAAAATTTCTAAAATTCATATCACAATTTTTTTTTCTTTTCCCTTGTTTTGTCAAAATGTTGCACACCCTGACCCAAATTCCTCAAATATCATGAGAGGCGTTGGAATGTATTCACTAGGTATGATAGCGACTACCTTAGATAATTTTTCTGGCAAGGAAGCGGCCAGATATTTTGATAAATTAGAATTGAGGTCTAAATTAGATAGTTGGACGGAAGAGGAAACTCTGAAACTTTTTAAGTTCAAACTCATAGGGGAAGCGTACACCTTTTTTAAATCCGACCCTGTGTTGGATACACTGAATTATCAAGATTTAAAAACTCGATTACTACAGAAATTCACACCATTTCGATTACCTGGGGAAAATCAATGGAACTTGAGCAGGTGTTACCAAAAACACGACGAGGATGTTTCCTCATTTTGCACACGGCTCAGAATAATAGGGGCAAACTTATTGCGAGAAGATTTGGAGGGAGCCGCTGCAGGGGAGGAGGCTGGGATAAAAAAGAAAAATAAGGATCTAGTGTTAAATCAATTTAAAATGGGTTTGAGGAAAGATTTGATGAAGGAAACGGGGGTTATGTTATTGCGAGAGGAGGATTTGGACTTAGAGAAAGCAGAGGAGTTGGTGAAACTTCAGGAGACAACTTTCATGATGTTACAAGGCCGTACTTCAAACATTAGAATATCGTCGGTTGAGAACGGGGAAGATGATTTTGGGGAAATTAACCATAAAAGGGTAAGCTGGAAGAGTCCAAGCAATAACAGGGGAAATGGATGTTACTCTTGCGGCAAACCAGGACATTTCGCGAGGGAATGTCGAGGAAAGCCTAGAAGAGGAGGGCAAAGCGAATGTTATTTCTGTCACGAAACAGGGCATTTTCTTAGAGAATGTCCCAGGAGGACCGGTAGAGGAGGTGAGAGTCCAGAGAACTCGGGTTACAGGAATTGGAGGACACAGACAAGAGAGAAGAGAAGAGAATTTAGGGGAGAAGAAAGGCAGAATTTAAACGGAAACGGCCAAAGTCCCACCGCCAGGACGGAAGCCAGGGATATGTAAGGCGGAATGATGAAAGGGGGATGTCAAGGGGACATTTATATGGGGGGAGAAGAAAAAGACAAAAACAAATTATGGTTATTCCCGAAATAAATTTGGTTAAGACAATGGATGTACCTCACCTAATTAAATTAAATGTGAATGGAAATTCAATACTTTGTTTGGTGGATACCGGAGCAGCAGTCACTCTTGTGAAGAAATGGCTGGTTTCAAAAAATCAGATTAGGCAGGATGGAATAGACAGGTATCGGTTAACTAGTGTAACGGGTCACAGTCTGCGAACGTGGGGCACTGCGAATATTTACGTAGGACCGGAAGGGGATACCTTGAGTACGACTTGGACTGCTGTCGTTTGCGACAATAATGCCTTAGGAGAATTTGAAATGATTTTGGGTAGGGATTTTCTTCACGCAAACGAGGCAACAATAAATTATGGGGAACAACTGTCCATCTCAATGTGGGGTAGAACGTTCAAACTTTTATGTAAGGGCGAAAACTATCATCATGAGGAGAAAAATATTATGGCATCGAATAGGTACCACCATTCAACGGAAAATTGTTGGAAAAACCCACAATCAAATAATCCGAATTATGTAAGTGAGGAAAAGCATGAAGAAAGGAAAATTGTTGAGAAGCTGAAAGAAAGGGACGCTAGCACACAAGTAGAATACAGGGATTTAAGTGAATATAATTTGAGGGAAATTTCGGAAAATAAAGGGGACAAAATAATGGTCGCTTCGGTGGATACTTGTACTCAAACGGAGGAAACACCAGTGAATATAGGGAATAACATAAGGAATATTATTTCTGGCGAAATACCAACGGAAACTCGTATGATGAAGACTAAACCACAGAAAAGATCGGAGGAAAATGGGAATTTAGGGTATAATATACAAAAAGTTGAGGAGACTAGAATAGAACAGGAATTAGAAATTGGGGAAATTGATCAGGAAAATGAATTGAAATGGGAAACTGACATTATTTTGGAAGCTGGAGTTTCGATTCCAGCGCGTACAGAGGCTTTGATTCGAGGAAAGTTGAAAGAAAACATTCAGGGAAATTTCATGATTTGTGAAACGAAGGCATTAGGGAACGGACAGATTCATGTTGCAAATTGTCTATTGAAAAATTCAGAAAGGGTTTGGATTAGGGTGGTAAACATATCTTCGAACGAGGTCAGACTCATTAAACGACAACCCCTGGCTAAGGCAGTGTCATGTGATGTTATGGGAAAAACTGAACAAGGATCGGAAAATTTAATTGGGGGAATTAATCTGGAAAACGATGATTGGAGTAAAAGTGGATTCTATTTTGGACATTTGGATGAGGATACGCAAGCGAAATTAAAACAATTGATACAGGAATATCAAGATTTGTTCTTGAACGAAAATGATAGGTTGACCAGCACTACCAAGGTAAAACATAGCATAACGTTGGAGCCCGGATCTCAACCCCTTTGTAAAGCACCTTATAGAATTCCATATCATCAACGCGAAGTATTGCAAAAAGAAATCGATAGGTTGTTAGAAGCTGGAGTCATAAGACCTTCGTTTAGTCCGTGGTCCGCCCCTGTAGTTTTAGTTACGAAAAAATCACCAACTGGAGAAGAAAAATAAGGATGTGCATCGATTACAGAGGTTTAAATGGAGTCACAAAAACTGAATATTATCCACTTCCAAATATTTCAGACTTAATTCAGGGATACGAGACCGGAAATGAGGCATTGTTTTCTGTTATTGATGTAGCAGAGGCATATCATCAGATTGACATGGAGGAAAAGGATATTCCCTTGACAGGTTTCAGTACATTTCAGGGACATTACGAGTACGTGAAAATGCCATTTGGGTTGAAAAATGCTCCGTCCACGTTTCAACGATTTATGAATATTACCTTAGCGGGACTGGGAGATCTATGTATGGTATACCTAGATGATATCATCATATTTAATTCAACCGGAAAAGAAGACCATATAGGAAAATTGAGAAAAGTTTTTGAACGACTCAGGGAAGCGAATATCAAATTGAAACCGACAAAATGTAAACTTTTACTGAAAGAAGTGAAATATTTAGGCCACATGATTACTCAACAAGGAGTATTTCCGGATCCAGAAAAAATTGAATCTATTCACAATTTCCCCCTTCCGAAAAACATCAAGGGAGTGAGATCATTCCTAGGTTTAGTTAATTGGTATAGGAGATTTATACCTAATGCTGCCGAATTAACTGCGCCACTGACTAATTTAACCAAAAAGGATGTTAAGTTTGAAATTACACCGGAAGTTTTGGAATCTATAAGTAAATTGAAGGATGTGTTGACTTCTGATAAAGTTTTAATATTCCCTGACTTCAGCCAACCATTTATAATAGCTACGGACGCCTCTGGGTTAGGAACGGGAGCGGTACTTAGTCAAATAAGGAATGGGCATGAACGGCCGATAGCGTACGCGAGTAGGAATTTCAAAAAAGCTGAGTTGAACTATTCAACAACGGAAAAGGAACTTCTGGGGGTTATTTTTGGTATTCAGACTTTCAGATGTTACCTGTATGGAAAAAATTCACAGTTATCACCGACCATCGACCACTGAAGTGGTTACTTACAATCAAGGACCCAGGATCTAGGTTGGCCAGGTGGGCAATGACCTTGGCTGAATACGACTTTACGATCATTCACAGGAAAGGTCGACTTCATGGAAATGCTGACGCTCTGAGTCGGATGTTTAATAAGGATGAGCACTTTATTGACATGGAGTACGAGGAATTCGAGGAATACCGGACGGGTCACCGAGTACCGGATATGGAAAATTTGACGGAAAAAGAGGGAAATATTTTTTCGGCTCCAGAACACTGGGCTTTGGCTCACTGCGTATCGAAGGATCTTGCAATGGGAGCGGGAATAGCATTGCAATTCAAGAAAATTTTTGGCTCAGTAGAAAAATTACGTCAACAGGACAAAAACGTCGGGGAAACGGCTGAATTAAATTTACCGGAAAGGAATGTGTATTATTTAGTGACAAAACCGAATTATTTCGATAAACCTTCATATCGGGGCATGTGGAACGCTCTTCGTGATTTAAGAAGATGCTGTGAGAAAAATAAGGACCGCTATTTAGCAATACCTAGGATGGGATGTGGATTGGATAAACTTGATTGGCAAAAAGTATCGGAAATGATTAAATTCATTTTTCATAATTCGAACATGGAAATCGACGTTTACACCGGTGCGGAAGTCATTGCAGCTATTACAGTACAGAATTCGGAATTTATCGAACCTGAGTGGGATCGGGAGAAGTTGAAAAGGGCGCAGGAGAACGACGCATACTGTCAGGAAATTAGGAAAGATTTGACTATTAAAGCGGGAGAACAACACGACATGTACTACTTATCAAGGGATGGTATCTTGTATCGTACCGATCAAGAAGGGGATAAATTAATTGTGCCGAGGTCATACGTAATGAAAATAATGGGAGATTTTCACGATTCCCCTTTGGCAGGACATCAGGGACAACAAAAGACTTTAGGTAGTCTAAAACGGAGGTTTTTCTGGCCAAATATGCGTACGGATGTCATCGATTATTGTGCAAGTTGTGATGCTTGTAATCGAAGGAAAACTTCACCTCATCAGAAGAAAGCTCCTTTACAACATTTTACAGCTACTTCTGAACCTTGGGATTTAACGTCAATGGATATTGTAGGACCTCTTGTAACCTCTCTGAACGGAAATCGATACTTACTCACCTTCCAGGACTACTTTACTAAGTATGTTGAGGCCATACCCTTACCAGACCAAAAGGCGGAGACCATTGCTCGAGTTTTTGTTGAGCATGTTATTATTAGACATGGAGCCCCGAGGAAATTATTGACTGACAGAGGAGCGAATTTCACGTCAGCACTATTCAAGGAGGTGTGTAAAATTTTGGGGATCGAAAAGATCCAAACCTCTAGCTATGCACCCACATCAAATGGACAGATAGAGAGAATGCATAGAGTTCTGAAGGATATGTTGGCCCAATACATTAGTGGTAACCAACGAGACTGGGATAGCTGGATACCTTTTGTTTTAATGGCATATCGTGGAAGCATTCACAACACGACAGGGTACAGTCCATATTTTCTTTTACATGGGAGGGACCAAGTTCTCCCTATAGATAGTTTTTTAGAGTCTGGGAGACTTCGGTATGATTACGATGACAATTATGCTGCAGAATTGTTAGAGAGGTTAAGGGTGGTGTACAGAGACGTGTACCGAAATACGGAGGAAGCTAAGTGTGCGAGAATCAAAAGGTACAACAAAAAAACGGTTGAGCATCAATTCAAGTTAGGTGATTTGGTATATCTGAAAATGATGAATTTGAAAAAGGGTTTATCGAAAAAATTAATGAAAAGTTGGGATGGGCCTTATAGGATTATTGAGATGGTTGGTCCGGTAACATGCAAAATCAGACAATGCGGAGGACGAGATGAACAGACTGTTCATGTGAATAGGTTAAAACGCTTCATCACTAGAAAAATGGGTAGAAGCTCGCCAAATAGGGAATATGAAGTATTAGAGCAACAGGAGCAACAGGAATCTGAAGATGAACAAGATCAAAGGGGTAGATTTCACCCAATGATGATACCCCAATGGGACAGGATTCTGAACGGGTTCAAGAAGGATTTTCTAGTGAAGAAAGCGAAGAGGAAGTTGAAATTGAGGAAAGTTCTGATGATGACTACAGAACTGAACAAGTACAGCTGAGGAGATCTAGTAGAGTGAGGAGATCTCCCGACAGATTAGGGAGTTGGGAATACTACTAAGTCCCTAGATCAAAGGGTAGCATGGGACATCGCCTCTTCAGTCCTCAGGAAATTTGAATCGGTTCCTGCTCAATGTAGATTCTAGGGGTTCATCACACCCGGTGAACCGTTATCTAAACCACTCCCCTTCCCTTTTTTTTCATTACTACATCCCTATTTTTTCTTGATTTTTTTTTCTCAGTTTTTAAATTGAAATTCAGAAGAATTTTAGAGTCAAATGAATTCCATGAAAATTAAAGTTTCATGGAGATGAATGGACGGAATAAAAATTATCGTTTTGGTCTCTACTATAGTAAGGTGAAGGAGAGCACAACGTTTTGAAAACGCTATGTAGTTATGTTCCTCAGCGATAGGATAATTTAAAAGTTGATTTTGAAAACACATACTTATGTTGCTAATTTATATTTTTTGTGGATCAATTATTGATTTTTTTTCCCATTATGTTGCATAATGTTTGTGGATTGTTGAATAAAATATTTGTATATATTCGAACATAAATGAGGTTCTTGAAATATTTTTATATAGGTTATTTTAATTTCGGATTTAGAGACAATAATTATTTGACCCAGTTGTTTTGTTTGTGCGTTCATTCACCTCAGATGACTAGGTTACCAGATGCAGTCCCTAAGCAGTCATCGTGCCATCAGCAAGGAACTAACCTTTGTTGTGACCGCCTAGATAGCACCCAATATCTATATTTCTCCCGTGAAAACCGATACAAGGACTAAAGTATCCCATACACTGTCGGTCGAATTTGTGATGCCGTGCTAGTGCCCATAAACTAAACAGACTATATAAATAGTGTATCGAACGAAGTCGAACGTTTACGGATATTATGAACTTTTGAGCCAAATGTGAAGTAAAATGATTTGTCGTAATAATAACTGAGTTAGGCAGTTCATAATTAACATTGCCTTGAGAAAAGCGCGAGATCCCAATTATGAAGACAAAAATGGAGCAAGGAAATAGTTCAGAAGGCAGCGAGAAGCGGAAAAGCGTTTTTTTATAGTAGAAGCAGTCTAAGAAGGATGACCAAATCAGTGGAGGAGTTGAGCATATTGGAAACAGAAGAAGAAACCTCAGAATGAAGAAAAGAGGACATTGTGTGTAAGAAATATAGATTGAATATAGAGATGAATCATACTCTGTTTAGACACAATACCAATATATGTTTTGTGGAAGGTTCGATTGGGAGATAATCTCCGCCAATCTCAGTTAGGTTACGCCACTGGTTCGAGAAGACGTTCGTGTTAAGACAATTATAAGTTCGGTGAAGTGCGACATGGGTGTATCAAATTTCCATTTGTGATAGACAAATACCTCGAATGGACATCGACTGAGCAGTGCCGTGCATATATCCCTCGAACTGATCGATAATAATGGACGATAAAATAAATGTTCGAAAACCCATCCTGACGAAAAACCATGGTTTTTTTTATATTGGGTTGCTATTAGAAGGTGGTTTACTAAAGGTTATTTCTATAATATGGTTTTACAATAGTAGGAAACGAGAAGGAACGAGATTCTACCAAGGAAGTGCGTGAAATTTTATGTGAAAGTCAATTGCGAAAAAGTGTCGGTGTAAGATGAACACCCCTGTGGTTTCTGTATTGGTTTTGTAGAATATTGTATTAGTATATCTATGGGTAATGATAATCTGTTCATAGTTTGAATTGCATGATTTTGTTTTGAGTTTGGCGCTGAAGGAACATACCACTGTAGTTTGCGAAAATAGTAATGTGTAGTCATGTGTTTTTAATTGTTATTTTAGCATTTTGATTTTTTTTGTATATGTGTGTTGAGAGGAAAAGTATTGGCTCTGTAATGCCAAGACTTTTTCATTGGGGAGAGTGATGTAATACCTGGGAATATAAATATTATCCGCAGTATTGAGAAAAGAGAATTTCGAAACATTTAAGCTTAAAAGCCAGATGGCCCCATACATAGAACCTATTTCGTGTAACTTGATCCTGGGGTAAACAAATGGGTTCGTTATTGTGCGACCCGTCGAACTGTTTACAGTACGAACACTTAGTCGATCTATTTTATGTTCTGTGGTCGATACTTTGGTTTCAGCATATTTTGAAGGACCGATAATTAATAGGGTGATAATGTGCAGTTTTTTCGTGTTAAGTGGCCATGGGAACGCTTGGTTCCCAAGGAAGAAAATAGTTGATGTGGCGTTTTTCTATTGGGTAGGTCAAAGTCCAAAATGTCGAGAAAGGGGAAATTTTCGAAGAAGGGGGACGCTACAGAGCTTAGAAGGTTTTTGAAAAAGGTTTTAAGAGTCAGTTATCGTTTAGCGGTACTCGGTTAAGGTTCCTCAGGGAGGAAGTCTTCGGTCAAGAGTTACGGTTAGGGGGCTCGTTGGAGGAGTCAGTTTTAGGTCAGTCAGTGACGGTTAGGAGGCTCATTGGAAGAGTCTCAGGGAGTTGTGGTCAGAGTTTGGGGTTTAGAGTCACGTCGGAAAAATCGGTGGTACTTGGGCGTTCGAGGAAAACGTCGAGCGGAGGCTTAGTTAAATTCGCGAATTGTGGTGTTCGGGAGTGTAAAAGCAGAGCATACGTTTGTGTTTGTTCCCAGGTCAATAAAAAATAGGACGGGAAAAGGTAGGACTGTCCCATATTGAACACTAGGTGTATTCCCAGGTAGAACGGCGAGTCTCCCATTTGTTAGCTTTAGTTCTTTTCCAAGATTCATAACTGATAACAGTTTATTTTTCTTTGGGGATTGTTCAGAACAGAGTCTTCTTCAATAGATTAGTTGTATATATTTATATGGGTGTTTTTTTTTATGTTTCCTAACTCCTCAGAAAAAGTTAACAGTAAGACTCCCTCTTCGTGCAGGGAGCACGGATCAACGTTTTCTTTCTGGCCTTAGGGTAGAAAAGAGAATTCCAATTATTTCAATTAGAAAAGTACATAGGTCGACTTGTACAAGACAGATGAAAGTAAATCACAAACGTCAATTTAGTTTCAAGTTATAAATGGGATCATTTTAAGAGAGCGAGGGTATTGTTTTCATTAAAACTGGGGTCGGTTTTATTAGGTACTTATGTTAGCCTTTTTTGATGTACCCAGTAGGGTAGGTTTGGCCATATCGTATTACATCGTAGGTATGAAAAATACTAAAGAGAACAATCTCCCAATTTTTCGTTAATTAACTTTTAAACGAAAACGAATGCTCAAATTTCGAGGGATATATGTAAAAACAATCGAATACTTCGATTTGTGTACGACAGTAAATAGAGGACGTTTGCTTATTTCAGCTGAAATGTCCCTGGGGCAACAGACAGAAACAACAGAGTAGAAGTGTAATGGATCTGCAAATCAGTATATGTTTGACAGGATTTGATTAGATTATCCAGGATTCAATAAATTACCTCCTATTGGCCAGATAGGGGAATAGAGGACTTCAGGGATGTTTTGGAGATGAAGATACCTTACTGTATTACGAATGAAAATTATACAGGCTGTTCGCACTGGTACAAACAACACTTCCAGAAACTGTGAAATTTATTTCTAAAATAATAGAGACCAGGTATATGTTTTTTTTCATTCAATAAATACTCTACTCTACTTTATCAAGATTAAAACCTTTGGATACGCTTAGGTACAAGCAAACATATCTACAAACGGACCTTCTATTCACCAAGTAGGTAGGTTCTATATCTTTTCCAGAAAATAAGGTTGCCCGCCTACCGGGCCACTCATCTGTCGTGAAATACTTTCTAGGGGAGAGGCAGGCAAGATGGCATACAATCTTTTGAAAATCGATATCTCTTATGAGGAAAAAAAATAGAGCACAGCATTAGTTGAATCTCTAGTCAATCAAGTTAGCTATCAATTTTTGAAAAAAGATATGAATAAAAAAAATTATAGACAAAAAAAAATCGCGATAATCTGTAACATCCGAAAAACCATTTTGCCTTACAGTGTCGGGCAAGATGGCATATCATATAATATGAAACATTTTGAGGTGAAAAAAACAAAATTCCAATAAATAACATATCATACAAGAAATAGAAATTTATTTATATTCATATAAACAAAAAAAAATCATATTCATAATTCATATGAATAAAAAAAGGTACATTGAATGTTCTACTAGCAAGGGCCTATCCCATTTGTTTTTTTCTTACTGCGTCCAAAGCTTTTAACATATTATTCTCATCCCACTCTCCTCTGTTGGTTTTCCTTCGATAATTGAAGACCATCTGAAAAAATATTTTATTGTTAATAAAAAGTACCATGCCATTTTACCCAGCCTCTATGTATGTCAACTTGCCCTAACCACGTGTCAAAAAACGATATTAAATCAACGTTTTTGTGACATCTTTTTGTCAAGGTAAATACATGAAAAGGATCACAATAAAGGTACAATTCTACTCGGATATAAAAAAGTTAGTGAAATAATCTGTACTTACAGTAATATAGACGAGAAGAGAGAGCTTACGTCGAAGTTGTACACGCTCATACCAATTTTTCACGACTAAGTTATCAACTACCGTAACGGATCCCTTGAACAACGTTCGTACACTGTTGTTAACTAATTCGAACATTTGCAATGTTCTAGGATTCCACTCGCAGTGGATCCTTCAGTAAATATGGTATGCCATTTGGCCCTACTATGCCATCTTGCCTGCCTTTCCCCTACCTATATACAAATCGATAATGAATATTCTGATACCTGCTTTCATGTGAATCGAAAATAATAGATACCGTTTGCGAAACTAAACCTACTCTACTTTTGGTTTCATGATCCTTAACAACTGCCAATATTTAAAAGAGCTTAAAATCTTCCCGAAGAAGCTATTGGTCGCAGTATATTTCTGCTGCTGGGCCAAACTGGTATACAAACTAGTCTAATAAAGATAATGTTGAAAATATGAAGATTTTATTTTTTCCCTATTTAATTAATTTGTTTTCTTGGGCGTTAAAGATTATTTCGAAACGAAATGATTCAACAGAAAATGTCAGTAAGTCATCGGTCCGCAAACATTATAACCATTGTTTAACGTTTTCAGTATAGATCTCAGAGTAAGAAATTTTATTTCTTACTCTGAGGTATAGATTCACAACAAAACAGAACATTCAAATTCATAACTAATATAATGTCTGCTTGCGACATACTAGAATCATTATTTTTTCATGATTAATAAACTAACCAATAATTAAAAGCTCTTGATTTGATTTAATCGAAATTTTCAGTTATAATTACGGCGATATAGACACAGTAGGTATACTTTACCCCCTATAAAATTATCTGTACTATGGCGCCATCTTTGCGGCTAACTTTGAACTAACATTAGGTTTACATCTAATAATGTAGAGACCTATCAAAGAAAAGCAGATATATCTCAAAAACTACTTTATTGAACAATACAATAGTTACTGTTTCATCTTGTCTGTGAATTTGTTATTTTATCAGAGCATACTGTACCACAAAAGGAATATCGTAGATATCGTACACTTATTGTAACTTGACTGATTCCACATTTTTTCAGTTAATGTAAAGTTAAAAATAAAGTTGTTTCAATGTCATCGCTGTACTTGTTGAAGAGTTATTTCTTCCTGATTGAGAATAAAGTTATTTTTCTCCATCAATTTCTTACAATGTTCAATATTTGATACTATTTCTTGAAGTTTCCAATGTTTTCGTAAGAGCGTATCATCCAAAGTGAAACAACCATGTCTAATACACTGTATACCTGTACAATGTGCACTCGAGTGCAGTTTTAATCCTATTTCAGCAACTAAGTGCATCAAATAAGTTTCATATTCATTGATGCATTGGATTTCTGAAAACAAGAAAACATTCAAATACTTGAAATTATAACAACAGAATGATGGATTCTCTCAAAAAAATTTATTTTTCCAGTTAGTATAATGACTTTTTTCATTTCAGCAAAACGGCGAATCTACTTTCATTGAAATCGAAAGCTCAGTGTTTTTTTAAGCTTCAAGCACTAGCATTATCAGCAAAGTTTAAATTCTTACCTATAGTGAAATTTGGTGGCTTGAATTCTACACATTTGATTCTGTAAAGCATTGGTATTTTTGAATCAGCAGGTCTTATAGGTCCTTTAATTGCTAACTCATAGGCAAGTTGAGAACGAAGATCTACTCCGCATAACCTTAAAATGCATATTGAAATATTTGTAGATAATTATTTCAACTATACTTACTCAAACATTTTTCTTTGATGTGCTGCTTGCATAGAAGATAACAAAGATTCCATATGTACATATTTAATATGTTTCCATGTAGTCCTTTCTACTACTTTTCCATCTTTAAATGCTGTATCGGTAGCATGTCCAAGCATTCCACTAATTCGGTAAGCTCTAGTAGGATTGTTATGTCTGATATATTTAGCAGTTTTTGTTGCTTGCCTCAAGCCAAGCACTAGCAAGGATATAATAGTTAAAGAGTGTCTTTAATTGTTATATTTTCTATGCTTACATAAAACTCCACTAGTGTTCCTTCCCAAATAATTTGACCAAGTGCAAAACATATCCTCCTGTTGATATCTAGGACCCACCACATTGACATGATCTGCCAAGTTGGGTAGTACATTAACTGATAGTGGCCCTCTAATGTCACCTTCGATTTCCACACGTTTTATAGGGGGTCTGCATCGCATTTCGTTCAGCTCTAAAAAAATATCATTTCAAAATTCGCGCTCAGAAATGCTCATAGAACTACGATTTATGCATAATTATCCATAACCTATAAACTCGACAAATAAAGAAGTTAGTGCTTGGTGCTAGACAGAAGGCAGATCTGGTTGAATTTCGTAAGTATTTGTTGGTTTTTGTTATCGGTTTTCAGAAGTGAATATTCACCTGAACATATTTTGTAAATAATTATATTTCTGACTTGTCTGCATCCTACATCTACCGGTTATATACACAAACAATGCCTTTCAGTGCATTCCATATAACACTAGCATCTTTCACCAGCATATTCACTGTTAATCAATACAGCAAAGTCCTTTAAATTTCTTTTTTCTCAGTACCTGTTTACATTTTTGATAAATTGAGGTTATGTTAGGTATTCAGTGTCATTAATGTAGAAGTAAAATTATCTTTTTCTGTGAAAGTTAGGTCTCTAAAAAATTAAAAAAAACTTCAGATTATTCTTTTTATCTCTTTTTAGACATTTTTTGTCTTCAGCTTTTCGATCTCTAATAAGAAGAATGAGTACCATTATTCCTCAAGTTCCTGATGTTGACATCGATCCAAATGGAGTATTCAAATATATTCTGATCAAAGTGACAAGCCCAAATGCAGATGGTAAAATTCAAGACAAATTGATTGTCCGAGGTTACGCCGTGTGCCCATATCATGGTGAGTTTTTTTGCATCCCTTTTTATTTTGATAATAATGGAATGGAACGCATCAACGATCGATTTTCTCTGTGATCTGAATCAATCGACCATATTTCTATGGGCAGTTCGAGGCGGGAGTTTTCAAAATTTGAATTTGCCCCATTTGCCGATCAATAAACCATTTTTAACTAAAACTAATGGTCTTTCTACTACAAACTTTGTAAACTTCACAAAAATCTCTTGTTTGGTCGTATGTTTGAGACCTTGGTATTCGTAAATAATATCAATTTATTTGTAGATGTAACAACTATTTGAAAGATATTGTTTGATAAAACACATAGCGTCGTATTCACTAATTCAAAATGCAGTAATAAATACGATTATGTCCATATATTATGGCATTAGCAAAGGGGTAATGAAACGAACGGTTTTCATATTATTCATACAATGCCAACATTTATTTCATTACAGAAACAGATTCAGACAGGGAGTAATTCTTCTTGAAAAGTTCATAATTAGTTTTTTATTCTTATCTACAATTTTGATACATCAATATCCAAAATTCAGTCAGAGTTTTTATCGAATTGGGTTTTTCATTAGGTACATGTACAATTATGTTTTTGATTTTGTTCTCATCAATACGTAAGTACTGAGTACTTCCTAAACTTGTATTGTTAGGTACACTCTGCGATTTGATAAATATTCTTTGTCTGTATTCTCTTATACATTTCTAAATGATAAATAAGTTAAACATCTTCAGGCACATTTTTAGGGTCTGCATACTTCAATTATTTAATCCAATTTTATAACTAATGGGCCGGTTAATTATTGAAATGCATGTCGAAGATATCAATTGAGTTTTTTCATTAGGATATTTACACACTTCCAATAGGTACTAAAATTTGTCATTGTACTTCAACACTCAGCTGAGATCCATGTATATTTTAGCTGGGACCTATTGCACCAAAATACTTTGCAACTTTTCACTTTGCAATTTGCATTTTGCCAAATTTCAAAAGTGAAAATTATTTATGTTGCCGAAGATTTCTCCCAACATTTACTTTGTGCGAAGTGTTTTTCACTTTGAACTTGACTCTCCACATTGTATTTTTCAATTATGAAGTGAAAAGTTCAAAGTGAAAAGTTGTAAAATATTTGATGCAATAGGCCCCTGGTTTAACAACTCAGGATCAAACATTTCATATTTATGCATTAATTATAAGTATTTTATGTACATAATGATTCGAATATTCGTTGAAAGATTATCTGTTGAAATGATATAGGTTTATGACAAATTTATGATCATATTGAGAAGAATCAATTAATAATTAATCAATTGATTATTAACCATTCTGTAAAACTAACAATTTTGTTCATGATTATTATTGTAACATGACTGTAGTAATAGTAATCATTGATATCGACCGTCAACTACCATAACCTCTTCAATATACGAATATCAAAAATGTTTTCAGGAGGGACAGAAATATCTGCTATGTTCAATAGAATCTTGATTTATATAATTCAACAAATGAATACGCATTTTCGATATAATACAATAAATATACAAATCACAGGAAACATGACATACTCGTACATATTTTTATAAAAAAACAAAAAACATTCGAATAAACTTTGTAGGTACACACTTATACTCTATAACGAAATGCGAGATATGAGGTATTTCCTACACTAGGACTTTTCTATTTGACGCTGCATCACTTCCAAACGGGTGCAAAATCAGTTATACAGCGTTTCTTTTGGTCGATTCAGTGCGGAGTGAAATGATTTATGATTAGTCAATTTTAGAATGGCCTCACTGTAAGAGGCCTGTGCAATTTTGCTATATTTCCGTCTGGAATTATGCTCCTAAATACTGATCTTAGTTATAAGGTGAATATATCTTTAAGTAATTCAATACAGTTAGAGAAAAAAATCACCTTCTGCAGAAAGTCTAGGTAATATGAGGTATTGGTGGTAAACAGTCGATATATATTTTACCTCTGAACTTGATACGTGGAAAAATCATTTATAGTTTTAGATTTTCAATACTGCCAAGATAACCTAAAAAAATAAAAAATTGGATATAGATAGGCAATATTTTTTCTACTGAGCTGCTTTAAACTTTCCTAGCGACATCCATTATAGTCTGTAAAATTTCTAATTGTGCACATATTCATATTGACGGTGCGAGGCTTCTGTCCCGATGAAGTCAATGAAAAAGCACTGAAACACATAAACGTTAAGATGTCCTCCTCTTTCTTAAGCAACACCACGCACGTTGTATACTGAACCTTCTGCTTTTCTCCTCAGTTCATCGTCTGTATTTTCGCAACTTCTTTCGACTTTGTCATCGTTTTCGCGGCTGACAGCTGGCAGAATTTCGTCTAAACAAGCTGAATTGGCCAGGGGCATCCGTGAGTTAGTGTGAATCTTGTTACAGTCGTTGGAGAGACCACCAGTTTTAAGCGATCCTTCTGTATCTACAATTTCTTTGCTGTTTATCTCGACAACAACTTTTTCCTGATCTCACGTTCCGTCTTTCTCCTGTTTTACATCTCGTGGTATAGACGGAGTCTTTAGGTTCAAATCTATATCCGATCTTTTGACCTTAGTGAGAATCTCCGTATGGTCCAGATCAGTACAGGTGTGCATGAGCGTAAAAGGTAACTTCAGGGAGACCTGCCCGCCCATCACACTCACCAGCAGTTTAACCTTGACATAGTAGGAGACATAGATGGCGAATACGTTTCGGTCTTCTGGACTGTTGCCGGTACAGGTAACAGTGGAAGAGAGGCTGGTACCGCTCTTGGTGTAGGAGTCTTCAAGAGCTATCCAGTTTTTGGTGGAACTTTTGACCGGTAGTAGTGTGAAGGATTTCTCAAATAGGCTTCCTGGTTGGATTGGACAGTCTTCTTTGGAGTTTATCATGGCTACAACGTTCTTGAATTTTCCATTCGAGAACATGCAGACATCTACGTGTTGTACTATGAAAACCTGAAAAAGAAAACACTTTTATTAAATGGGTCTAGATTGGAATTCAACAAGAAATTTTGTTTTTGAAGCGTCAGGGTACATAGCATGTTATCGAGTTCAACCTTCAGAACCTTAGAAATCTACTTCATATCTGAAAATTGCCATTAAAACAACTATTGTTAGATGAGTCTCTTTTGACGAATTCTTGCGATTGTATTTCTGGGCGGTCTTGTATTAATCTCATAATCACCTTAGAAATTCTTTAATTTCCTGTTTTGCCGTTAGCTATAGATCAATTAAATTTTTTTTCAATGATAATGGAAGCAGAAATAGTTATTTAATAAACTAGGTTATTAAAGACAGCGACTAATGGTCAAGATATTTTAATGCGTGAGCGGAGCGAACGCGTTAATAGTTCGAGACCATTAGTCGCTCGATTCATAACCGAGTTTATTACAAGATTTTTCCGACGATCTCAACATAAATAATGTATAAGTTCTTGATTAAAATACATTCTCAATTCGCACAAGACATACATTTGACGTAAAGGAATTTCTATGTTTCTATATTCCAGTAGAGTTTTGACATTTCTCGTAGTGCTTCTGAATATACTTTGTGTACGGTTGCCATGAGGATTGCACATTAAAATGACTTAAAAAATTGAGCATTAAAATGGGTCATTAATGCTCAATTTCGTACACATTAAAAGCACCTTTTATTTCGAGTTCGGCGGAAAAAATATTATAGGTTGAAATCAACCAATATCCAACTCATACTTCGGAGCTAATCTCGTTCTTTTCCAAGGCAAAATGCAAGGAAGTGGTATCAAACAGAGCACCTATGGATGGCCATTTCGTCCTTATTAAGACTTTTCAGCACAGGATAGCTCTGAATTATACAAGGTTTTCCTGGAACTTAAAACGAAATGGCACCTTCTTTCATGTTGTTCGTATGGAACTAGAGATGGCGTCTTCGGTATATTTTTACCTGAAAAAAGGTGCCATTTCCTTTTAAGTTCCAGGAAAACCTTGTATAACTCAGAGCTATCCTGTGCTCAAGAAATGGCCATTCATATGTGGTCAAATTGATACCACTTCCTTGCATTTTGCCTTGTGCGAGGACAATATTAATATTATTCTCTGCTTTAGTTATATTTGTATTCATGGCGAACGTGTAATGCGGTTTACGCGTTAAACCTCTGTTCATTATTTACTACGCTGTCAACTGTCGTTACCCTGAGCGCACCGCATCGTGGACTGAAGACGTAAAATTTGCAAAATGCAAGTACGCTTCGGTGAATGCGACAAATGGTGAACATCTCGCTACTTCGTTCAAGATTCATGCTATGGAAGAAGGTTGTTCGTATGGAACTAGAGATGGCTTCTTCGGTATATTTTTACCTGAAAAAAGGTGCCATTTCGTTTTAAGTTCCAGGAAAACCTTGTATCATTCAGAGCTATCCTGTGCTGGAGAGTCCTAATGAGGACGAAGGCCATCCATAGGTGCTCTGTCTGATAACACTTCCTTGCATTCTGCCTCGGACGAGGACGAGATTAGCTCCGAAGTATGAGTTTGATATTGCTTGATTTCAATCGATTAATATTATTCTCTGCTTCAATTATTTTTGTATTCATGGCAATGTTATGCGTTAAACCTCTGTTTACGTTTTTCAATGATTGTCATAGATAATTTATTAGACCATTCTTCCTACATTCATTTCTCCATTCTCACGGTTTACTGATACCTGAAGGCTTGTACCTTCTGTTGCTTCAATTTACAATAACACAAATTGAACTACAATTTCTAATTCTAAGTTAATCAGTGCCAAAATGTATTCTTAAAAACTCTGAATACAAAAAAATAAAAATAGTTGTTGTCATAATTTAAAGGTGTTCTAAAATTTTTGAATTTGAATACAAGTTTTTGTCAGATCTTCTGTGCAATTTCGAATGAACTTGAATATTCAGTTTGTTGAACAAAATTATGCTGCATCATATTTGAATTGCGTATAGATTTAAATTACTATGCAGGCATCATCCCCAGGCTGAAATAGACCAGTCCAACAGTTGGTTTTCATCAAGATGGCTTCTGGGAATTACTACAGTTAGATTTTTTGATGATCTGCTTTTTCCACAATTGATCATACGATAAGGAACAATAAAAAGGTGTACTTAAATCAGAAATAGTGAATATACAATATACAGGGTGTCCCGGGAAATGTGGGAAATCTCTCGGATTCAGATAGAACATTAAAAATGAAGATGACAAGTTCCCATAATTTTTTTTCCTAGTGGCCGTCCCTACGAAGATACGAACTCCTAAATGACGCCACTGGAAATCCATCTTAGTGAAATAAGTTTCAAACTACTCGATATAATTCAATGAAAATTGATATGATTAAAAGTATTAAGGACCTCTTAAATCACCGCACTCAAATTTCAATTAGCTTGTTCAGTTAACCAGGGGCGGACTGGGTTGTACATTTCAATACCTACATTTTTAACACCCTGTATGATAAGGTGCTGAAAAAACAAATTTGGATACCTTGAACATTTAGCTAAAGAAAAGGTACTCTAGTTTAGTGTCTATAAAATGAACCGTTTTTGACGAAAAAAAATAATGAGAAAGGTGAGTAATTAAAATGTATTCCACTAAAATGAATTTCCAGTGGCGTCATTTGGGAGGTCGTATCTTCGTAGGGAGGGTCGCTAGAAAAAAAAATTATGGGAACGTGTCATCCTACTTTTTTATATTCCATCTGAATCCGATAGATTTCCTACATTTTCCGGGACACCCTGTATAAAGAATATAATTATAAATCACTCACAAATTCATGATTTAAATCGGTTTGTTTACTTTCAGCTCCTAGCAGCCATATTAAATATTCCTATTTTGTTTGAAGTTTTTATATCAAAATCTATTTGAGGTGTCCTTTCATTTTATGGTTGTTCTTTTATTTGTATCTCAATGCCTAACTAACGATTGAATCTGCAGTCAATCGTAAGATACGTGAAAGAAGTACAGTCCAAAATAAGCGCGTTGAAGATTCAGTGGTTTTTGCGGTTTTTCCTTCCTCTGCAGATGCTCAATATTGATATTTTATTATCCTGAAAGCCCCTCTCAGAGATTTAACAGGAATGCTTTTGAGACCACCTTGCCTCAACCACGCACAAACGACCCCAAACGGTACAGCCGAATTTCCCAAATCAAACCAGGCGGAAAAGCCGCCAGATTTACGCATGGTTAATGGCTCTGTTTTTCACGCGTCGCCAGTTCGATCCTCCGATTTCGACAAAGAAAAATTTTTGTCCCTTTCCAGTTGTCATCCGCCAAACGATAAAGAGGTTTAAGCGTTTGCGGTGATTTTCGAGTTCTATTGTTTCGCCACCCTCATCTTCTTTCGTTATTCGTGAAACACGAATTTTCTACCTTTCAGTCATGGGAATTACAGCGCCTTTCCTGTAATTCTTCAATAACTGACCTTAATTCGGGGTTCCTTTGGGTTCTCTTCATTTTGTTGTGTCGGGTTATTTCGCAAACACAGCCACGTTCTTCTGCTTTTTTCGTGTGTTGTCATCTGTTTCAGTAGAGAATTCTTATACATATTTCGAAGTGTTAATTAAGGTGATCAATATCGTTGTTTTATTGGCGATATGAAAATTTTATGGGTTCGTCGAATTCATAAGATGACGTGTGGATTCGTCGATTCAATATTATGAAGAACGATTCAATTTTTCCTACTGACTGGGACAAATTATCAGAAAACATAATGATGTATCCACAACCCAGGTACTATAGTCGTTGGGGTTTAATCTAGAGAAAAGAATTCACATCCATCTAATTGCCCAGATTTAATTCCAGCCAATACTACCTGGAAGGTTCCAAGGAATATTTATTTGATGTAAGTGAACTCTTCAATGATTTATATATTGAGGTTAAAGCCTATTTCAATCACTGTTCGATGTAATATTTTTGGCACAGTTATTGACATATGGTTTGAACTTAATATATTAATCATTGAAAGGTTTACCTACATCAATTAAATATTCCTTGGAACCTTCCAAACAATAGAAAACTTCTAACGAATATGAAACATAAAAAATCGGAAAATATACGCAATTGTATGCAGTCGCTATCCTTAATTAAACTCTAAAATATACACTTATTGACAGTACTGCAGAATCTCACGCCAAATATTTAATGATGGGGTTTCCAGAAAGATCATCTGAGGAAATCGAACTTGATCCCAATAGAAATAAAACATTCTGAAGTAGGTAGAGACAGATGAAAAAACCTCTGATAGCACCAATAGTTTATTACATCGATATAAATGTGCACAGTGATTACTATCAGGGTGTCAATAACTGAACCTCTCACCCTACCTCTAGTTATGAATTATGATTCAATATGTCATTATTTAGTTGTCAAATATTAAATCTTTAGAATTATTATTAAAACTGAGGTCGTAACGGAAAGGATAGTTTTCCAGGAACGGCGACCATGCAGATCTTTTGCTCACTGCCCTACTCATTCATGGAAACCCAAGGAGGTCGTCTATGGCGTTTTAAAAACCGACAACATCCTGAGTAGTCCCGTTATCTTTTGAGTATCTATGACCGGTTTCCTCATATAAATTGTTCTTAAGCCAGCCAGCTCTGGAGACTTTCATACCACGCGTCGCCAGTTCGATCCTCCGATTTCGACAAAGAAAAATTTCTATCCCTTTCCAGATGTCATTCGCCAAACCATAAAGAGGTTTAAGCGTTTGCTGTGATCTCGGAGTTCTATTGTTTCGCCACCCTCATCTTCTTTCGTTATTCGTGAAACACGGGAAATTTTCGACCTTTCAGTCATGAGAATTACAGCGCCTCTCCTGTAATTCTTCAATGAACTGACCTTAATTCTGGGTTCCCTTGGGGACCGTTCATTTTGCTGTGTCGGGTTATTTCGCAAACAGCCACGTTCTTCTGGATTTCCTCGTGTGTTGGCATCTGTTTCAGTGAAGCATTGTTATATTTCTAAGTGTCGTTTTATTGGCGATATAAAATTTTATGGGTTCGTCGAATTAATAACAGGACGTGTGGATTCGTAGGTTTGATCTAGCGAATAGGATTCGCATCCATCTAATTTTTTAGATTTAATTCCAGCGAATACTACCTGGCTACAATTCAAAAACCATTTTTGCAATTTGACGATGGCCACCAATGATTTGCGACAATTGCAGTCCACTCAGCTGGCTGCCAATTAACAATGGATTGTCGCGGTGCATCCCTGTTTAATCCACTGTAACACATCGATAGTGTCTCTCTAGTTATAAATGACGATATAATATAACATTTAGTTAATAATTAGTTGCCGAATATTAAATCTTTAGCATTATTATTAGAACTGGGATCGATATGGCTAGGTTGGTCTTCCGGAAATGACGACCATGTAGATATTTTGTTCTTTACCCTGCTCATTAATGGAAACCCTAGGAGGTCGTCAATGACTTTGACAAAAGCGAGAACCTTCTTAGGATCCTTGGTCGTTACCTCTTGGGTATCCATGACCGTTTTCCTCATATGAATTATGCTTTTAGGCCAACCTGCTCTGGAAACTTGAGGCGTTTTCGGAAGTTACTCAGGGTTACTAACTCGATCCATTGGGTCACGTGACGGATCTACTCGGATCACGGACCCGGGTTCTAAGTTCACCAATACATTAGGTATAGGATTTGAAGTGTCAGACGTATCAATAACATAACCAAATATTTTATGAATTAATTTTTTCAGTCCCAGTTTATTTTCGGATTGTCTCTAGCTTTGCTTGCATTTATTGGCTTTTGCAAAATATTTGTTATAATTTCTGGTTTGCCCTTTCATGTTTAATGTTAATTTTGAGTTCCTATGTTGAAGAAGTAAAGAGGCTTCAGCTTCAACGCAGAAAGATCTGCATACAAAGTTATGAAGAAGATGTTGCACATTATTTTCTCGACTCATGGGACCACACATTTTACACTGAGCCAAATTCTCTTTTCTTTCCCTAATTTTTAGGAATAGAATATATGAAATTACTCGGAAAAGAGTAGAAGACTTATTTCCGCCTTTTTCAAATACAAAATTGAACTGCAGTGCGCACGCGGTGACTCTACGACTCTGCTCTCGTGTAGGGTGAGAATAGATCAACCTGAGTCGGTGATCGAGTTAATAGCACCGTACTTTCCACACACGGGTTGGCTGTTCGAGTTAGGTAAACGAACGCAAAGGTTGGGAATCGAGTTAACCCGAGTAAGTATCGGAGAACGCCTTTGCATACCACGTGCTAGTTCGATTCTCCGATTTGAACAAAGAAAAATTTCTTTTCCTTTCCAGTTGTTATTCGGCAAACGATAAAGAGGTTCAAGCGTTTGCGGTGATCTCGGAGTTCTATTGTTTAGCCACCCTCATCTTCCTTCGTTATTCATGAAACACGGGAAATTTTCGACCTTTCAGCCATAGGAATTACAGCGCCTTTCCAGTTATTCTTCAATTAACAGACCTTAATTCGGATTTCCTTTGGGAACCGTTCATTTTGTTAGGTCGGATTATTTCGCAAACATGGGCACGTTGACTTGGCTTTTCTCGTGTGTTGTATTCTGTTTGTGAAGCAGTGTTATATTTCGATGTGTAAAAGTCGGTCTGCATTAGTAGGGTAAATGGTAGAGTTCGGTGAAAGAGTACTTACTATTCCACAACTAGGATAATGTAGGCAGATTGTGCTAGTGAAAATAAGGTACCTACTGAAAATAGTGCAAGATAGAGTATAGTAGATTTTCTCAGATTAAAAATTTACCTAGATTTGCCTTCACGCATTTGTTATGCAGCCAAGTAGAATCTATTTATGCGCGCGAATAAAGTTTCGGCGTTGCGAAATCGTGCCTTATGTTTATTCCGTATTGGGATAATTGATTTACCGCTCCCCTGCTCTGATAGTGATAATTCTTTCAATTTCTCAACATTATTTATTAGTGTTTAGTTTCTTGATGAGATGTGTTTACTTTTTTATTTCGATTTGACGTTCATAAACTGAATTATTTCAATAATTTGGTGGCAGTTTATTGTTGCTCAAGGCTATTCCGTTAATTATATCTAGCGCAAAATTACGAAATTTTTTTTATCATATTTAGGAATTGTAGAAATGCAAATTTAACCAATAGTTTACTTCACCCCAGTGTGGCAGTGAAATGTTTTCCATCTCACCCTAATGCTTGGTTTATTATAATGCAGTGCCATTCACGCGTAGGGGCATCTCTATATTTATTTCTTAGTCTGAGTATTTACCGTATATGTGAAGTGATTGAATGGACCTTCAGCCTATCTTTGAACTCTACCTTCAAGGCCAAATTGGAGAAGCTTTCAGATTGGTAACAGTAAAAGGAAAATTTCCGTGAACTACCCGGTTCTGCAGGTTAAAACTCACCCCCCTTTTGAAACAACGCTCCAACTCAACTGTAAACCCAATAAAACCTCAATCGATGTCCCCACTTTATAATTAGTAGGTTCTCATCAAGTAAGTTACCCAAAGTTCGGTTTACAATCAAGGCCTGGAGATGGAAATTCAAAGTTGTAGACTTGCTGAACCAAACGATATGAAAATAATGATTTTTGGAGATGAAGGGGGGGAGGGGGATTCAGTGTACATACCTACTTATAAGACAACATTTGGAAGAAGTTGACACTGATGTGAAGATGACAGCTTGTGTCTGCTTGTTCATTTTTTGTTAATACAAATCCACTTTGGATATTCTAATTTTTTTGAAACTCTTATACATGAAAGATAATCTGAAAACTAACTCGCAAGCTCGTCGGATGAGGCCGGGTGCATTCGGCAACGTTGACTTTATTTTACGTTATGACAGCAAATACTGCCAACTTCAGATAAATAAACAAACGCCTACTATGCGCTCAACTTTCGTGAACGGAGAGTATTATACATGTGGGGCCGAAATATATCAACTAAGTTCGTTCATGGCTCAAAACATTCAAGGCATTTTTGACTGGCAGATATTTGATATTTAATTTATCGCATATTTTCAGAACTGGAGATCCAATTTATATTTAGCTGTCCAAAGACAATACAAAGATCCAAAAAATTAATTGAAAATACTCTGTCATGAAAATCATTATAATCGAAAATAAACTAAATTTTCCTGAAATAATTCCATATTCCAGATACTGTTCGACATATACCGGGTGATTTTTTTATTTTTTTCATTCAGCTGTAAAAGTCTCTTCGATAACGGTTAAACTACTGAGTTTGAAGACATGAAATGTTCGGTACACAAAAACTAGTTAGAGTGTACCAAATATTTCATGTCTTTAAATTCAGTAGTTTAGCCGTTATCGAAGAAATTGCAACTTTTCAGCTGAATGGAATGAGACACTTAAAAATCACCCGGTATCCGATATTTCTTCTTCACGTCCATATGTAAATGATTTCAAGCATTTATCTTAATTTGCTTATTGGTCATAATTTCTGAAGGATTTGTGAATATGTATAGGTATTATTATTGGTCGAAAAGCCAGGCCCCGCAGCTTCAGAGGAGATAGCTACAGTGATACAGCTTTGCCGAAACCAGAAAAGCTTGTCGGCCCCACTTCTTTTTCAAATCGTTATAATTTTTCAACAAAAGAGGATATTGACTCGATTTCTTTGTGAGATCGTAGATTTTGTGATTTCCCTTCGATTCATACCGAAACCGAAAAACGTCTGCCTTCGATCCTCCTACCGTTCGAAAAATATTTTTGGAAATCACGATTAGATAGTGACTTTTCTCGACGTTCCATTTTTTTTTAATAGAGCGAAACCCTTTTTCTTCGGAATAACCAGCCTTTATCATGCAAACCTCCTTCCTCTATAATATCCAACCTTATACCCGTTTTTTTACAAGCTTGTTCACTAGAAGAAATAATCAGATTTGTTGTTTGGAATGCTTCATTCTGTTAAAAGAGCAAATGTATTCTTATAGTTCTCGACCTGAAGGGTGTTTTATGTTGATTCTGCTCCATTTTTTCTCCATTGTGACAGTATGCCTTGATTTAGAGACATAGATATGATTGAGTTTCATAAAATCAAAGAGACTTTGTAGCAAACTATTTCTCATCCATTGTATTAATCAACAGTAAAAACACAAGAGCTTTTTTTCATCGGATAAATTTCTCTATGCAACGAAACAGTTTTGCCAATCACTAATTTTACGAGAAAAACTGACATGATAAAATCGCGACACCGAAGGTGGAGCGATTTTATCTGATGTCGGTTTTTCGAGCAAATTTAGTGATTGGCAAACTTTGAGTTGAAGAGAAATTTATAGCTGATAAAAGAAAAGCTCGAGTGTTTTTTGGCAAGATAAATTAACGACAGAATATATGGATGAACAACAACAATAATTATCTTTATTAATACAATAAAATTCTACAGAAGATATCTTCCTTTTCGCTGGAATAGCTTGTAATTCTTTCCGTTTATTATTTCTTGCATCACGGGCTTCTTTGAAAGTTATGTCGACAAAAGGATTAAATTTAATATTGTATTCACAGAAATATTTTCTTGTACCACCTTCGCAGTCGAATTCCAAATTGACTTAAACGCATATTCTTTATAATCATCTCCATTTTTCTTTTTAAATTTATAGGCCCAATCCTTCAATATATTTGCTACTTCATATAATGAAATCTTTCGGACAATTTATACTTTCGAACTTGACAAAACTCCATAAATTGTCTCCAGATTGAAGCTTTTGTGTTTTTTGTAGATTGCGGTATAGACTTCTCGATATTTGTCGTAATTTGCTCAGTCGAAACTTCACCAAAACGATTCATCTTTTGGGTTCTTATATCAACAAAGTTAAATAATTATCACACCGATTCAAAATGAAAGCACTATATGTTCAAAATTCAAAAATCTGACAGACTAATTGATATATTGAGGAAGAGAAGGTTTTATCCGATAAAAAAGGATGCACCTTTTTATCGATGTCAAAGTGACAATAACATTTCCAGGTCTATGATATTCAATATTGAAGTTAATTTATCAAATATTATATTTTATAACAATCAATATTTTTTCAAAAATAAATGCAACATATCAAATCATATTATGTTGTATATACCGGCCATTATGATCCATACATAAATTATATATTTTCCTTAATTCATTATAAGTTACTTTGTCCAATTGAACCCTAATATTTTCGCCGAAGTAAGGTATAATGAAATAAGGAAAATAAATTATTTATGTATTTATCATAATGGCCGGTATTAGAACATATGATTTGACATGTTTCGTTTGTTATTAAAAAAAAATGTTTATTGTTATAAAATAAATTATTTGATGAATATAATGATTGAGAAATAGTTTGCTTGAAAGCCTCTTCGATTTAAAAAAAAACAATCATATCTATAGTCCGTTCACGAAAGTTTGAGCGCATAGTAGGCGTTTGTTCATTTATCTGAAGTTGGCAGTATTTGCTGTCATAACGTAAAATAAAGTCAACGTTGACGAATGTACCCGGGCTCGTCCAACGAGCTTGCGAGTTATCAGAGAACTATATGCAGTATTGACAAGATAACCTCAAATTTTAATATTCACAGTGGAATATGCCAAATTTCCATGGCCAACCGACGGCTCAACCTTTCGTAAACGGACTATATGTCTCTTAATCAAGGCTGACTGTCACAATACAGAAAAAATAAATGGAATAGAATCAACATAAAACACGCTGCAGGTCACTGACGGTAAAAAATAAAAAAAAATGGTATTCAGAAGAAACATTCCCAATTAAATTATCTTTCGAATGACACAAAAAAAGGTGTGTTCCTGGAGAAAAAAATTTTGGTAGCGATGCGACGCCTGACGTCTTAATTCTTTTCTCCGACTTTTACGCATATCTCAAGTCAACATTGACTTGTAACAAATACCGTCAGAAGAATAAAAATATATTCTAGGTTAACCAGATAAGTGAATCACCCTGTACATTAACTTAAGAAATGAGAATTTTATGATTATAGAAAGCCACTACTTTTTCTCCTTTGATAATATTTACATAGATCATCTTTTTCCGAAGAATGTCTCTATCTCTATCGCTGCTTCTTCAGAAATTTTGTTGTTTTTGTTTTGAAACCACGATTTCCTGACTGCTATTTCACAACATGCCACTCACGAGCTACAGAAATGAACACCGAAGGAAATAGCTCAGGTAAACAACTGTTACCAGATCTAAAACCCTGCAAGGTTGAGCTAATATTTACTGTGTGAGTTATATCTCGAAGTTCGACGTAGAAACTGTCGATTTATTCACTTTAACACCGGATCCTCCACGGACGTGGCATCCGGCAGATATCCACAAGTGTCCAATGAATCTCCCCAGCTCACGTTTCTGGGAAGAGTTGATAAAATATGGCAGGAAAACCTATCCAGGTCCGTAGAGACTACGAAGCTCGAACCCCAAGGTTTCTAATGGAGTTTTTACGCTTCGATTTGACGGGAAGAAGCATGTCTGTTGGGACAGTTCGGCACTAAGTATCTTGAGATAAGATGCTGTCCTTCGATTATCGTTTTTCGGTCTAGAAAATTACTTTCTGAAATGTTCTGAGCCTGGATAGAAAGATAGATGAGTCTTAATTGCATCTGGAAAAGGTGTCCAGAGATACATCTGGTCAAATTGGATGTGAATTGGGTATTTTTGACTAATAGACAACTCGTGTTGGAAAAACTGACTGAAAGATCTAATATTTGTTGTCGGTGCATTTCACTTTGGAATGTAAATGTGTGAATGAGTTGTTTATCATTTGAGATTTTGAAAATCGCGATTACCGAGGGATTTTTCTCCAGCTCACGTTTCTGGGAAGAGTTGATAAAATATGGCAGGAAAACCTATCCAGGTCCGTAGAGACTACGAAGCTCGAACCTCAAGGTTTCTAATGGAGTTTTTTCGCTTCGATTTGACGGGAAGAAGCATGTCTGTTGGGACAGTTCGGCACTAAGTATCTTGAGATAAGATGATGTCCTTCGATTATTTGTTTTTCGGTCTAGAAAATTACTTTCTGAAATGTTCTGAACCTGGAAAGAAAGATAGATGGGCCGTAATTGCATCTGGAAAAGGTGTCTAGAGATACATCTGACCGAATATGGATGTGAATTGAGTATTCTTAACTGATAGACAACACGTGTTGGAAACAACTCAATGAAAGATCTAATATTTGTTGTCGGTTCATTTCACTTTGGAATGAAATGTGTAAATAAGTTGTTTATCAAGAGTTGATAAAATATGGCAGAAAAACCTATCTAGGTCCGTAGAGACTACGAAGCTTAGGTCTCTAGGTTTTTTCGCTTCGATTTGACTGGAAGAAGCATGTCTGTTGGGACAGTTTGGCACTAAGTATCTCGAGATAAGATGCTGTCCTTCGATTATTTGTTTTTCGATATAAAAAAATTACTTTCTGAAATGTTCCGAACCTGGATAGAAAGATATATGGTTCTTGAGATAAGATTATGTTCTTCGATTATTGTTTTTCGATAAAAGAATGCTTTCTTATATTCATTGAGCCTGGATAGAAAGATAGATGAACCGTAATTGCATCTGGAGAAGGTGTCCAGAGGTACATCTGGCCAAATTGGATGTGAATTGAGAAATAACTCAATGAAAGATGCAATGTTTGTTTTATCGGTTTATTTCAATTCAGAAAGTAAATGTCAGTTGGCAATCACTTGGGATATCTCAGACCAGCTCGATCTATATTTGACTTTATTGAATAGTTGATAGAATTGTCTGGTGGTGTGTTTTATAGTTCATTTGAATAGACTAAAAAACTAGTTTGGTTTTCTATAAAATTTTTGAAAGTGTGACAGGAAACAGTGAACCGAATTCTACTGTAATACTATATTTATAAGCTGGTTGAAAAATGTAGTAGAAACCTTCAATAAGAATAAGGATAGAAAAAATCAAGTTGTTACTAGGATTTTTTCATTCAGTAATGGAGAACATGGGTTTCAGCTAGAGGTTGAGACTATTAGAAAGCCTTCCCAAATTGATAATCCTTCAGATTTCACAAGTTTTATAATCGAATATATAAGAGACCATCAAATATAGGTTATGCATAAATTCATAAGTAGACCGGCTACTTCAGTTCGATTTTAGTATCTTCTTTATATTTTGAGGGCATTGATCTGATTTCTGTAACCCTTGCCTTTATCAGTCTTGAAAATTTGACAGCAGTTTGAGTTTGACTTCATCAGATTCACGTTCCTGAGCATTCCCTTTCTGATATGAATGTTGAAACTAAGGTTGATCTGCAATTAGTGAACGTTGAAATAGCGTTTACACTGAGCAAATGTCGATGTATTCACGATTCAATAAATAGAATCACTCTGTTCACATAGTATTGAGCTCAAAGTAGGCGTTTGTTTATTTAGCGGAGATTGGCAGTATTTGCTGTCATTACGATGAACTAAGTCAACGTTGCCTAATGTACAAGGCCTCGTCCGACGAGCTTGCCAGTTATCAAAACTCTATGTTATATTGAATGTTTACATATCAATATAATGAAGAAAATAAACAACATAACCTAAAATTCTAATATGAACAGTGGAATATGCCAAATTGTAATGGCTAACCGATAGTTCAAAGTTTCGTGAACGGACTATATAAAAGACCCACCACCTGATTATATTAAAAAACGTCAACTCTTGGTCACGACCAATAAACACAGGACTCTAAATGCAATTCAGCGAAGCCTATCGGCCCTGATAGTACTTAATTTCGCCATCAAATCCCTGGGATTGTCGTCTTTTACGATTCCTTGTAATTAGTACATTTAATTGAAGGATATCGATCGTCGCCGAACTGAAAGCCATCAAAACAGATGATGGTTTTGTGAACCTCAAAGTTGTTATCATATTCTTTCGGTCTATCCCAGCTCACGAACGCCAAATATTATTGGTGGAAACAGCGCGTTGATAATACGTTCGTGCAGTTTCAGAAATGAAGTTTGATTTGGGCAAACCATGAATTGATGAAGTTTGGAACATTTTGTTTATATTACTAAGTTCTTGTTTGGTTTCAATTAATTAGGTATAGATTATATTTTCTCGTGGATCATTTATTTATATCGAAACGTTCCCGATACGATTGTTGGAATAACTTTCGTTATTTGTCAGAAACTAGAAACCTTGTTTTCGGAAGAATTTTTTTTTGATCTTATTAAACACAGTAACTCCTTAATTCAACGAAAGTGACCGCATGACCGATGGGAGAAATATTTTTTTGTAGATGAAAAGGGGCGTGCAGTAGATGTCAATTTAGAGCGTTATGTAAAGATGTAAGATGAATTCGTTGTGTCTAAACTGCAAACCGTTCCTAGATATAACCGAAGAACGTGGCTCCAGCAGGACGCAGCAACGTCCAATACTTATCTGACTGTAGTTCTTGACATTTTTTTGGTAAATTGATCTGATTCAATTCCTTTTTCCAACTAACCGACTTTTCTTGCACATTTGAAAGAAAATATCCGCCACAAAATACAGCCATTTTTGAGTCGACTTTAGTGTTCAACTAATTGAGTGCCACTAATGCGAGGGCCTACATTCAGACGATATTGTTTCCGCGTAAAGAATTCCTAAATTATGTTCTTAAATATTGAATGAACATTTCTTCGATACATGGCATCTTTTTGATAGATCCGCTAAATACTGGTTGGTCAACTAAGAAATTCCGATTTAAGAGAAATAAAACAAAATGGCTTGAATTTCCTGCCGGATATTTTTCTTCAACGCAATGAGAGTGCGGGAATTATTGCGGTAGACTACACTTTTGAGGTATACCCATAGGTAAAAGTCGCAAGGTATCAAGTCCGGGCTTCTGGGGGGCCATGGAAGGTCTCCTAGAAATCAATTTTTCAGGAAAAAGCGCCAGAATGACAGGTAAAGAGCAATTTGAAGTGTGTTTGCAGAAACAAGTGTCCCGAATGTATCATCAAAGTCTTGAAGAGCTTGTTCAAAAAATTTGTCCAACATGTCCACATAACGATCAGAATCCACTGTTACTGTTCGGTCGCGTCCGTCTTCGAAAAAGTACGGGTCAATAATGGCTTGTGCGTGTATTGCACACCAAACTGTGACCTTCAGGCTATGCAATTGAGTTTCATATTTCTTTGTGGGGTTTTCTGAAGGCCCATACCGGCAATTTTGTTGGTTTACTTAACTGTTGAGATGAAAATGGGCTTCATCAGAAAAAAAAATTTGATTTTGGTAATAAGCGTGCACACAGAACGATCGCTCCTCAATCGTCCAGCGAACCATGGCGACTGAATTTCCATGAACCCCTCCTTCGTTTAAGACCAATTCCACTTCTCTATTCCTATTCAAAGCAAATTTAGATCGCTTTTGAATCGGAATTCCTTAGTTGACCACCCAGTATAAGCTCATATAACGCTTGCTGTTTTAAGGTTGGATAGAATTTGAAACTGCAATATTTTTCTAACACTGCCTATTGAACAGATAATCTTCATTCAAACTTCCAATGCTTCATGTTAAACAGTTACAAAATAAATGGCAAAAGACTCAACTCAAAGATGACCTCTGTCAATAGCTTCATTGCAATCAAACTACCTTGCATACCATAGCTGAGGATCCAATACCCTTTAGGGAAGAATCCCACTCTTAATCTATCTTTTATTGGATTCCTTCAGGCTGAGATCGCTCCTGATCAAATTTTCAAGTCTTTAGATGAAGGGAAATCAGACTTTGGAGAGCCGTACTTTACAGCATCTCTGAATAGTCAAAATAAAGGCAAGAGGGCACATGTCCCGAATTCCGATACGTTGGCCTCTCGGATTGAAATACCGTAGATGCCTCCGGTTTTCGTCCATTCTGTGTAATGAACGAGAAATATCCTGAAACTTAGGAACGTAAGGTCATGAGTAGAGATCGAATTATATGCAACATGCCCAAACTTGTCGCTGGCCCCAAACTATTATTATTATTGTCTTGTCTTTTTACGTCATTTTGACGTATTGGGCTCACAACTCACAGAATGTGAACAAATTTCTAAAATCAACGTTAGAATTACGGACTACCATAAGCTCAACGTAAACGTAAAAATTACAGAGCCTATTGTGAACAGTTCCATATGATTTGCATTGGTTCAACTTTGCGTTTTTCGTTTACGTTGCGGAGTTTTATGGTTACGTCCATTGTGAATCCAGCATTATTGTTTTTGTAAACATTTATAATTAAATATTGTTACAAATGTTCAATTGTTAAATTTTGTCTTAGATCATTTTGACTATTTTTGTATGAGGAAAAGGTTCGCTCCACATCTACGTAACTGGGGGAGAATTTGAACCTTGGTGCTATGTTCTCCCTTGTAGTTTCAGGTTAAACTGCTGCCGTCTTATTAATAAAACTTTCGATAAGAGATAAATCTTCGAAACCTGGATTTCCGTTCGATATTCTTTCAAACTTTTTTTGAATTTTATTCGGAAATGGCAATGGGAACGTGGAGTTCATTTGGAGTATTATATTCATTATTTGGATACTTTCCTAGCGCTCGGCTACTAATACTGCATTTCGGAATCGTTTGGAAATCACAATTATTAGTATTATTACTCAAAAGACTTCATATTTTGTGGAATTTGGTCGGATTCAGCACTTTTATCGCAGGGAAGAAAATATGTACCGAAAATATGCATCATAATTGGATCTTAGCTGAAATATGCAATACCGCTGAAGATGTCCTAAATTGGCAAATTCATATAATCCGGTCTCTAGTAATGAGTAAGTGGATATTTTCTGTATGGTGAAATTAACCAATTCTTTGAAAATTCACAACTATACCTAATAATTCATATATAAATATTTAATTCTTTAGCAGATTCCAGCATTATGCCAGATCTGAGTAAAGGGTCCTAAAATGCCTTCATCATTCAAAGTTATTCTCCAAAATCATTAATCATGAGCCCCAATATGGCGAAATAGCTATCTATGGATGCTCTGATAGCTTCCTGTAGGGTAAAACCCGGATAGATGACCCAGTTGGATAGATGCCCCATTTTAAAAATACCTAACTTACGAAATACGTATCAAAAAGTTAATTTTATAAGTAGCTGCTACAGTCACCATCTCATTGTAAGAGTTGTTGTAAAGTGAAGCCGTTTTTCACTAGTGTGTGCGATCATCTCAGCAGCGAACTTTACAAACATGCCAAACTTTTAGAGGTAGGTATTTGCCGCTGTATAACTTTTAAAGTGGTAATAAATTCATTAATTTTTTTTATTGTGTCAATACAGTGTTTCATTGAGTGTACATCTGTTTTTGTTTTCTTCTTAATTTATTAAAAAAATTCATGGGCATCTATCCCTATCGAAAAGGATAGTTGCCCTGATTTTTTGAGGTATAGGTGCCCCTTAGGACATCTAAACTAAAACCATATCTTCTTAGCAGATTGTCGATTCATTGTGTTATTTTGATCTTAAACTTGATTCCAGCATTATATAATTAATTTATTATGAATGTGTGGAATAATGCTTTATGTTAATATGAAGAATGCAACTTTTCGTTTAATATATGCTTTTGAAATTCAATTAAAAATGCACAATTGTTGTTAATTCGATCCATGTTACGTACATAAAGTTGCTGTTTTAAGCATAGAAAATCTCATTGTATTTAGTTGGGTTTTTGGTTCATGCAGTATGAAAGGCATCTATCCCTCCCAGTATTTTCATGGTGGGGCAACTATCCATACTTGTAGGCATCTATACCCAAAAAAAGGGTTCTATAAAAATCAAATTTTTGTGAAATTTGGCATTGCTATATCAGAGAAATGTCTGAGTATTTCAAATCAAATAATGGGGCTTCCTACACTCACAGAAATTACACATATAAAATCAATATTTTCGAAAATATGAGGCAAATACAAAAAGTAGGGCATCTATCCGGGTTTTCCCCTATGTTTTTTGGGCGATGACGAGATTAGCTTCTAAGTATGAGTTTGATTTTGGTCGATTTTCATCGATAAATATTGTTTTCTGCTTTTATATTTGATATTCCAGTTAATATTTTTTGGTACTGTTTTTCATACCTTATCCTAATCATTACATAGATAGATAGATTCCGAATTAGTGTTATGTGTCCAAATGTATTGCAAAGTGAAAGTTGGAGGGAGGTTTCCTTTTTGTAAATAGTCCTATTGAATGAATGAATCACAATTTTGGTTGAGTTGATACGTTGACAAACGAAAAAGCTCGCAAAAAAATTGTTCGAACAGATATCCTAGATTATTAGCTCATAGCAATATTTAACCTGAAAAGGTAACAGACAACATAAACCGTGATGCTAAAATAGTGCGAAATAAGTATGGTAACAAATCTTTTCTGGGTCTTTGCGAACAAGATCCATGTTGTAATAAATAACGCACCGAAATAACATTCTGCGTGAGCTATTCGAAAGTTGGAATACTCGTATCTTAGTGTTTATACATAATAATGATATAACTACTAGGCTTTATTTATATATATCACTTCCCATCATCTACACTTCTTCTCTTCAACGTTTCGGCCAGCATTCTTCAGTTGTCGTCAGGAACACACTTCATACTCATAGCTCTCAGAAAAGAAACTTTGGTCACTCTCTGAAAATGTTTACTTTTGACAGTTCCCAGGTAACAGTGATGACTTGGATTTATTCATCTGCTTGAAAATCATTTCCTCTTATTCAAGGCTAGAACTTCTTTAATGGTTTTTGATATCAACAGACGGTTGACTGATAGGGTTTTTGGTTCTTTACATAAAAGCTGCTTTCCTTAATTTGTTTAGTCTCAGTTTTTATTCTTTAGATGATGTCCTGCAGAAGCGATGTACTGATATAGGCGATTTGTGAAGTTTTCAACTGCATTCTGGCACATATCGATCGAAATGGCGGCGATTTCCCCTCTAATACGGATCTTAAGTTCTTCCGAATTATGAGGACGATGCTTAAAAACCTTTTCCTTGAGGTAGCCCCATAGGAAAATCGCAAATGCTCAAATCCGGTGATCTCGCCGGTCATCCCAGGTCGCCCCTCAGAGGATCGAGGAAAAGTTTTTAAGTATCGTCCCCTTAATTTGAAAGAACTTAAGATCCGTTTTAGAGAGGAAATCGTCGCCATTCGATATGTGTCAGAACGCAGTAGGAAACTTCAGAAATCGCCTACATCAGTTCATCGCTTCTGAAGGACATAATCTTGATGATGTGATCTTTAAAACTTAAATGAAAAATGGGGTGAGGTATTCACTCAAACAGAATAAACCACTTTCTCGTAGGTTGTGCCAATTTTTTTTAATGGCCCATCAAAACTGCACTGTTTTTATTGGCGCACCCTGTATGTTGGACTAGCTTTGACTTATCAGTATCTTTAAGTTGAATCAGTTTTTATGTTATTTCATTTCAACATTTAAGGAATGTTCAGTTTCTTCAATATAGGCTCTAACCATAGACATATAAAGGGATGGACAGGGCGTCACGTGACTTTCGCACTAAGTTTCGTGCTCCCAACATAAGAGAGAGAATGATACTGTGAAGGATGGAGTAATATGTATTAATGTAGTGCATAGACTAAACTAAACTAATATTACTCAATCCTTCACACCTTCTCTCTTTCTTAATGTTGGAAAACTCACAGAACATAAAAATGTCTAATGCGATTCGATGTTTTTATTATATGTTCTGTGCTTCGCACTAATATTATTCTATCCTTGCCTGAAGTCAATATTCTTTCCCACAAATCCTGTCCATTCTTTCATAAGTCTATGGCACTACCGCACTCAATAAGTATTTCATATATGCAGGTTTTGGTTACCTAATCGATTTTCATTAATAGGCTTTGCTTTAGTTAGATTAATCCCGATTGTATCTCGAGTCTTGAATGCTGTTCTTTCAGATATAACCCTTACATATGGTATTAGATACGTTGGTTGTGGCGGTGTAGGTTCATTTTGCTTTGTTGTATGTTGTGGTTCTATACTTTTGTGTCCAATTGCTTTGGAATTTTCCAACAATTTCTTGGGATAGCCATTTGGCTTGAGAATTTCAGTGTTATTTTAAATTTCCTTTGATTTTATATTCTTCGATAGAGCATATTTTTGACGCCCTATTATCCAGATTTTGCCACTACTGATTTGGTATTGAAATGGTAAACTTCTTTAGTTTGATTGCTGAAATGAAATGAAATCGGATATGTTCAGATATTTGCCTAGGCTATGTCACATAATTTCAAATAAAGTAAAATCCTCAATTTGGTCCAGAATGCACCATTCCCACACCATAGCATTTATAATTGGAAGCATTCCGGAAGAATTTCCAGAGCGATTGTAGTTTACGGTTTCGTGGAAAAGCCGCCCAGCAAGCCAATCGAGTGTGATCACCTGAAATCGCCTCATTGATACAGCACGGCTCAAAGCTAATGGATTCTGTGGATCCGCCTGTATAATGATTACCATGTTATGAGCGTCTGTATCCTAGAGATGGGCGTTATTTGTTAACCGATTGTCCTGTAACAGTTTTTTATGAAAATATTCAACATACAAGGTATGGTCAATATATCGCCGAACTTACCAGGATAATACTACGGTTTATCTGGTGACAGATAATTCACCAAAATTTGAGTGAATCATCACCGCTTCTTCGGGAATTTGATAACAGGTACATCTGAAACATACGATATACAATGCATCAGACAGACAATTCTTCCGTCCAGTTGCACAGATGAATAGTCGAGACAATCACGTGCTGCAACACACTGAATTCTATTGTCTTATTGCAATAATATTGTCTTGTCTCTTTCTTATCGTTGAAAGAAGCGTAATTCATTCAGTATGGTAGGCAACAGTAAATACTTGAATCGAGTATTACGGGCAGCCTGACAAATAAAAATTTTATACGTGTACTACAGGTTTCCCACCATACTGCGATAAGAGAGAGACAATAATAGGTTACTGCAATAAGTCAACGGAATTCATTCAGTTACACTACGTGATTATCTAGACTATTCATCTGTGTAACTAGAAGGAAGAATTCTCTGTCTGATGCATTGTATATCGTATATTTCCGATGTGAATTTCCAAATCTGTATACGGACTTACTAACCAAAGTAACAAAGTCGATATACGGATCATACCCAATGTTCTGAATATTGACCGTAAGTCACTACGTTATGGCATTTCCTCTAGTTCAACTCAACTCAGATTAATCTTTGTTTGTAGAAGGAGACAAAGAAAGGGAAAAATGAGGAATAATTAATTAAAGTGAATCCTAATATATTGGTCTAAGTACCTTAGGTATAATGAAATAAGGAAAAGATTTAATCTGTGTATGGATCATAGTGGCTGGTATATAGAAAATATGATTTGACATGTTTCGTTTGTTATTTAAAATGTTCATTGTTATAAAATATAATATATGATGAATATAATGATTGAGGATTAGTTGGCTACAAAGTCTTTTCGAATTCAAAGAAACAAAATCATATCTATGTCTCCTAATCAAGGCATACTGTCACGAAACAGAAAAAATAAATCAATAGAATAAACATAAGACACACGCTGCAGGTTGCTGACGGTAAGAAATAGAATAAAATTGTATTCAGAAGAAACATTCAGAATTAAATTAACTTTCTGGTGACACAATGAAAAAGTTAAAAATTAATTTTTTTCTCCGACTTTGACGCACATCTCAAGTCAACATTGACTTGTACTAAATACTGTCAACAGAATAAAAAAACATTGATCCCTTTTCGAGAAAAATTGGGTTACCAAGATAAGCTAATCACCCTGTACTTCATGATGGAAAAATAATGGAATTGAAAGGCATAATTTTTTGTTTGAGGCATTTCTATATCAGAAAATGCTCTGCCACACCCTGTACATTAGCACAACAATACTTCCTGGAATTAATGCTTAACCATTTAATTATATTATCTATCCAAGTAATATTTATCCCCCTAATCCAATACTATGCAAATAAACAAACAGAGTCGTTCAATTTATATCCGGTTTTACGAAATTATAATGGAATACTGTGACGCCAAATTAAATATTTCCCAATTCTATTCAGGGCGGATACAAAGCGTAATTTTCCCGACAGGCAATAATATTCAAATTTTCCGATCAGATACGATATCCATTAATCCTACAGACTGTTATAAATTAGACATGGACTCATTAGGACAGTTATTGACGATTATAACTGCCACTCTTCTATCCAGGGACCCTGGATTCATTCTCGTCCAATAGCTAGCTGTACGAACGGTAGAGATGTGAAATGCAGTTATTCTCTTGAAACAAGTTCATAATTGTTGTTTCGAATTAACTGTTATCCTTGTTTCGAAATAACTGTTGTTGTTAACTGGTTTCATACCAGCTATTTTTTTGAAAATGAAATACTTATAACCAAATATTATAGAGTATAGTAAGATAGGAAACGGCCTTGCATTCGTTGTAATAAAAAACGAATACAATTTTTAGTTTACATTTGACCTACAGATAGCACTGAAGATGGTTTGTATATAAAATTCGTGATTCTGATTAGAAATATAAAGAATACTATAATAGGAATTGTACGAAATTCGTATTCCTTTCAGTTTTCAGTTTTATTTTTATATTTTATATCCACTGTTTTGTATAAAAGGCAGTATTTTATGTGTAATATGCTCATTATAAATTCATAGAATATGGCGTTTAACCATGCATATAATTATTAATAATACTCAGTTCTGAGTTTTTGCCTCAGCTTACTAGTTTTGTTCAGGGTTCTTCACTATAATTTAACCCCCCCCTTTAACTTTGTTACCAAAAGAGATACAGAATAATGTTTAATACAACAATATTTACCATATGAAGTCACATAATGAAATATTTACAGGGTGGCAACACATTGATGGCAATTTCATTTTCTCAAATGGAACAACCTGTATATTTTTCCATATTTGGTAGCTTCTTTTTCCCTGATCTTGAATATGTTACATATATTGACCTATCTCTTTTATTCTGAGTACCACAGAGTTTCAAATTTTAGCAACCACCCGGCAAGCTCTGTAATCATTTTTCAAGTGGCAGACTGCGTTTTCTGAAAATGACCATTTGTGGAGTTATGATAACGTAAATTGGAATATATACAGGGTGAAAAAAATATTGAATGCAACTATATTTTGTTCAAATGGGACACCCTGTCCTGTATATTATTCCATCTTTTGATAGACTATTTCTTCCTGATGTCGAATATATATGCGTATTGGGGGGGCGTCTTTTCAATTTTCAGAGTTTCAAACTTATGAAATGATTAAACCGAATTAAAAAATATGTGAAATACCTACGAAATATTCGAACAATTTACTTGAAAGTATTATTTTGAAATGAATACCCAACAACTAGATGGTACTTAAAATTTGAAGATCTGTGGTGCTCAGAATAAGAGAGATAGACCAACATATGTTACATATTCAAAATCAGGGGGAAAAGAGCTAGCCAATTATGGAAAAATATACAAGGTTTTCCATTTGAAAAAATGAAGATGCGATCAATATGTTGCCACCCTGTATAGATTTCAGTTTTTTAATTTTATTTTTTTTAATTTTTTCAATCGGAAACGGTGCCTCATACAGCAAAAACTCTAGAGACCAGATTTGCTCCAAATTAAATAAGGATTTAAATAGTAATTTTTATTGGTGAAAAAACCAGTGGCGAATCATTTTGTATCTGAAAATATTCAGTCTCGCTACAGTACGGACTAATTTTTGATGTAGAATACGAGGTTGAAATTTCTTGGTAACGATCTGGATCACCCTGTATATTATTTGCTTATAACATAAGTATCTTAGGAGTTTGAGTTAGGAGATATTTGTCGAAGTGATCGAAGAATACAATTCTCTACCCAATCCTATATCTGTGCAAAGACAATAAGAATTAATATCTCTTAAAATGATTACATGGATTCGGTAAAGAATAGAATAGACTTTTGCAAAACTTTTGAAAAATTTTTGGAGGTTTTTTTCTCAAGGTGCAAGTAACAAACAAAAAATTGAAGAATTTTGAAATTAGGTATCTGTAACTCCAAGTGCATTAAGTGTTTATCATGAATGTATTCGTTTTCAGAATTCACCAATTAAGAATAAAGACAAAAAGAAATTAAGTATCCATGAGGGGATGACAAATTATGATAATAATTATCATTTTGTTAGTTTTTCTGCCTTCATTATAATTTCTGATGCACTCTCTAAAACGGAAACAATTTCATAAGCATCGCTTTTCTAGCTGAATAGGGGATGGATTCGATAATGGGCGAAGTCAGAATACAAACTACCCCTAATATTATCCTTTTAAACATCAATTATGTGATGCCGTGTCGGAAAACGATCATTGGAAATCCCACTGGACCCTATAAACCGAGTCAATTACGCGTTGAAGAGAATTTATGTTTGGAAAAGGGTATATTCTGCAGACGTTTTATTTTATTTGTTAGGAAAGTTTCTCTCCAGATAATTCGAAGATAACAAAATTCTCCTGGTTCAATCTAATCCCAGTTAATTCTTTTATTCCTTTCATTTCCTCCACAAACATTTTATGCACTGAAAATATTATTCAACTCTTTCTTAAATGTATATCGGATTCATTGAGAATCAATAAAGCTGAACTTGTTCACTTTAAGTAGGTATTTCATTAATGATAGCGATTAATGTTGAATTGTTTTACACCATTAGTTGCTAGATTGATGAACGATTGATTACAAGATTTTTCTGTTTTTATTGAGACAATGTTTGAAAAAAAGAAAAGAAATTGAAGAGCAAAATTCTAAAAGGAGAAAAAACGACGTGTGAGTCTCAAAGACAAAAATATATTATAAGTTGGTTTAACTCACAGAATGTGAACCAATTTCTATGATTAAACGTTAGAATTACGGACTACCATAAGATCAACGTAAACGTAAAATTACAGAGCCTATTGTGAACAGTTCCATATGATTTGCATTGGTTCAACTTTGCGTTTTTCGTTTACGTTACGGGAGTTTTATGGTTACGTCCATTGTGAATCCAGCATAAGTCTTCAAACAAAATAAATATTACTAACCAAATTGAAGACGACAGAGCTTTCTTGCTGCCCCTGTAGTCTTGTATCATACCTACAAAGAATTGTATGACTATTTTGTATTTTCGGTTCATATTTTTCCTTCATATATCGGGTGTCCCAAGGTGAGTGGCCTATTAGATCAAATTGGCGTGTTACGAAAATGACTCTAGTTCGCTCAATATTTGAGATTTAAGTCAGAAATTTAGCAAGTCGTCTGATATTGACCTGATTGATGCAATACCTTACTAGAACACTCTAAGTAAGGTAGTAGTAAGGTAGTGATTGATGTCACTGCTTTTGAATTATAGTTGTCAGTTATACAGGATGGACCAAATAAATGATCATAATAATGAAAATAATAATCTAATAGGCTACTAACCTTGGGACACCCGATATACCTACTATCTCATTCGTATCCATTTTATTCATTTGAAGAAAATCGCATTCCTTTCACATGCATAAGAATCTAAGAGAGTAGCCGAGCTAAAGGTCGACAATTATGATGAATTTTTCGTAATTTTCCATTGTCGGGGATATCCAAATTAGAACTTGGTGAAATAATGAGATTCCCTAGCACTTTACAAATTAATACCAAACTTCATAGACTTGGATGAAACTTCTGAAGTTATCGATAATGCGGGGGAGTAATTAGATATCGAGTTCTATACTCTAGGGGGGGGGGGGTGAGAATGAAATCTGGCAAGAAAAACATTTTCTTAATTGATGGATTGAATCAAGAGTGTTACAAGAATTTTGAAAATGAAGGATTGGAAACCAAACGTTCCTCTTGAGAAGGAATGAGCTTAACGGAAGATATGAGTAGATGAATTGATTTCTAGGGAGTAGAAGTGATGTTAACAGATCAAAAATATTTTCATTCAAACCAAGAAGAATACCAATGTCCAATATAGTGAACGCTGAGAATAAAATTAATCGGAGTTAATTTCGTTCTCGTTCAAGACAAGCACCTATGGATGGCAATTTCGTCCTTATTAGGACTCATCAGGACAGGAGAGCTCTGAATGATACAAGGTATTTCGTGGAACTTACAGCGAAATGTCATCTTGTTTAAGTATTATATATACCGAAAACGCCATCTCCAGTTCCACACCAAAAACCTTCTTCCATAGCATGAACCTTGAAGGAAGTAGCAAAATGTTTAGCATTTATTGCATTGACTGAAGCGTTCTTGCGTATCGCAAATTTTACGTCTTCAGTCCACAACGCGGTGCGCCCAGGGTAACGTCGGCTGACACTGTAGTAAAAAATAAAAAACAGTTTAACGCGTAACATCGCCATGAATATCAATATGGTGAAAGCAGAGAATAATATTAATTGACTGAAATCAACCAATAATAAACTCATACTACGGTACAACGCGGTGCGCCCAGGGTAACGTCGGCTGACACTGTAGTAAGTAACAATAATAAGGTTTTCCGCCGACCTCGAAATAAAAGGTGATTTTAATGTGTACGAAATTGATCATTAATGACCCATTTTAATGCTCAATTTTTTGGCTATTTTAATGTGCAATCCTCATGGCAACCGTTCACAAAGTATTCAGGAGCACTACGAGAAATGTCAAAACTCTACTGGAACAAAGATACATAGAAATTTCATTATGACAAATGTATGTCTTGTGCAGAATGAAAATGTATTTCGATCAAGAATTCATACACAAATCATATTGAGATCGTCGGAAAAATCTTGTAATAAACTCGGTTATTAATCGAGCGACTAATGGTCTCGAACTATTAAAGCGTTCGCTCCGCTCACGCTTTAAAATATCTTGACCATTAGTCGTGTCTTTAATAACCTAGTTTATTAATAACTATTAACGCGTGACCTCGCCATGAATATCAATATACGAGCAGTGAAAGCAAAGAATAATATTAATATTAGTGTTGGGGCCACTCGAGTAGAAAATCACTCGAGTACTCGATTATTCAAATAATCGACACTACTCGATTATCAAAAAAACCGCTCGTCACTCGCAATCGATATGAGTCGTGTGTTATTGAATCCGATTTCTCGAGCGACGAGTGATATCTTGATAATCGGACTGTGTCGGTTATTTGAATGGTTGAGTACAAGCCCGATTTTCGGTGTTTTCGCCCGGCATTAACAATAGATAATCGCGATCTTTGGGTGAATTCTCATCCGATAGTTCTAATTAGGCAGAAATAAGTTGGTGAATGGGTGATGACTGGGGATTTTGAGGTTGTGTTTTTGTATCTGAAAGAACATTTCCAGAAGTAGACCCGAAAAGTTTCAATTATTTGGCTGGTCTTTTCCGGAAGTTCCTGGATTAGCTAATTTTGGGCATTTTCATTGCTACTAGAAGAAACAGTTTCACATGGTATTGTTTGTTGTTCATTCTGTAAGTTTAATGTCGGATGAGGCTGGTTTAAATGCTGCTTTAAATTTGAATACTGCCATAATAAGCCAAAACTTTTCTACAAATATTGCAAGTCGCAAATTTCTTATCGTTGTGGAAATAATTCCATACAGCGGACTTCTGTTTTCATCCTATAATAATCATACAATACGATACAAGCGAGCTTCAATTTCGAGAACATTAGGTGTAAACAAAGTCGCAAGTCACAACGCAATGAACGTAGAGCCGTAAAGCGCTGAATGAGCGGTAAGCGGTTAGCATGATCGCTTGCAAGTTTGCAACTCGGGCGATTACGAGTATAACCGAGGGTGGGTTTCAAGCGAAAAATCGCTCGATTATCACTCGGTTATTGGGATCACTCGATCATCGAGTACTCGGTTATTGAAAGTACTCGATTATTCCCAACACTAATTAATATTGGTTGATTTCGATCGATTAATATTATTCTCTGCTTTCACTATATTGATATTCATGGCGATGTTACCGTTTAACCTTCTTATTACTGGAAGAATACCTCAAAATATTAATACAGAAGTAAATCTTGTAATTTATTCGATTTGAGGAAATACGAAAGATGAGTCATTCTCTGAAGCCTCTCTTAAATCCTGAATATGTTTGTCGGCAAACACTGAATGGAATCTGAAGGAATCGAAACCGAATATCAATAGGTAATATGCATGAGTATTAAATGAGCTCAATGAAAGAAATCTGTGAGTTCTTAGAATCTAGTAGAAAAGGGGATATTCGGATATTCTAAGGATATTTCTCTCCACCCTGAAGGCACTGTTTCCATTTGTTTTGATGTATTCTGAGAAGATAGGTAAAGCTCAACAATTGTTGAAATTCTTCATGTGCAACTCAAGTGGGCTCATAGAAAGTGCATCTCTACTTCTTGAAAGCAGTCGAATGTTTTCATGAAGAAATTGCGGATCACTTTAAATCCCTTGCGATATGGAAATCATAAACTGAATCTGCCTGAAACTGTAGGGTTGAATAAACCATGGTTGATCCCAGATACCGGCTCTAAGCAACCTTCAATTTTCATAAATCAAACATGGAGTAACGGTACGATGTCAATAATGAGAACCTATTTGTTTGAAGTATCGATCTGCTTTCGTTTTGAGAGGCTCATCTTTCAAGGCCTCGACGAAGTCCAATATTCAATATAAGAAGCTCAGCATGGATTGAAAAAATTGGAAGAGCATTGGGATGAATTCGGAGAAAGGGAGATTGGGGTTTAAAACTTTGTATGATTCGTTGTACATACATATTATTTGGGCTATTATCATCATTTAAATTTTGAATTATTGTACTCAACGTGCCGACCAGCATTCGCCAAATGTTGTCAGAAAAATACTCAAACTGAAACTTTCAGACAAGGAACTTTCGTCACTCTTCGAACATATTCGCCATTTTAAAGAGTTCTAAGAAATAATCATCGATGACTTTGATCTATTTTTGATTGAATCAGTTGTCGAACATTTCATCTGATCTGGATCTTATTATCGGAGCCCAGATTTTGAGAGGAACTGACCGGTTGACAGATCCGATTCTCGGCAAATGACATGAAAGCTGCTTCCTTTTATTTTCTTCGGTTTATAATTTTTTCTGGTATTATGGAAATCTAAGCCTATAAAGTGCTAGGGTCTGCATGTTAAACAAGCTTTGATTTATCAGTATCTCCTTGAACATTTAAAGGACGTTTAGTTTCTCCAATGTAGACTCTACCACACACACACAAGGTACTTTATATATGCAGTTTTGGTGAGTTGATTTTTATGATCAGATTTTACTGATGGTATCTTGAGTCTTGAAATGCTGTTCTTACATTGTACTTATAACCAATTCTTCCATTTTTTTCATATAATAATTTAACACTGATTTGAATTTTGATCATCGTTTGTGCTGGTTCGGTTCGAGTTGTGGTTCTATGCTTTTGTCCCAATTGTTATGGCATTTTCTAACAATTTCTTGAGAGAGAATTAGATTCTTCTCTGAATTTCAAAGCACATTTGGATGATTTACGTTTGAAATTGAGAACTAGAAACAATATAATTCAAAAATTTTCCGATACTTCGAAGGGTGCTGACGCAACAACTCTTCGTGCGTCAGCTCTAGCCTTAGTGTACTCTACTGCCGAATATTGTTGCCCTGTTTGACTCAACAGTGGCCATGTACATAAGATTGATGCACAATTAAACTTTCATGAGAATAGTAACTGGAACAATAAAATCAACACCAACATCATGGTTACCAGTTCTTTCAAACTTTGAAAATTTGGAATAAATCTAATTCTTCTACAAATTCATATCAAATACTTTCCCACATTCCGGATTATCAGATTCCTCGATTATAATCACATAAACCATTTTGTTCCCATTATTTTCGTACCTCGAATGAAAGTTCTATGCATTGTATAATGTTAGATCTTGATTACATATATCGGTGGGCTCGAACGTCTACAAATTTGAAAACTTGATGGATTTACGAAACTTTCCTACAGCCCCTAAAGTCATTCATATCATTTACCGAAACACTGCACATTGTAAATCCATTTCGCTATGTACCAGTTGCCCCATTTCAGTCCACGTGAGCGGAAACTGTAAAATGAGATTATTACGGAGACTACGAGAACACTCTTCTATAATTAGGGTCTTTGGGACGTTGACACCGAACCGCAGGTCCTTTTGACGTTTTTGACGAGCCAATTAAATGTTTCGTTGGGGAAAGGATGTGTCCTGCCATCAAGTTTCAAAGGCAGAGTTTGATTGAATACTTACGCTGTGTTAATCTGATATTTTTACTTGAGAAACCAATAAGAAATCCAATTGTTTTACGAAGATGTATTGATATCTAGTTAGCCTAGACCAGTTCCATGCTTAAACAATATTGTGATACCATAGCAACGAACATTAACTTATTAGAAATGCCCTTGTAAAGTTTGACCTGAAAAAAGTAAACCAGAGTAACGCAATAAATTAAAAAAAGATGTCCATGCAAATTGAAGAAATCTAAAAATAAGAGTATCGAGCCATCAAGTACCTGTATTCAAAAAGGTTAAGAGGAGAGCAGATTCACGAAGTTATGCTTATTACCCTGTGTGATCAATGTCTTTCATATGCGACCTTAAAATTGGACTGCAAGCTTCAAAAGAGGAAAATTTTCCATTGAAAATGAAGACCGATCGAAAAGGCCATTTTTTGTGTCCGTGAACGAAAATATCGATGCAGTTTAAGACGTGATTTTATCAGATCGTCGAATTGGGCTAAAACGGATATCTGAAGCACTGAATGTTCACGTCAATTTGGACATGAGAAAATTTTCTAAAGAATGGATCCTCAAATGTTTGAATGTTGTCGAAAAGCGTGCAAGGGTAGAAGCATCACGTTCGATCTGTGCTCGATTTGAAAACGATTTAGACTTCTCAAACCGAATTGTTACTATGGATGGGACTTGGGTACATTTCTACGATCCCGAAACAAAGCATTTTGAGAAAATGGAAATAGTTTTTTTGTGGTCTATGGTAGGCTTAATACAATTCTTTATTCATAAAAACTGTTTTACTTGTGGCGTATATTTTCATATGCTTCATTGAGAGCTCTGGCGTGACTATGTATTGGCGTCCATGTCTTGACTTGCTCATGTCAGATACGATGAAGAAGGTTATAGCGATGGACGCTTTCACGTGTGGCGAAATGATTTTGGATGACATTCAAACTTTCTACATATTCTTATCTGCATAGAGCCAAACTATGAATATTACTGTTTGTGTCTGTCGATTTAGTATCGAAGCGCTACACAATAATAATCTTTCAGTTATCATTATAAAGATCTTTATCTCAACTACCCGTATCGAGGAATTTTGGTCAGGTTATCCATAGTTGTAACCCTCATTATATAGAGCAAAAGTATGCAATTCAGGTTCAGCCTACACTTTTCTTAGTTTCAATTTTATCTCAAAATTTTTTTTCAATAGGTAGTTTCTTATAAGCGGTGCAGGATTTTTTCAAAGTTGTCTGAACTTACCTTTATTCGCCTGACTGTCTTGTTGCTACCATTCCTTACTTCGACGTTGACACATATCTCCTCGCCATGAGAATAGATGCCTTTGTTTAGGGAAGCTGTGAGGTGAACTCTTCCATCGCTAAGAAGGAACGGTTTCTCTACACATGCTTTGGGAGCAGGTACTCCTGCTAAATAGGCCGCTAAGCTTGGTCGTTTACTGCCGCATAGTGAGCGGTAATGCATCAAAGGACTCTAGAATGAAAAAGAATTGATATCAACAATGTGCTTCATCTTCCATTCTGCCGTCAGAGTAAGAAGTAAACATAGAGAAGTACTGCATTGTAATCAACTGAGCTCTAGAGTGAGATGGAAAGCACTTTACTGTCGGACTGGGGTGAAGTAAAAATAGATAAGATTTTCATTCGTACAATTTCTGAATATAATGTAACATTTTCGTAATTTGGCCATAGCTGAAATTACCGAAATACCCTTAAGCAACAATAAACTGCCACCAAATCAGTAAAATAGTTCGGTTTATGAACGTCAATTCGAAACGAGAATGTAAACACGACCGACACATCAAAGAACAGTAAAGAACGATGTTGCCAAACTGACAGAATTGTCTTTAGCTAACTCTAGCTGTTGATACCGTAGTAGGGGAGCCGTAGACCAATTATCCCAATACGAAATAAAGATACGGCTCGCAACGCCGAATGTTGTTCGCGTTCATAGACAGATTCCATTTTACTGCATCAGCAAATGCGTGAAGGTTTACTTTGTACTTTGGAATTCCGCCCTTAAGTCTTTTATGGATATTTAACAAGCTTAATTTGAGTTTCAATTATGGATAGTTATTCAGTTAACTGAAGACAGCGGAATTTTAACGCGTGAGCGATTATTAATGGGTCATTAACTATCAATTTCGTACACATTAAGATCACCTTTTATTTTGGGGTCGATGCAAAAAATTTATAATATTATAATATACACCATAGAATCCATTTTATATTTTTCAAGGTATTTGCCTAACTGACTACTACATAGTCTTTGAATTGGTAACATTAATATTGAATAACGTCGGTCCCAGTTCACCCCCTGTGGAACTCCTGAATTGTTAAAAGAAGCAAATTCAAACGCATTCCTACAGACAAATGCATTCTGATTGAATGAATATGATATGCATGTTAAACAAATCATCTGCAACATAGACAATGTTATTTGAGCCTTTTTCAAACTTACTGTCCCATCAAAATCTTTACAAGCCCGTAATTTTCTACGTCTCATCCACAAGCACATAATTCAATAGGTATTCGACCTTGAGAAAATCTCTAACCAATTTAAAACACATAGAATCGTATGTTCATGTCTGTTAACGCAGAAATAAAACCTGGTTGGCATGCTCCGCTAAAAATGGCGCTCTTTTCCATTCATCCCGGTTTATATTACCCCCCTTAGGGCACTAAATCATGAAAGAGCAATCTCACAGGGTACTTCTGAATTATTACATTTGGAGGAGCATTTATGGTCTTCGATATGGATATAAAGATAATACCTCGCAAACTTGACATCAATTCGTCTAGACTCTGGGAGATTCCAGGCAGTTAGGCCATTAGAAAATCTATTTTGCGATATGAATATTCAGTGGACATTTATGTCGCTTTCAGGCTTTGAATTCAGAATGTGGCAAATATCCCATCAAGGTGTCTTGCTTTTTGTCAAGTTGTCTGTGTGCTGCTTTCGTTTATTTGATAGATAAAAAATTTCGAACGCCCTACAGTCTATTTAAGGAGAGTATGAAGTGACGGAAACCTCTTGTTCCTCCTATTGGTACGACCTCTCTATCGTGAACGCAGCAGAGCTGGCATCTATCTCTCTTTACTAGTCCATCAATCAACCTTCGACACATTCCGGTCGCGTATGAATATGAACGACAACTAACGAATGTTCTATGGAGTAGGGGGGGCTAAAGGTTCAATCACTTCACACTTTGGTGTCATGCGGCGTTTAAAATATTTAGTCACAAAATGGTGCATGCGCCGGTTAAAATTCCCTTTTGCATTTCAGATGGTGATTACTTTCAACAGAGCCAAACTTTAAGGAAATTTCACACAAATTATTCGTAACAAAGTATGTCAAATAACATGTGGTTGAAATGTTTATGATTAATGTTGAATTCAATGGTTTTTGATGTCATGGAAAATTTAAATGTTTGCTATAAAATCGATTATTCTTCAGATAATATTGTAGCCTCTTTAAATAATAACACATATGAATCTATTCATTTTAATCATAAAGATCTTCAAAATATAGCTTATATTTTCAGTTTCGTAATTATTTTGTGAGTCATGATAATTATTCTGGTAACTCCATAAAGTTTGTTCACAAAATTCTATTGGCATATTCCATGACGATATCAGTGCTAAGGTGGCTAAGATATATAAATGTAAACAATCTTGTTTTGGACAGATACTGGAGTTTCATTGAAATTTTTATGAATTATCTGGATATGGAGTTAGAACTTTGTTGATTTTTTTTGTGATGTAATCAATATGTCATATTATAATGTGTTGGAATACAAATCGTTGGTCCAGTTTTATAGACATTTGATCTTTGTGTTTAAAAACGATTGCCCTTATTACAGAACCACATAAAATTGATGGTTTATCGATTGTGGAGAGTGATAAAGTAAAACAAAACTAACATGCACGATATGTTCTTCTAAAGGTGGAGTAGGTCGGAAATGTAAACATATTATTACAGTTGTTTTAATTGAATTGATCAGATGCATGATGTTCTAATCTATTCATGACGGAATCATGTCAAAACTTATGGTTTTCTTTTCTTTTCTACTGTGTTTCTTAATCAGGGAAAATCCTTCTAAACTCTTTACCAATTCTGCAATAGCCAAGTATAAGTTTGTAAAATAATATGTTGTATGTGTACCTTAATATTAATGATCCTAAGAAGTAAAGAGAGCTTGTCGTAATCTGCTGTAATATCAAAACCTCTGACGTAAGAGGTTAAGCGACAATATGAATTACTTTCATATAGTTTTTGAAGTATCTAAGATACAAGCCTCTCTTTTACTATTAGTTTCCTTTCCAAACTCGTTTTCTAGATATATTTTCATTCGGTTTTTCTGAGGAAAGAAGTTATAACTATATATCCTAAAGTTTGCACTCTTTCCGCCTATAAATTGCATTTAGGCACACAACAGTAGTCTTTTCTGATCGAAATCATATTCGAGAGGATAACAATTTCAATTCTCTCTTGAATACTTCTTCTTAAAAAAAAGTTTATTCACTACTATCTTAGCTCAATTTCGATTTCCACCACCAGAGTGCGTACCGCTGGTACGCATAAGCCAATTGCGGGCATTGTGAGTAGATGAATACCACAATACTGGTATAAGTTAAGGAAATAATTGATTTTCTGATGATGGTTTAGTCATATTTGATACCATTAGATTTTGTCAAACACCTTGATACGTGTCGAATAATAAATTCGATAATTCTACAAAGGGAAGTTAAACTGATTTTCTCGTGAAGTAGTCACGTCGAATACCACTCGAGATGAAATTTCAGCAGGTAAATTTTCTCTCTCACGTTTGCTCCCTGGCAATTTTGGTCATGACATTCATTTCAAACTCGTCTGGCAGCTCGTGATTTTGATACAAATGTCATTCGCGAAATTGCCACGCAACCAACTTTCATATTACAATCGAGAATTTCTGCCGGCAAAATTTCATTTCGGGTGTTATTCGACATGGCTATTCCACAAGAAAATTACTCGAACAGTAATTCTGAAGGTTCATTTTCTCGCATTCACTATATTACACTTATTGCGCTACTTAACAAATAAATAATAATGCATAATTAGTTTTGGTTGCAAAATGGTGCGCTGGTCGTCCCGTGTTTCAATTCCTTCAATCACATCAAAAAATGTCAAATAACATATGTTTGAAATGTTTATGATTATGGTTGAATTTTGTAGTTTTGATTCCATAGAATATTCAAACTTTTGCTATAAAATCTATCATTCTTCACATATTCTTGTAGCCTCATTGAATACTACCATATAAAAATTTTTTAACTTTAGATTATCTTTTTGAATAATTTTGATTCTACAGTTTGATTCTTGGTTTGGTATCTGTAAACAAATGCGAAAGACTTTGAGAGATGATTCCTCGATGAAAATAAGCAGGGGTAGTATTTATAAATTTTTTTCGAAATCGATCCCCCTTCCAAGATACAACCTTTGGAATGCGATGACTAGTTTTATTTTTTTACGGCTTCTTAAAAACACTGAGTCATAAAACTACAAATAATATGAAGCGCTCAGTAGATGTTACTCATAAAATTCTTTTATACTTATCTCGTAACTTTATTATTAGGGGTTGAAAATAACAACCTCCCAATGATTTTCGTTCAAAAATTGTTTTCGTGGGATAGATTTTCGAAAAAAAAAATCTCTAATTTTTTTTCATTCAATTCTGGAGAACAAAAGTCTTCTGCAGAACTTAGATACACTCGATATTTTTCTAGGAAAAAATTAAAACTTACATGCAGTTCAGAATATTCTAAAATAGTGTTTGTCTATGACAAAAAATAAAGATGTTCTATAAATCTTTCTGGAGGTTTAATTACTAATTTCCCTAAGAAAATTACATCCCTAATAATTAAATTTCACAAATATATTTTGCTTTTGATTAATAAGCATAATTCATAAAACCAATTTTGAGCATAAACAATATCTTAGAATATTCATTCTATGGAACATACGATGAAATGATAGACCCTTTCTTCTATAGAATTGTATGGGAAAACATAAGAGAATTTTATTTTTCGAAAATCTATCCCTCGAAAACAATTTTTTAAGGAAAACCATAAGGGATTGTTATTTTCAACCTCTAATGATAAAGTTATGGGATCTATAAAACTTGTGTGGGTAGCATCTACTTAATGCTTCATATTATGTAAAGTTTTATGACTCAATGTTTTTTAGAAGACGTAAAAAAAATTAAATTCAACTCGTGACGCCTTCAAAAGTCTGTATCTTGGAAAGGGGGTTGATTTCGAAAAAAATTCACCCTGATTATTTTCATAGAGGAATCATCTCCTGGAGTCCCTACATTTGTTCACAGACACCCTGTATATAGTTTCGTTATTATCTTGTAAGTCATGATAATTATTTCTGTCACTTCATCAAATTTGTTCACATTTTTAACTTTCCTATTAGTTGAGAAGTTCAGTATGTCAACAGATTACTATTGCGGTATTGCTGAGGAGATGAGTACCATATTACTGAGGTCAACGAAATAATTTCTATTTTACTGATGGTTTTATCATATGTAATACCATTAGAGTAGACAAAGCGCGATACGTGTTGAATACCACTTGAGATAAAATTTCAGCGGAAAGAATTTCTCTCCTGTAAAATTCAGGTTTGTTGCTTCCCGGCAATTTTGCTCGTCGCATTCATTCCAGAATCACTCGCCTGGTGGCACGTGATTTTGATACAAATTTCATTCGCAGAGTTGGCATGCAACAAGCTTTCATTCATTACAATCGACAAATTTTGCTGGAAAATTTTATTTCGATGATATTTCACAGCAAAATTAGTTGAACAGTAATATTGAGATTCATTCTGAGAATTTTTGAATCAACTATATAACACGTATCGAGATATTTTATCGCTAAAAACAGATTTTGCAGGCTAACAAATTTCATCGATCTGAATAAACGAAGATATACTCGTAGAAACTTTTGAACCGCTGAAGCGCTTGCAGCGCATTCGCCATTTTGTAACAAACAGTTCGTAAGACTTTCAAAGGGTAAATATTTGAATTTCGGTGACCAGCAGATACGGACCAGATTTTGGTGTCATTTTATTCATTGACTCTGCGGTCTGTCTTACTTTAGAAAATATGGACCCCCAAAGTTCAAAAAATGTTCCATCATAACGTCACTTTTATCACTATAAAAACTCAAATTCACTGCTTCAATTTAGTCCATTAATCACTTTAGATCATTCATATAACTATTAAAATACTTTAATTTCAGGTATGTTCAATAATTTCTGCAAGAATATCGAAATTCTAGAGGCACCACACATCCACAAATTCTAAGGGAAGCCCGTCGTTTTTAATGGTAGATTTGGCACTGCGTAGATTCATCAGCGTGAATATGATACGATGCCTTTTCATAAATCCCGCCATCATTTGATATGTCACTCGCCAAAGGACGGAGCAGTGGTGCCAAAGTTACCATGAAGAACGGCGGGATTTCCTTTGAATTTGTGGATATGTGATAGATCTAGAAGTTCGATGTTTCTGCATTGATTATCGAATATTCCTGAAATTAATCTGATCGAATAGTTGTTTGAAAGTTCGAAGATGATTCATAGATTAAATTAGAGCCGTGATTTGCAGTTTTATAGTGAAAAAAGCGACGTGAAGATGGAACATTGTTGGAACTTTGTGGGTCCATATTTTCCAAACTAAGACAGAACGCTACCTGTTGGTTTCACTAATGTTGTTCAGAAAAACGGAATGAATACAATGACACCAAAATCTGGTCAATATCTGCAGGTCACCGAAATTTGATAGGTACTTATCCTTACAAATTCTCATGAATCGAATTCACGCAAAGCTCACGAAAAAGATCTTCAACCAAATATAAAACTTACATTTGGAACTTGTTACGTTTCGTTATATGATATTTTTGTTATTTCATATGATCTTCTCTTGAAGTTTGTCTTTTCAAAATCAAACACTTTCTATAAGTAATTGGACTACGCATTGAAAAAGTATATTTGACTCTTGTATTGAAGCACATAATTGGATATAAAATACTTTTTCACTTTCTAAACATTTGAAAAAGCTGATCATAATTGAATGCACCTTAGGCGTTCGACGTTGTTTGGTGCGAAAAATTTTTGAAAGTTCCTCAACTAATTCCGCTCTTGTTCCCAGAAACAAAAGTGAAACGAGCAATCTCAAAAATTTGGAACAGTAAAACATACGCTTCTAACGGAGCATCTGAAAAGCCCTTGGGAGCAATTGATAATGAAACACCTACTCTTTACGTCTGAATAACTAACTTAAGCGCCCCTCTATAATTTGATGGAACCATGTTCTTGAAACCCTTCCTAATTAAACTGATAAACGGCATGGGTCTAGAACCCAGAGAGATAGAAAGTTTTGCAATGTTTCAGGTCCGCTAAAGGATGCATTATGAGCCATAAAGAACAAAAGGGTCTGTGTAGAGTCTAGCATATAAAGCTTGTTTGTTACATATCCCTTTTCAATTCATTTTCATCCTTAGTATCTATTGTTCTCGCTGAAAATAATTATTTATAAAAGCAAGGGTCAAGACAGCTCTTTAAACAAATGGAAGTTTGATACCAAATGAGTTAGATCGAAAAATTATTAATGAGTCTGAAAGATTATCATTGGAACTTACATAATTTTATACAAGATGTAAGAGAGACTTTTCATCAACTGAAATGCCAACAAATTCTAATGATTTTTTTTATTTACTTTTCTAGAATTAAATTTGTTGGCGGCAGTGTTGACAATTAAAAAAAAACCTTGTTATGATAGGTGGCTGTCCACGCTGTAGAAAAAACTAGGGGAGCTGTGTGCTGTAACATATCTTTTAGATACCGTAGCATTCAATCAATTTTTTGTTCTTGAATCTATCAATTTTGTATCACCCAAATCTGTTTTTTTTCACGTAGCCTATTGTATGCTCTTATAGAATGTTGTACATTCGAGTTTATAGGTATGTCCTCAACTCGATCCACTTATATGATAAATAAATAAATGAATAAATGTTTTCATTAGGAACAACAAAGGCATTTTGAATTGTATGGAACCGATTTTTTACCTTCAGCACCAACTGCATTTCAAATTCTCGGACCGATTCATTGCTATTCCATTCGACTCTGGTGGATATATTGAAAAACAAGGATATAAATGTTCAAACAATTGAAACATAGGTTTGAATAAGAGGTGTTTCACGAGGATGAGTGATTAATCCCATGGGTATCGAGCTGTTGAATGCCATTAATGAAATTAATCCTCGCACTATTTGCCGTTCATCAACCCAATGTAATGAAATTCACCGGGTGGTAAATAAACTATCAACTCAGAATTAAACTAGCCGTCCGAGTGTGTGAGAGAATTATTTGAAAATTACCTATTCATCACACTAGCGCCAAACGTGAGACCATCTCACAATTGAATGCTGTTCAAACCGTACAAGCGTACAAGCATAAGACAACAAGAGAAATCGGGAATATATACTCCGTTCACATATTATTGAGCTCAAAGTAGGCCTTGACTTCATTATGTTAGGTTGGTAGTTTTGGGATTAATTTGCCACTTTCAATGCAATGTTGCCAGGCCCAACGTTAACGTAGGCTGTAGTTACTTTACGCGTAGCCTTGCTTTTCGATGCGTTTTCGATTCGAGAGGAAGGTTATTTTGTTTACAATTCACAACAATCATAACACTTCTCATCTATCGAATAGAATCATCTTATGAAGAAATCGATTCGTTCAATGAACGATTAATAATGTTTCGAATGAAACCTCAAACTCTCTAAGTGAAATACGAAATGTTCGTGAGTAAACGAGTATTTTTTACAATTTCCAAAAATCTACGCTCAAAGTGTCACGAACGTATACGTTCGTGATCGAGTGAAATCGAATGAATGGTTCGAAGTACCTAAGTCAATTTTAGAGCATATCGACAGCTATTCCTTCCGACGAATGTTTACGTTCATTTTCAACGGGTATGATTATTTTAATTTCCAAAATCCTACGCTCAAAGTGTTACGAACGTATACATACGTTCGTAATCGAGTGAAATCGAACGAATAGTTCGATAGAAGTACTTAAGTCAATTTTCGAGCATATCGTCAACTTCTCTTTCCGACGAAAGTTTTTCGAACGGATATAATTATTACAATTTCCAAAAATCTACGCTCAAAGTGTCACTAACGTATACGTTCGTCGTACGAGCGATCCCGGGACACCCGATTGAATGATTTTCGAGTTATAGAGATTTAAAATTTCATATCTCGAACGTTTTCAGAGCTGAGACGAGTAATTTTGTTTTATTCGATTAGTAACGATGTGGAAATTTGATCTGGTCGACATATAGCTCTGAAAATTCGACTTCACATCCGTAAAATTGAAGAATTCTACAGCATTTTCTTAATTTTCATGGTTAGGGTGACAATTCAATTTAAACTATTATTACAAAATCAGTTTTCTTGTGAACTTAATCCAAGTAAAAGAGCCTCTGTTAGCTTGTTCATATTGCGAAGACGTTCATTCAAACTTGAACATTCTATTGATTTATAAATTCAAGTCTTCAAATTTCAAGGTTCCTTCTACAGTTTCAATCAAATGCTCCTTTCGGAACATCGTAAACGCGCTAAAAAAAACAAGATCAAAATGTGAAATAAATCAATCGAAGAAAACAAAAAACTCTCATCGGATATTCCATATTGAATACCTGTTTTCCCAGAATTAACTATTTGATTTTCCGTCAAGGCTTACTTAAAATTTTATCAGTTTATACTTCCACTAGGAACGCAGGTGGAAAATTTCACATTACAGAATCTAATTGAACTTTTTCCGTGCCTTCAACACTGAAAATGCGTTATGACGTTTCTGATGGATTCATCACTATTTCATCAGATTCTGATAAGTTAGGTGCATAAAATAAAACAGGAACTGAACAACATAGTGAACCATAAGCTCGGAACAGGCCTATTTTATGGCGACGGTTTATTATTCCCGTCGTTTATGAACCTGTTGAATGGTATATTATTGGAATAAATCAATGTGCCTATCATTCCATTTTCAATTGAAGGTTCAATTTTGTATTTGGACAACCGCGATATTTCCACCGGTTATAACTGAAATATTTCACATTCCATTGGTTGGAAATAAATTAAAAGTGGCTCGATTCGCGAAAACGTTTCAAAATTGAAAATCGTGTGGGTTCAGGTATGTAAACCGTTCTGTGGTATAAGTAAATGTACCTAAAAGAATGAGTTTCTGGAGAAGGAGAAAGCCCAAAAGAAAAACTCTTGCGAAACCACCAGGGATGGATCATTGCGCTAAGTTCCTTCGGAACTTTGAAACAGCAAGATCCAAAAGGTATCTGGATCTTGGTAAGAAACAATCACAACTCCATATTGGCTTTCTTACAGGACACTGTCGCCTCAGAAAGCACCTGTTGAGGATGGGATTATCGGACACTGACAAGTGTAAGTTCTGTGGAGAAAAGGAAGAAACCCCCAATCACCTAGTCACGGAATGCTTTGCCATCGTGAGTCTAAGGAAGGAATGCCTTGAGTGAGAAACTTGTAGGAGTAGGATTAGCCTCGTTGAAGACTTCAACTTCACAGATATTGGATTTCATCAGAGATCTCTGGAACTGGAAAACGAGCTGTAAAAGGTGTTGTGAGAACAGCTCTGTAAGGAGGCACCATTGATCTTGAGGTCGCAGTGAACTGTAACCCTTTTTTATAACTATAACTAATAGATGATGTGTATTTCTAATCAATCAATGGCTGATGGTAAAGCAAGGAAATTAAAGCAAGCATGCTTCGTCATATATCGACCAATTCCTCCTAGATCAATTATTTTCTTTCGTTATAGCTGACAGCGGCTACTATACCCTTATTTCCCTGAAGAATAAGACGGCGACATATTTTCGCTTGAAGAATTTATGAGGGGTCGACCTGACCTCCCTTGTTATTTATAAATACCCACCTGTCGGTAAAACACACAAGGAGAAGCGAGTATATTACAACTTTGTAAATTGGATGCGAGGCATTTCCCCGTGTTCGTGTTGCCGCAAATACGGCACTCTGTTAAATCCTCATTAATTATCGAAATAAAGCCCCCGTGTTGGTTTTGTGGTCTTTGCCCATCTGCCCGTGACCGTCTATCGATCGACTGACAGTCTGTTGCCCGCGAAACAGAAACAACGTTTACTGTATTGTGGTGAGAAAATGGAGATTCGCGAGAGTTTTCCGCGCCTGGTTGTGAACACAAAGCGAGGGGGTTTTGCAATTTTCGAACAAAACGGTGTCGAACGATGACAATCTTCGAAAAAACTTCATTTGAAGAAGAAACAAGTACTCAAATTTGGGCAATTTCTAATTTGAAATCAGAATGTTTTATGCATTTGTTTGCATTGAGAAATTAATGGTTCAGATTTGAAGTTTTTCTCAAAATTGTACCAGGTGTCCTAAATTCATTGTCTAGTGAAGGGATCTAAGAAACCCGATGAGCTAGAACAAAGTGTAATAAAGAAAAATTGCTTACTTCAATGAATTCTACTAAAAAAAAGTGCCTGCGTAATGTCTTAGTTTCATGTATCAATTTTCTCTAATTGCTCGAAAAGGGTTCGACTCAGAAGGTTGCAGTTTTCACCAAATGAATTCTCTCAAAAATCGAGCCCGAAAATGTGCCATTCATTCTGTTCTAGCTCATCGAGTTTCTGAGATTCCCTATCTAGACAACAAATTGAGGACACCCGGTACACATTTCAGCCATTTATGAATTCAACTTGGCTGTTCGACCTTGAAACCAAAATTCTAGTTGATATTTAGAGCGATATAGCTCTAAGAATCTAGGCAAAATTATTACCTGGGATTGGAGCCTAGCAGAGCTTCCTTATTGGTTTTGTGATCTTTGCCCTCCTGCCCGTGACCGTCTATCGATCGACTGACAGTGTGTTGCCCGCGAAACAGGAACAACGTTTACTGTATTGTGGCGAGAACATGGAAATTCGCGAGTTTTTTCCGCTCCTGGTCGTGAAAACTAAGCAATGAGATTTTGCTGAAATTGTCGAACAAAACGGTGTTGAATGGTTTGGTTGAACCAAAAAGAAATTTAAAATTGAGAAAATTATCAATAAAGTCAACGATTAAGCTTGAAAAATCAGTGTCTAAAAACAGCCGTATGGTCTTTGTTTCATAAGACTTGTTTTTTCTCGCGTTGTGACAATCATACCAATGTTAGTTTTGTGGTCTTTGTCCATTTGCACATGACGCTCTATCGATCGACTGATAGTCTGTTGCTCGCGAAACAGGAACAACGTTTACAGTACTGTGGCGAGAAAACAGAAATTCGCTAGAGTTTTGCGCGTCTGGTCTTGAACACAAAGCAATGAGATTTTGCCGAAATTTTCGAACGAAAAGGTGTTGAATAATTTGGTTGAACCATAGAGAAAGTATAAATACATAAGAAAGTTAACGATTGCGTTTGAAAAATCAGTTAAGTGTCATAAACAGCCATATGGTGTCTGTAGCATCGCTTCACAGGACTTTTTCTGTCAACGATATGAAAATCGTACCAATCTGCCCGTGACTGTCTATTGATCGACTGACTGTTTTTGAACGAAACGGTGTTGGTTGAATAAAAAATAAATATTAACAGACAATTGAGCTTGAAAAACCAGTTGATTGTCATATCTCACATCGCTACACATGACTTGTTTTCTTCACATTTTGGCAATCATTCAATTGCCTTGGATATTTGTGTGTGTGCTTACTACGTGGATATACGATAATTTTGCTGTTGTTCTATTTCATTTAAAATTTTCCAAATAAGAAACCACTCATTTTGAAATAAGAAAATCTAGAAGACATATCTTGTATGTGATAGACATTTCGAGGATGAAGTAAAATTGTATAGTCGTTGTAATTTTGTTGTAAGCGTGTGAATGCAATTATCAAGGGCACTGATTAAAAATTCAACAGTATCTCATAAACGTTTGTCCAGGGAATAGTTGAGCCTTGACTCTATGAAATAATTTAATATCGAGGAGAATATATTGCAAAACTTGAGAATATGCTATTAGGTGGCTATTAATATAGTTCTTCAATATGTGTTATTTTTCGAAACATTTGTGGAAGCATATTGATATCATAATCATATTGACAAAAATCTACAATATCGATATAATTCATCACGTATATTGAAATGATACGAGAATATGAAAAATCCATTCCTGGGAATTCTTCAGATTGGTTGAGTTGGTAAATACTGCTTCATTAAAATTATTGCCAAAGTAATAAAGATAAAATACGACAATTCTTATAACCGTTTCAGGTAGAACACAAACAGTTAATGTGAGCTGTGAAACTGTTCGTTTCCTTACAGTAGAGAAGTTTCGACTCTCTAGGGAATTTGATTGAAACCAAGGTAGCTCTCATGATGTTCAAATTTGAATAGCAATTCTTTTCAATATAAAGAAAATATATTTTAATAAAATTATTTTTTGCTGTTTGAAACAGCTACCGTTAAATACTGCTCAATCATAGCAGATAATTGCGAGGTACCAGCGCTTCCGCCAATTTGCAACCACCAGACTAGAATTTTTTGTCGGTCAGTGTACTATTCTCTGAGCCTATCCACGCTGCTATGAATTATTCGACGAAAAAATCAAAAGAACAGTAAATTCGATACCCTTTCCCCCACAGGACCTCGTTAATTTCAACGAAACACGCTTCGCGCCCGCTCTGATGATGGCCAAAAAAGTAAGCAACAACCGTGCGAACTCACCTCGTTCTCTTCCGTCAAGTTTCGCAGCTCCTGCTCGTCCTGTAGGAGAGTTTTCGGGCGTTCAACGCCCGCATGTCGATCGTCGGGCGGTTTTTCCGCCACCTCGTAGTCCTGTACATCCGTCTGCCGTCCACCGTTGGTCAGATGTTTGAAGGTCACATTGGGTCTGTGCTGATCAGGGGAGTGTTCCCTTTTGTTGCGGATTTCTAGGAAAAAAGGCATAACGTAAGCATGAAGGTGGTTCAAGCTAGTTTTAAGAATTCAGCATTAGCTTTTTATTGAACTCCCAGAGGAGTTGAATGTAGGTTAAAAACTAAAGGAAGTTGATCAATTAGGGACGGAAAAGAGTTTTTCACTGAAACAAAAGTTGAAAAGCAGTGATTTACCAATTCATTCAGTTTGCCATGTTTTTTTGTATTTGAAGTTCCTCAATTTCTCTCTCGTTGATTTTTAATATCTCCATAACCAATTCACAGTAGGAAAGCTTTTGTTGTCAAACAAGTTGAAAAAGATGGCGCTTATATTACCTGTAGATATGTCATAATCTGAAAGTCTACTACGCAAAAGGTTGAACGTAAAAGTTATATTAATTTACCTATCAGCATAAGCTTTTTATTGAATTCCCGGAAGTTGAATAAAGGTTGAAAATCGAAGGAAGTTGATCAATTAGGGACGAAAAAGAATCCAGAGTTTTTTCAGAGATACAAAAGTTGAAAAGCAGTGATTGACCAATTAATTCAGTTTGCCATGTTTTCTGTATTTGAGGTATCTCTATTTTTCTTTCGTTGATTTTTTATATCACCATAACCTATTCACAGTAGGGAAGCATTTGTTTTCAAACAAGTTGAAATGGATGGCGCTAATATCACCTCTAGATATGTCAAAATTTGAGAGTCTATTACGCAAAATGTTGAACATATAAAAGTTATATTAATTTACCTATCGATTGAAACGAAATTTACATAACAGAAAGCAATTACATTGGGTCTGTGCTGATCAGGGAAGAGTTTCCTTTTGTAGCGGATTTCTGGAAAAAAGGGAGACCGTTAGCGTGAAGGTGGTTCAAGTTAGTTTTAAGGATTCAGCATTAGCTTTTTATTGAATTCCCGGAAGTTAAATGTAGGTTGAAAATTAAAGAAAGTTGATCAATTGGGGACGAAAAAGAATCCAGAGTTTCTCACGGAAACAAAAGTTGAAAGGCTATGATTGACCAATTCATAAATGTTGCTCATTCAGTTGCTATGTTTTCTGTATTTGAGGTTTCTCAATTTCTCTCTCGTTGATTTTTATATCACTATAACCTATTCACAGTAGGGAAGCGTTTGTTTTCACATGAGTAGAAAAAGATGGTGCCAATATTTCCTGTTGATATCTGTCATAAATTGAGAGTCTACTATGCAAAATAGTCAACGTAAAAGTTATAATAATTTATCTATTGAAGAAAACGAAATTTAACATACAGAATGCAATCACATTGGGTCTGTGCCGATCAGGGTAGTGTTCCTTTTTTTGCGGATTTCTGGAAAAAAGGTAGAACGTTAGCGGAAAGGTGGTTCAAGTTTATTTTAAGGATTCGGCATTAGCTTTTTCTTGAATTCCCAGGAGTTGAATGAAGGTTGAAAATAAGAGGAAGTTGATCAATTAGGAACGAAAAAGAATCCAGAGTTTTTTCTCAGAAACGAAAGTTGAAAAGCAGTGATTGGCCAATTCATTCAGTTTGCCATGTATTCTGTATTTGCGGTTTATCAATTTCTCTCTCATTGATTTTTTATATCACCATAACCTATTCGCAGTAGGGATGCTCTTGTTTTCAAACAAGTTGAAAAAGATGGCGCTAATATTACCTGTAGATATGTCATAATTTGAGAGTCTACAACGCAAAATGTTGAACGTAAAAGTTATATTAATTTACCTATTGATTGAAACAAAATTTAACATAACAGAGTGCAATTACATTGGGTCTGTGCTGATCAGGGAAGAGTTCTCTTTTGTTTCGAATTTCTGGGAAAAAAGGTAGAACGTAAGCGAGAAGGTGGTTCAAGTTAGTTTTAAGGATTCAGCATTAGCATTTCATTGAATTCCCAGGAGTTGAATGTAGGTTGAAAATTATAGGAAGTTGATTAATTAGGGACGAAAAAGAATCCAGAGTTTTTCCACAGAAACAGAAGTTGAAAAGCAGTGATTGACCAATTCATGAATGTTGCTTATTCAGTTTGCCATTTTTTCCTTATTTGAGGTTTCTCAATTTCTCTCTCGTTGATTTTTTATATCACCATAACCTATTCACAGTAGGAAAGCATTTGTTTTCAAACAAGTTGAAAAAGATGGCGCTAATATTTCCTGTAGATATCTGTCGTGATTTGAGGGTCTACTACGCAAAATGTAGAACGTAAAAGTTATATAAATTACCTATTGAATGAATTGAGATTTAACATAACAGAATACAATCACATTGGGTTGGTGTCCTATTTTGTTGAGAATTTCTGAAATTTAAAGATTAAATTTAAGAAAGCCGTGAGCAGGTGCTTTTGAGCTCTCGTTAATTGGTGGAGCAATAATGTAATTTCCTCAAAATTTTGTACAGGACTTGAAATTCATGCTGATTATATGAATGCTAAATCTTAGCACGATCAGAATTATATTCTGTGAATTATTCAGAAAATGAAGTATGTGAAAATCAATCATTAAAAAAATTTAATTTTATGGTTCGGATAATGTGATCCTCTTGATATTTTGCATAAGCATTCAGCATATCAGTTTTCATTCAAAAAATAATTTTCACCCGAATCGGATATTTTGTTATGGAAATATAAAGGTTTTTTTTCCAATATTCTTTTTGAATTTTTTATGGTTCTGTTCACATTTTGGCCACAAAATTTAGCATGAGGCTTTTAAAGAACATCTTATATGTAGACGCAAAACTTCATTTCGATTGGTTTCGTCTTGTCTGATATATTGAGGAACAAAAATTTTTAATTTAATGGTACACCCTATACGATTAGGCTGGTTAACAAGCTTAACTGTGGCATTTGGGAGCCGAACTCACCCTGAAAATCTCAAGTCTCCAAGACAATCCCTTCGAAAGTTATTGTACTGGCGGACGGCCCCACGGACAGAACTGAATTTGACCACGGCTTCGTCATTACTGAGTCGAACCCTTTCGTTTGAAGCTATTTTCTGCTCAAAATTCGTAAATAACAGACATTTGGCAAAACGATATAGCACTCGTTCAGGTAAAACGAGCGCTCAAAAAGATGGAACGTTGGTGTGAAGATGATTCAAACTAGTTCTAGGGATTCGGGAGAGCGGCATTAGCTTTGTATTGAATTCCCAGAAGTTGTATGTAAGTTGAAAATGAAAGGAAGTTGATCAATTACGTACGATACAGAATCTTTCTGAGACAAAAGTTGAAAAGCAGTGATTGACCACTTCATGAAAGTTGCTTATTCGATTTGCCATGTTTTCTGTATTTGAGATTTCCCAATTTCTATCTCGTTGATTTTCCACCAATAACCTATTCACGCATTTTTCTGATGTTTGCTCCAATTCCTTCACAGTATGGAAGCCTTTAGTTTGATATTTATATGATTTTTATTGCTTTTGAAACATAGATCAGTGCTAGAATCGTTGAAAATTGTTCACTCAAAGCAGATACTTGCAAGACACCGACGCCTCCGCCAATTTGCAACCACCAGTCTGGTACTATTAAAAATTATTTTTTAAATAACTGTAATATTCACTTATTCTTATGTTGTTTGCTCCAATTTCCTCTCAGTAGGAAAGCATTTATTTTCAAACAAATTGAAAAAATTAGCGCTTATATTTCCTGTAGATATCTGTCATAATTTGTGAGAGTACCTACTACGCTTAATGTTGAAAATAAAAGTTGTATTAATTTTCCTATTCAATGAAACGTAGAACTTTTCGAGTTTTGGTCAATTTTTTTTCTGTTATCGCGTTTACGATAATTGTTGTGGGAACTCCTCCGAAACGGTTTTACCAATGTTTACCAAATTTTATATGCGTATTCAGTAGGTCTGGAAATCGGCTACTATCTATTTTTCATACCCCTAAGTGATAAGGGTTGTTCACTCTTAAATATTTTTTTCCAATTTTTGGACGGAATTTTTTGTTTTTACTTTTTTTAAATGTGACATCAGAAATACAAACCAACCCTAAATTTTACTTTTTATCACCAAGCCCCATTCTTGTTATAGCCATTTTAGTAATTTCATCATTTTCATCCCGCTCGATAACTGATCAATTATAGTGTTTTTAACTGTACTTCGATTAAAAATCTAAAATTTTTACACATTTATACCAAGTAAGTTACTTTTTGTCTACAATAGAAATTATCTAGAAACTAGAAATAATTTATAAGGCAAAACAACGTTTGCTGGGTCAGCTAGTATCATTATAAACTCATACGCAAGTAGAGGTCAAACTCAAACGTGATCGAAAACAAATTCAACACAATGTCCCAAAAGTTCGTGTCTATCTTCCCAGAAACACCGAACTTAACATAAGCTCCAACCGTTCGTTCAGTGTCAAAAATTCATTCGAGGCACCTTGAAACCTTTTAGATAAACTACCGTAAAACTTCCGAGAGGAAAACCCTTCTTATAGTAGGTGCCAGTTTTGGGAGTTTTCCCTGAGCTCAGAAATTTGGGAAAGTTTTCAAGCTATGGCCTTTATTCGAGAAAACGAAAGCTTGGGACAGATCCTCGGATCCATTAGGGATATGCAAGCAATGAATATTTTATGATGACATGAATGAAGAAGCTTACAATCTATGAATTATTGAATATGTAATACTTTTTCGAATTATTCTTGCTCACGAATACAACCGCGGTGTCACTACCTTTTATTTTCAAATATACAGGGTGCTTGGCAATTTAACGTGATCCTTCGAATGGAATATCCTAGACGTCGTTGAAATGCGTCTAGTGAGGCTTGATGAGAATTACTCGAGAAAAGTATTATGAACTTGCTGCACAAATGTGAGTAAAAACTCATCTGTTTCGTTAGCTTTTCAAAAAGGTACATACTTCAATAATACCTTCGTGCAATCAAAAACAGAAAACAGACTTTTTCGAGAGAAATAGGGGAGAATAGGTTATCTGAATGACGTGAAAAGTATGTTAACATTGCATTAAGGATAGATTGACGTATGTACCTTCTTGGAAAGCTTATATCTGTAACGGAGTTTTTCCCTACATTTGTACACCAAGTTCATAATACTTTTCCGCTTAATTTCCTATTCTGTCATCAAGATTTTGTAAGGAAAACAGGTGCAGCTATTTATGATCCTGTATATCTCGTGTTATCAGAATTTCTAGTCAATTCTTTTCCTGGAGAAATGAGGACCATATCTTAAGTTTCGAAGAAAATGTTCATTGAATATATAGAGTCAAGTAGTTTTCACAAAATTGATTATTTTCGATAACGAAGCAGAAATTTTCAAAAAAGTTGAAAACTCTTCGTAACCATAGGTTTTCGGACCATGCTTCTTCAGAAGCTTTTCGTTGCAAATGACATCTAATATATTCCTTTTGAAGAACTACGTCGAAACACCAAACAAACTTCAGTAGAATGCTTTAGTTATCGAAGTAACATTCTTGATGATGAAAGATTGATTGAAATATTATTTGGTCTTTTTCCATCGCCTTTGATTTTTCTGTTCAAGGTTATTCCAAATGTTCATAGTTCTAATAAGTTTTCAGAGAACAACCATCGATGATTTAGATATATTTTAAATCTATTCAGTGTGTGTTGTGCTGATTTTTTTGTGTTTTTTATACGAACATTTGCAGTTAATTGGACTGCTAATGGAAAAACTTCATCTTAATTGAAATTTTTTTAATCATTTCGGTTTCAGAAATGCAAAATCCTCCCAGATTAAATTTAAATCGATATATAAAAGAATAGTTTTTCATCTTTCATTTGGTTGAAATAGTTTAACGATATCACGATATTTCAACATGTTCAAAGTATCTCAGTTTTAGACCACTTAAAAATGTAACAAATCCTCTGGGATAAAGTAGCCTATCTAAAAACCCATAAAGTATCCACATCGATTGCTATAGAAGTAGCATTAAATGAAAATACGTCATGAATACAAATCCATTTTCCACCTGGCGTGAAAAACCCCAGTCATGGATTTTTCACGAGATGCTTTTCCGAATAGCAACAACCCCCAGTCGTTCAGTTTCTTTTTTGTAGCAGCTGGTCGTTCCTGGAATTTATCCCGGAGCTTTACTTTTTTCACTGGTTTCACTGGCTAGACGGTATTGAAAAAGGTAATTCTCTCTGTTCGCATGAAAAAACAGCATATTTTACAGAGAAGTGATTTTATGCGTACCATCGCCATGGAACATAAAAAAAGGTAAACAGTGAATAATTAAGTGAAATTTTGACTATATGTATATTCCTCAAATTTTAATCAATTGTGAATTATATTAAAGGATCAAAATCGATCAATATTGAACTCATACTTCGGAGCTAATTTCGTCCTCGTTCAAAGTAAATACAAGGAAGTGGTATCATTCATGGATAGCTATTTCGCGCTATTGGGGCTCATCAGCATGGAGAATAGTTCTGCATGGGACTTCTGGATCTACAGGGTGACTGGTGACGTAAGGTACAACGGCTAACTGGAGAAAGAGAACCTCAAACTGTATGAGGAATGTGGGTTTAAATGTCCCATTGGGCTATTAGTTTTAGAGATACAGGGTGATTTTTGCAAAAGTGCTGAAACTATAAACTCCATATCTTCGTCAATATGGCAATATTTTCCGCTGATATTTTGCAAGCTTGTTACGATACATATTTTCAATCAGATCTAGAAAAAAAATTTTAAAATTGTAGGTCCGTATTAAAAAATTTCAATTTCCTTGTCAGGTGAGAAATATCGGTATATGAGATAAAAAAAATTGAAATGGAAAACTGGAATCTGCAAAAAACACTGAGTAAAAATATGTTCTTAGTTTGGATGGCACAAATTTTTTATATCTTTCATGATATGTCGAAAATCGAATATTTCAATTTATTTCTATTCACTTGAAACATTATATTCCTGATAGAAAAAACACTGAATTCGAGATGCCTAAATAATCCTGATGCATTTTAAATTTTCCTTCACATTTTGAAATCCTTTCTTATTAATTAATCTAATATTATAAGAAAAATCCAAAACACAACACGAACACAAAAACAGAAACAGTAGCACAAATGATTAATAAAAAATCAAATAAATAATTCCCCTGACACACTTATTGGCTCTTTTGAACAATTGAAGTTCTTTTCATATCCACAAGATGTGGACTTAGGTGTAGCAAGTTCACCTTCTATTGAGAGGCATATGAATATGCAAACAGAATATTAGAGAAACAAGTGATTTTCCAGAATAAGGGAGCTATTAACCCGTTCGCTCTCCTCAAGCGGTAAAATATCTTGACCATAAGTCGCTGTCTTCAATAACCTATTTGATTGAATAACTAATTTTAGATCTACTCACCAGGTTCTTGAACAACATCATCAGCTATCTGCTTCAGCCTCTCATTGGCTTGGACTATGTCCTTCGATATCTCGTTGTCTCCAGTTTTTTCCGTCGATATACAGGGTGATTCCCGTGGGGTAAATTTCACCTCCAAACCTCCTCCTAATAATGCTTTTCGATGTTCTTTCGCACGATCTTTGTTGGTTTTTTGCGAACCGCCTGGTACGTATTGGTAGGGTGAAGGGGGAGCGAATGCTCTCTGTACCACCCTGATACCCATGCGGACTGTGGCTCTTCTATGAAATTTTTCGTCCGCTCTCTCAGCTGAAAGAAGATAATACGTCATAATTGGTCTAAATTTTGTCAAGAATATGTCGCTGATCATTGCTTGAAATTCTTTTGAATTGAGAGCTAATCAAATAAAATACATGAAACAAAAAAGTCCTTAGCTGAGGTCAGTGCAAAACGGAGTACTAGTCTGCGTTTGATACCAGAGCTCAGTAAAAAACCCTGTCTCTCTATTTTTACAAAACTGAAACCTATGAATATTCGAATAATACCCTCAATATTCAGAAACAAAATCTAAATTCTTGCTCTTGGGTCAGGAGGATGTTTTAAACCAGATCTGGCCTTTCAAGTGATGATTTTTCGAATCTTCTGTTCTTCTAAGACCGTTACAGGACCCTACTGAAGAGTAATCATCTCCCATAGATTCAAACAGTGGTATTTCATTCTAAATATCGAATTCAATTTCGGAATAATGATAAAAAACGTGTGACAAACTTTTGAGTAAGACACTCTTTTCGGGATGATAAAAAAAATTCAGTGAGAATTACGTGCTTGTTTATATTAGTAAAACGACAATTCATATGTGGATATCCAGAGAACAATAATTGTTTTCATTCGAGTCATTCATGAATTTAATGGCACTTTTCGAATCTCGAATCTAACTCGCAAATTTCGAGTTTTTAATTCGTTGGTTTCTTACGTTTTATTTCTGTTGCCAAACGGATGCTTCAGTTAGTTATTCTCTATGTATAAAAATCAATTGCTGTTCGCTAGTCTAGAGAACGGCTAAACGGATTTATCTTACCTTGGTCTTGAAATGTTCATAGAGGTCTAGGAAGGTTTAAAAGGTAAGAAAAATTCATTATTGGCCTCATAAACTATAACGTTGGCCATAATAGAGTGTGCTTCGATGAATGTCACTTGATTAATTTTGACGGTTCGAATAATTGTTGTCAAATTTGAGATTTAGAATTCTCCTGAATAAATCGTAAATAAAGTGAAGTATAGAAGCAATCGTAGATTAAGTTCAGTATTGATTCAATAGTACAGTCAAAATGCCAGCAAGACGCAAAAACGAGTCGTAGCACAAACCATTCTTGAGTCTTGCGAGATAGAAGAGCTCGAAGGTCAGGCGAACAAATCCAACTAGAAAATGCAAATATGCGTGTTTAGGTACATAGCGCAGTTACGTACAACACAATCGAAAAAGGCAAGAAATGAAAGGAGCCAACGAAGAAGATTTTAACAAATAGAAGGGCGCAGATTCGTAGTCGACATACGCAGAACATCAAGCCAGAAAAGTAGAAAAGTATTTTCTACAAATGATGATTAATAGCGAATTCATTCTCGGCCACCGAAACCAAAACGTTGACCATAATAGAGTGCGCTATGATGAATGTCACTTGAATAATTTAGCCCATAGAGATAGAATAGAGAAGAGACGCTATGACATACAATTGTGTAAGGAAAAATGGAACCACTGGGCGGGGCTTAGTTGGGGACCAATGTGGCTGAAAGTTCAGGGTTGAATTAAGTTGCCAGTTTTTTCTGTTTACGAATTTCACCCAAAAAATACGACGTGTTGGGTCTTTAGGAATCCTGTTCAAATAAGGTCAATTAATATCAAATAAACAATTTTTCTTCAGGCGATAATATGCACATATAAAAAGATATCAGATTACCAAGACATACTAGCAAAAATTCGAATGCGGATCTGTTCAGTACTCATTCCTACCTGTGATATGTTTTTCTTCTTATCTGTCCCTTCTCTGCTTGAAGAAAGCCATACAGCACACGATACCATTTTATTATTGTTCATTAAGCACAAGAAATCTCAATTTAACTTGAAAAAGGTACAAAAATCACTATTTTTAGAAAAAATTCAATGATTGTCAAAATTCGACGTATAGCAGTAATATGGCGGATCTGATACCACTTTCATTTCATTGATAGCAACTCTATACTATTCTATCTCTATGATTTAGCCGGTTTGAATTACTATTGTTAAATTTTAAATTGAGAATTCTTCTGAATAAACCGTAGATGAAGCGATTTATAGAAACCAAGTCTAGTATTGATTTATTAGTATAGTCAAAATGACAGCAAGACGCTGAGGGACTGAGTATGTACTCTCGATCGTTCAGAAAGTTTCTCGGAGTAAGTTCCATATAGCCTACTTTTTGTAGAGTATTCGGTACTCTGACAGTTATTTGAATTCAAAGCGTTATGCATTCTTTGTCATTCATTCGAGAAAAATATTTCTGGTTTGAGTTTTAAACTTCTTTCGTCGTTTGTTAACCGTTTTGAGTTAATATCTCTATTTTCATACGATAAACAGAAAATTTAGAAGTTTTATGGATTGCCAGTAATACCCTTAAATAATTAAAAATAAATGAAGGTATAAATCATATCCACTACTCTTGAAACTGTTAGGTTGAAATGTTGTTCGAATCTGACAATTGATCCATTTTGGGTGCATATTTCGGATTTCACACGATCAACCAAGAATTTTGAGATAATCTCAAGTACCTAAAGCAACTACTTTGATACTTAAAAATGTGAGTAGTGGCATGTATAATAATTTCATTGAGAATATTGTTTTTACGTCTGTTGAAATTCTGTCGATATTGCCTGTTAAGGATTCTTAGAAACGATATAAAAAACACTTGAAGGTGTAGGTTTCAGGTAGCCATTCGGCATCTTCGAATGGGCTTTAGAAAATTCCAAGTATAACTGTCTATATAAATACAAAAGCAATGTTTTGATCTTGATTTAATTTTCTCCGTCCAATTCTATTATTAATAGTTTGCAATCAAAATGCTGAGTTAATCACGTTTTTGCTAGTGAACGTGTTGCAAACGGTTTCTGAACGACGACCGAACTGCATTTACTCCGTCATACTCCGCCATACTCTTACTCTATCTCAGAGTAAGTTTGTGTTATCTCTTGCGAGATAGAAGAGCACAAATTTCATTCAAACAAACCGAACAGGAAAATACAGATGAACGTGTTAACATGGTGGAGTAATGTGCAGCATAATAGCAAGAGGCAATCAAATCAGAAAAATAGAAAAGTACTTTCTATGAAAAATATAGATAGATGGCAAAACAAAGTAAGCCATGCCAGTTAGTTTGTTGAATATTTTTATCAACTCACTCCATGCTTTCGAATAATTTTGGCATTAAAAATATGAACTCTATTTTAAGTTCTGTATCAACTCATTAAGCAGAACTTTATTCAGTTTCTCTGATCAATCGACTCTGTTCGTGAAGTATGAATTCATTCATGTGGAAATGAAACGTAAACGTAACAGGGAGAAATTTTCAATTTTGTTGGTTTGATGTTATTCTGCTCACTGAAGCGATATTTTCTATGAAGTGCTTCAATTCGTTGTACGTTATTCATGAGTGAATATAATACACATAAAAGCTTGTCAATACGACAGTATGTTTATCCTATATGAATGGGTTATTCCAAACGACGAAAATACAAAGGAATTTCGTCCTTTATTCAGCAAGTGAATTTGTCGTAATATATTTTATTTGTGACTTTTTTTGTTACTGAATTTATTGAATACTGTTTGAGTATTATGGGAACATAATGAATGTGCTTTCATCTTTATGGAATTTATCGAGAAAAACGCATATAGGGATAGAAGAGATGTCATATTCCTGGAATATGATGAGGTATTTATACCAATCAGATGAAAGACACAAAGTGAATGTATTTCGATGAAAAAAAGTCCTTCATTATATATTTCAGCTTATTTATCAGACAAATCCATTCATCCAATCAATGCAGCCTTATGGAAAGAAAAAGGTTTTTTTGAGGGTTTATCACCGTGCTCTTGTATTATTCGTTGACATGAAAGGTTTCTTGTTTACATTTTGCTCTGCCAATACTGTGGAATACATTCATACATATTGTTTGATTACCAGAAATTCTGAAGGATCTGATTCCAAAGAAAATATATAGTTTGAGAAAAGGACATCATACATTCTCATTAATGATACGAGGGCAAAAAATCGAAACCCTCCCAAAAATCTGTCCATATTTCTTTGGAGAATAAGCTGAAATATGTCGAAGGACTTCGTCATGGAAAAGAATCTTCTTTATAATTATCTCATATCATAAATAAAAAAACAAGAAAGAAAGATGAAAACCAAAAGGAAGCTTAAAGTATGTAAAGGTTTTTCCAATAAGAGGTGTTATTTTGAATAGCCCGCTATTTCGGTAGACGTCACGTTGAAAGCTGTCATTTTTTGACATGTGACAACTAGAAATAACGCCATTGATAAAAATGGAACGATACACGCTTCAAGAACGCATTGAAATCATTAAAATTCACTATGAAAATAGTGAAAATAGTTGGGTAGTCGTGAAGCACATTGTCGGACCCCAATAAAGAAATTGGTGGAAAAAATCGAGCTGTTAGGACAAGTGAGTGATGTGAAGAATAAAACCCGTGCACGTCGCTCAAGAACAGACGAGAATATTGCTGTTGTAGTTGTAGCCGATAGTTTTCAAGAACAGTTACGTGAATAAATTGCGCTATCGAGAGATGATCAATGATTTTTTATGGCCCAAAGTGGATCTGGTATTGATCTGGACCACGTTTACTTCCAACTAGACGGCGCTACGTGCCACACAAGAAACGAAACCATTGATCTTTTGCGGCAGGAGTTTCCAGACCGTGTTATATCTCGAAGAGGTGATCACAATTGACCACCGAGATCTTGTCATTGAACACCTTGCGACTTTTTTTGGGACCGCGTGAAAGAAAAGGCCTACGCCAATAGCCGAGCTTCGATTCAAGACCCCAAAGATCGAATTCGTGAGGCTATCGAAGACATAGGGCAGCCACATTACGATTTGGTTATGGAAAATTTCAGATACAGGATATGGTCCTGTAAGCGTGGTCGTGGTGGTCATTTGCCTGATGTTATTTTCCACTATTAACAGCATAGCTTTTTCTTTATAATGAAATAAACATCCGATCATTTATATTGAAAATTTTTCTTCGAATATTAAAATAGAACCTCTTATTGGAAAACCATTCATTATGCAAAGAACGAAGAAACCAGAATAAAGCAAGGAATAATATAGATATCTGTATTGATATATGGATTTCACCTTTTTTCAAAAGTGAACAAATTTCAGCCTAGTGGCCATCAATAATGTATGGCTGATTTCACATACTTCTCAACACTGTTTAACCTCAAAGTGAAATTTCATGTCCTCTTTCCTCTCGCCTATCGAATTACGAATATAAAAATGAAAGAATAATTTGTCCAACCCAATTTTGATTTGTTCTCTCTTTATATTTTTCATTTCCATCGCCGAAAATGTTTACCTGGATAACACCAGAAGATCTCTTGGTGAATCGGGAAAAAGATTTCCTGTGAACTCGTCAAAATTGCTTGGAATTCCTTCATTTCACTAAAGCAGGAATTTATAAATTATCCAAGTCAATTTTGATGTCCTCGGTATTATATTGAACATTTTCATCGCCCAGAAGGTTTTCCTGGATAACACGAGGAGATGCGTTGGTGAATCAGAAAATCAGGAAAAAGATTTCCTGGGAAGTCGTTAAGATTGCTTGGAATTCCTTCCTCACAAGACCCTCCTAATTGATTGATCAACGACACGTGGACGATTCATCAGAATGAAAATAATATTGGATTTTTCAGCTCCAGCTAATGCACCATAGAACTCATATCCCCTTTTACGCCATTCAATTTACAGAGGTCTTTCGACTCCATTGTTGGGAATATTAAGAATAATGATGCTAGATCAATGCAGTATCGAGCAGCGACGGTGCGTTGAGAGAAGCCGAAGGGGCATTTCAAAGCTAAAATTGAAAAAATTCAGAAGAGTCTTGAGCAGCTGTTTTGAGCGCTATCACTTCAAAGTTTCATATAGTGCTTGAGATTCATGCTAATTATACGAATGCAAAATCTCAGCACTATCGGAATAATATTATGGAAATTATTCAAAAAAGGAAATATGTAAAAGTCAATAATCAAAGAAAAATTAAATTCTGGTTCTGATGATGCGATCCTCTCAAAATTTTACATAAACATTCAGTATATCAATCTTCATTCATAAAATAAATTTCACTCAAATCGGCTACCTTGTTATGGAAATATAAAGTTTCTTCTTTTCAATAAGTATTTCAATTGAATTTTCCATTATTCTGTTAACACTATGGCCACAAAATTTCGCATTTGGCTTATTATGAGCATCTTGCATGTGGCGGCAAAATATCATTTTGTATTATATATTAAGGAACAAAAATTTTGAATGGTGATTTGGCTGGTTAACGACATTAACCGTGGCATTCAGGAACCGAACTCACCCTGAATTGTCTCCTGGACAATTCCTTCGAAAGTTATCGTGCCTACGGCTGGACGGCCCCACGGACAGAATTGAATTTGACCACGGAATAGTCATCAGGAAGTCGAACCCTATCGTTTGAGACCATTTTTGGCTCGAAATTCGAGAATAACAGCCATTCGGGCAAAACGATATAGCACTCGTTTGAATTTAACGAGCGCTCAAAAAGCCCTGAAGTGAAGTCTGATACTTTTGCCTGCGAAAGTTTATCAATGAAATAAGTAGATTTTAGGATACTCATATTTGCATCGAATTTGAAATATATTCCTCCCAGTATGAATAAGCGTGACAAGACTTCTGACTCGTATGATTTTTTTTGTAATAGAAAACGATTGAGATATTGTCAACGGTATAAACGTCATGGACATGGTCACAGAGGCTCTGATCAATCGATTTTTAGAAATGAATTTTAGGTGATTTACAATTATATGTCTAATTAAATAAATAAACCTCAAAAATCACGAATAATTCTGTGGATATATTCATTCTTCTTCTTCTTCGTTAGTTCATAATACGCATTGGATGCGACTAATTGTTGAACTACCTTTGAATATTGAACAGTAAAATGGGTCATTATTGTTTAATTCTATAAACGTTAAATCCTCCTTTCATTTTGAGTTCGACGGAAAACCCTCTCATTAACTATTTTCATGCATCGGAGATAAAACTCTTGATCGAATTAATATATTCCGAATATCAGAATTATCCACAGTAAACAACACAAAATCGAAAAATTATCGAGTAGCAAACCAGTTCCATGAATCATGCTATAAGCAGGGTGTTAAAAACAATATTGCGTTATCTGTAGAGACGCCACTGAGTTGAGATTAATTTTTCGTCTCCTTTCTTATGAAGTCTACGGAAAGCAGGACAATGTACCCTGAGGAGAGATTGGGGAACTATCCGCTCGATTGAATCACTTATGACTGAATTTTATCTAGTGTTGTTTGTGAGAAATCTTATGAGGGCATGCTCCATTTGCTTTAGTGATAGTACAGAGAATTCTACAATCTACAAATTGATATAATTACGCATAGAGAGTCCTTCGAGATTTTTCATAAAATGTCCATGTTAATGAAAATAATTGACAGTAAGTCACAGGGAATTGGACACATTACTCATCAATTGCTCCTACAGCATCGCCGAAGTTTCCTCAGAACTCATCTAGTTGTTACGCGAATTAGGAGTTTTGAACAGAGGGAATGTGCATTATAGTCGATAGTCATTACTACTGTTAAAAACTCTTAATTCACTAGTGAGTTTTTATTTTTCAAATATTCCTAAATTCCATCAGGCCTTGGAGAAGGAACAAACCGTTCCGAAACGTCGGCGATGCTGTCAGTTCAACTTTACTGGGTCGATTACATTGAGATACTTTACAAACTGATACTCAACGCATTAAGAAGCGGGCGAATTAGCTTGCGAGATTGTGATGATTACTCACAAAACTGTCTACCCACTGAGTAGCCAACAATCTAGCGATCTTCGTAAGGTTTATGTTCGTATCGTTGTCAAGGATCCAGATGAGAACTCACAGATTGTTTAGTAGCAACTGTGATTATACACGGCTTGTTTACATACAAGCAAGTCAAAACGCCAGCGATTTAGCGTATAAAGTAACCCAGCTTTCGCCTTTAGTCGCAGATTTTTTACAATCAGATTGTTGGCTTCTGAACACGATTACACTGAGCGAATTCAAAAGCAGCTACTAAATTCGCTCAGTAGCATCTTGTAAAGTATATCAATGTAATCGACCCATGACTGTCCAATTCCCCGTGACTTATTTTCAATTCATTTCGTCTGAAGTTGATGATTTCTGGAAGATGAAAACCGTTTTTTGATGCTATGTATAATCCG